>JANRMT010062796.1:54610071-54620589 GCA_026402145.1 Polypterus bichir lapradei
CATATATTCCTAGCATTCGTAGTCTGAGTCTCGATCTGATTGTACAATCAGATCCAGACTCAGACTACAGATGCTATGAATGTAATTACTCCGATCTCCAGGCTGTCAAATAAACGAACTACACACCGTGGTGCAGCGTAAAGAGGCTTCACTTCTGAGGCTGACATCCGAGGTTCGATACCTGCGAGGGGTGCAGTGAAGTGTGTACGCCTGATGAGCCCAAATAAGGGCATTATTTGACAGTAAAACTAGGTAACTATATATATGTTATATGTGTATAAATTAATTAATAATAAAATAAAATTAATAATATCTGTACTACCTATGCCAGTCATCTAAGACTGGTTGAAATCTAAATATTCAACTTAGGCCTCACTGTTAATGTTTGCAGTGCACCATCTATTCAACTGTATACAGTATTTTGTAATGCATGTAGTAGTAAAATGTATTTCACCTGCCATTCCAACAGATAGAGCATCATAAACATTTGTAGTAATCAAATACAATACTAAAAATGTCTGTGATGCGCCATCCGTTGGAAATGGCAAATCCTATATATATCTGTTACATAACATTTGCTATTGGATTCATAAAAGTGTTGATAATGTTTGTAATGTGCCATCTGTTGTAATGACAAATGCATTTTTTTTACTATGGATGTTTGTGATGTGCTATCTGTTGGAGTGACACAGACACAGCAACCAGACAGACACACAGCTACTTGTTCTTTAATTAAAGCGCATGTACATATATAAATATATATGGGGGTTCACCTCAGCCCAAAGGTAATTTTAAGCTATGATTAGAGATGAACCAGAGAAACGGAAGTGAAGGCTATGCTTTGGTTCACACAAAAAGAAATATATAATTATGCCATTTTGTGACCAGTGAAATCTGTGCCATTTACCCAGGAAAACAGGTGTCGACTATGTATATAAAAAATAACTTTTTTCCCTCACATTTCCTCAGCAACTTTTTTTTTGTAATACTAATGTGGAGGCTGCAACACGACGGGTGGACCTTTTGATTAGAGTACATAAATTTTAAATACAGTTAATCAAAAGCGGGATCTTATCTAAGACTACAACTGCATCATTTTCTTCTCAACGGTTCCTTTATGTAGCTTTATTGCTTTATTGCTGTGAGTGTCAATCTTTTTGTCTTTTTGGGTTACGTTTAGGCATGTTGTATTTCCAAAAGACACTTTTCCCCCATTTCGTTTCATCTGGACCCTTTTCTGATAAATGCACCGGTCCAAAAGGGCATTAAAGTGTTGCCAAAGCCTTAACGAGAAACGCTGCTTTCTTTGCATCTCCCCCCAAAAAACTGGTGAAAACTAAAAAAAAAAAAACTTTTAGTGAGGGTCACGGTTGCTAAATTTTATGCAAAACAAATTTTAGAGTCAGTCTCGCCAAACTATATTATTATATTTTGTTATTACAATTTTTCATAACGTGCGGAGTGAGACAGCGGCGGTGTGGTGCCATTAATTTCATTGTACTGTACACTAAGTCGGGCGTCACGGTGGAGTAGTGGGTAGTGGGTTCGCTTCCCGGGGGGTCCTACCTGCGTGGAGTTTGCATGTTCTCTCCGTGTCTGCGTGGGTTTCCTCCGGGTACTCCGGTTTCCACCCACAGTCCAAAGACATGCAGGTAAGGCGCATTGGCGATTCTAAATTGTCTTTAGTGTGTGCTTAGTGCGCCCTGCCCGGGGTTTGTTTCCTGTCTTGCGCTTTGTGTGGGGGTCCAGCAGACCCCCGTGACCCTGTAATTAGGATATTACGGGTTGGATGATGGATGGATGGATGGATGTACACTAAATCTGAAATGAACTGATGGCACGTTTTTTTAATTAACGCAACCGCTTACACTTTTGACAAAGTTAGTGCTGTTGTTCACTTCATGACGTTATCTAGGTGTGACAGAGGTGTGCAACGACGAAACAGAATAAAGCTTAGTGTTTAAGCATTTGATGATCTTGTTCAAAAAAGACAAAGAGAATAACTGAGGAAGACGTTAACTTTTGCTGTTTCTTGTTCATTTTAAGAGAAAGCAATTCCAGTTCTAGGCTTTGATGTCATTACAGCATTGAGATGTGCAGCAAATTTAAGTCAACTTTGAATCATCTTTAGAACATGACTTGATCATCCTCCTGTTGTCGTCTCCATAGTAATACGGAGGCTTGCATTAAAAATCTGTGAGCCCCTGGCTCCCCCTACTGAAGGTGCTTTCCACGGTCCATAACAGGGAAGATAAGATAACAAATACACGTACAACATCTATTGAAAAGACAAATGAAAAGCAAAAAATAGTTTACACGAGTTTGACTAATACAACCTACCGTTGCCTTGTTGCAGGCGACCCTGTGGTGCTGCGGTGTGAAAGATGAAGTTCTGCTCTCTGTAATCTGTTACGTATGTACTCTTGGGCTTATGTGTTATGCGTTGAAAGCAATGTCGCTTTATTTCTATTGAAATTACGCATCGGCCTCGGGTGAATATCCAGTAGCCTATAGTTTCTAAATCTAAATGGGTCGCTAGTCGTCTGAATTTGAGTCGCGCACAGCCGTGACAATTGTACTCAATTTGCTCGGTTTGCGGAGTGTATGACGATGGGTCGCGCTAGCAGTTTAAGTTCAGCTATGACCTGCGGCGATGATTCTGTAACGGAGATCAGGGATGAGTGTTGGTGTCGATTGTGGGCATTGAAGACACAAAGAAATCAAAATTCTGTCGGTCATGAGTAAAAAAAAGTTCAAGAAGCACTGCAAGTAACACCGGGCTAAATTTGTCCTCGGGTGAACCTTGCTTTGCTGTGACTATAATTTAATGTAATTTTCACAGCCACCAGTAGATGGAGTGCAAATGTCAAAAAAGTCCTAATAGCGGCCTATTTTTATCTTATATAAGGAACTTAATATTAGAGCGATTCGAATTCGGTCACTTTTCAGAATTGTTTCAAATAATAAGGTTTTTCAAATAACATAGTATTATGGACACTATAACAGGCAAATTCAGCTTTGGAATTACACAGTCTAGCGCTTTAGTATAAACTACAGAAGAAAATATACAGTGTGCGTGTGTGTATCTGTGTATGTTTTGTTTTATTCATATTAAATTTGTAGTTATTATATAGTGTGTTTTGCTTATAGATGTAAATATGCTTGAATTTGTGAATGGAAAAATTAATCAGAAAATGTATATAAAGTAGATCAGAAGTCTCGGGGCTTTTCTGGAGTGCATTTGGGAACTTTGCACTGTATATAATGGATCCAGTGAAAGTGTATACTAGGGACGTGCGGTCAGGAAAGGCACAGCATCACCTGTCATCATGAAATGTAAAAAAACTAATAATGATAACATAACATAATGTGTCCACTTGTCTGTGCTATATACAGTATTTGTTTTATGTATGATTCCAATGATTTTAAACATTTTTATGGTCAAAATCGCTAAATTTGTGCATTTCCTGTTCAGATACAGGAAAGAAATGTGAGGTGCTGCAGCAACGAGCCTCACCTCACTTCGGACTGCACTGTCCCTCACACACGTGGTTGATGCATGCAATTGGCGTGTGCCTGTTGCTGTCTCTCTGTATGTCGCCAATAGAATGTTTCCAGACACATTTATTATACACCCTGACTTTCCAAAGTCTGGCTAAGGTCTTTAATGAATGTGTGTGACATATTTAGTCTTGCTGATCGCACATAAAACCGCAGTGAAAAGGCACAAGGTGAGGCAGACAGTACCGTGCCGCCCTGAAGGGGGCGCATGTGAGCCCAATAGGTGCTCATTGCTGCTGTTCTTCTGGGAGGCAACAAATTAGCGATATCAGAAAGTCAAGTGCACTGCAGCGGTCCGTTTATTTTTATTTTTTTGTTCCGACTGACTGCCAAAATGGAAGATTAAGACTTTTTCACCTAAAGGAAAATAAGGAGGAATTTCAAAAGAAAGTGACAGAGATTTTCGTGGAGAAGGATAGGCACATGGACTTCATTTACAAATAAAGGTAAGATCATAAACGGTTTTCAATTTTATAAAAAAATGGGATCAGACTAAAAAAAAAAAAAATCCAATATTTAAAAATTAAATTTTGACCTTAAATAAAATATTATTTTGTTTTTCTTGTTATCCTTTTGTTGAACAGTCTGTACTAAAATTGATTAAAGCATCAGAATTAAAAGCTTTTAAAAACAACTAAATATTTCAATTAAGGTCAAAATGTAATTCTTTTTTGTACACCCCTCTATACTTTCATTCGTTTTGAATGAGTATGAATTGTGGAATTGCAACATAAAATTTAGAACACATGGAGGGCGCAGAGCAAATGTGCTCTCTCCGCTGTCTCTCACTCGCCACTATAAATGTAACATTATTTCTTAGCCAAATATGTGCCTTACCACTATCTATGTGTGTGAAAAGAAATGCTGATGAGATATGAAAAATAACCAGTAGTCAATGTGCATGCCACCAATTGAATAGTGAATAAGCTACTCATTGGTGTTCATATATTTGTATATCTCTCTCTGGTATCTCACCAGCCATGGACCTCACCGCACGTCACTAGTGTATACATTGGATGTAAAGTAATGCTGATTGGTTTTGACTTCCTTTTCAGTTTGAACAATCCTGTCAGTTGTTTATTGCACTGTTTAAATTTTCTTTTCTGTGATTTTCTTACAGTAACCCTCTACTTTGGGAATGAGTGATTTCGGTTTTGGAAGGCTGTCATGGCTGTGCGTCCTTATTACAAACCAAACTTTTAATTTCTACCAATGAGCAAACTCCTAACCTCATTAATCTTTTGTTGAGCCAATTTCATCAGTTGAATAAGCTGGCATGCAAGGTGTCATATACAAACAGTATTACCGTCCTTTTACATAATTTGCTACCATTTGTATGTAAAAGGCTATGATTAGTTTCAACTTGAGACTGATCACTTTTTATTTTTAGTGGGAACAAAAATGTGTTTTCAAAATATACAAATGTGAAAAGCCTTAGTTGTTTATTGTTATCTGCAGCACATTCTTAAAAAGTGACTTCTTACTTCATTTTTAATAGTTCCTGATGAGAAGGTGGTGTATACTAAAGAGATATTACTGTCATGTCCTCACAAGTACTAGAAAACAATCCATCCATCCATTTCCTGGACATTCTTATTCCAAAGGGGGGGTCATTTGCTATAGACTGTCCTCTTAGCATTGGGTAATCATCCTTGGATGGGGCACCAGTCCACTACAGCACAGAAAACCTTATCTTTTTTCTGAAATGTCTTAGGAAATGCATACTTCAGGCACAGACAAGGGGAAATACATGAAAGTGCTAGAATACCATCCAAGAGACTGTCTGAAAAGAAACCCCACAGCCACTGCAGCCCTGCAGGACCTAAAGATGCCTACATGCACATTTTCATATCTGAAAGGCTTGTGCCTGTCTATGATACATTAGCTTACTGTTAAAATCCTGCTTTTTTCTTCAAGATACCTGGAGTGTCAGACAAGTTTGAAAATGCAGATCACCCTGGCTGTATCTTCACCCCTCAGTGTAGGAAATTAAATGGTCTCAAGGAGGTTCTGGTGAGTTCACTGCTTCATTTCATCTGTGAGGGATTTGTATTGAGCAAAAGTTGCTAAGTTTTTATTTGCTTCTAAATTCATTTCAATGTATTATCCACAAGCAGAGAGTTGTATTTACAGCTACACATACAGTCATGGCCGAAATTATCAGCACCCCTAGAATTTTCCCAGAAAATGCACCATTCCTCCCAGAAAACTGTTGCAATTACAAATGTTTTGGTATACAAATGTTTATTTCCTTTATGTGCATTGGAACAACTCAAAAAACAGTGAAAAAAAGCCAAATCTGACATCATTTCACACAAAACTCAAAAACCGAGCTGGACAAAATTATTGCCACCCTCAACTTAATATTTGGTTGCACGCCCTTTGGAAAAAAGTAACTGAAATCAAGTGCTTCCTATAACCATCAACAAGCTTGTTACACCTCTCAACTGGAATTTCCAACCACTCTTCTTTTGCAAATTGCTCTCTCAGGTCTCTCAGATTTGAAGGACGCCTTCTCCCAACAGCAATTTTGAGATCTCTCCATAAGTGTTCAATCAGATTTAGATCCGGACTCATTGCTGGCCACTTCAGAACTCTCCAGCACTTTGTTTTCAACCATTTCTGGGTGCTTTTAGAGGTATGTTTGGGGTCATTGTCCTGCTGGAACACCCATGACCTCTGACGCAGACCCAGCTTTCTGACACTGGGCCCTACATTGCTCCCCAATAGCTTTTGGTAGTCTTCAGATTTCATGATGCCTTGCACACAGTCAAGGCATCCAGGGCCAGAGGCAGTAAAACATCCCCAAAACATCTTAGAACCTCCACCATGTTTGACTGTAGGTACTGCGTTCTTTTCTTTGTAGGCCTCATTCCGTTTTCTGTAAACAGTAGAATGATGAGCTTTACCAAAAAGCTCTACCTTGGTCTCATCTGTCCACAAGACGTTCACCCAGAAGGAGTTTGGCTTCCTCAAGTACATTTTGGCAAACTCCAGTCTGGTTTTTTTATGTTTCTGTGTCAGCAGTGGGGTCCTCCTGGCTCTCCTGCCATAGCGTTTCATTTCATTCAGATGTCGACGGATAGTTCGAGCTGACACTGTTACACCCTGAGTCTGCAGAACAGCTTGAATATGTTTTGAAGTTGATTGGTGTTTATCCACCTTTCGGACTATCCTTCGTTGCAGTCTTTTATCAATTTTTCTCTTCTGTCCACGTCCAGGGAGGTTAGCTACAGTGCCATGTGTTGTGAACTTCTTGATTATGTTGCACACAGTGGACAAAGGAACATGAAGATGTCTGGAGATGGACTGTTAGCCTTGAGATTGTTGATATTTTTCCAAAATTTTTGTTCTCAAGTCCTCAGACAATTCTCTGCTCTTCTTTCTGTTCTCTTTGCTTAGTGTGGCACACTCAGACACGCAACAGAAAGGTTGAGTCAACTTTTTTTCCATTTTAGCTGGCTTCAGGTGTGATTGCTATATTGCCAGCACCTGTTTCTTGCCACAGGTGAGTTCAAACGAGCATCATCTGCTTGAAATAAAATTAATTACCCACAATTTTGAAAAGGTGCCAATAATTTTGTCTGGCCCATTTTTGGAGTTCTCTGTGACATGATGTCAGATTTGGCTTTTTTTCTGTGTTTTTTTGTGTTGTTCCAATGCACATAAAGGAAATAAACATGTGTATACCAAAACACTGCGGTGGGCTAGCACCCTGCCCAGGGTTTGTTTCCTGCCTTGCGCCCTGTGTTGGCTGGGATTGGCTCCAGCAGACCCCCGTAACCCTGTAGTTAGGATATAGCGGGTTGGATAATGGATGGATGGATACCAAAACATTTGTAATTGCAACAATTTTCTGGGAGAAATGGTGTATTTTCTGGGAAAATTCCAGGGGTGCCGATAATTTCGGCCATGACTGTATAAGATAACCTTGTCATACAATTGAGGTTTGTATGAAGGAAAAGGGGGAGACAAAATTCCAGTGTTCAATACTTTAATGAGAAAATGAACAGCTAGTGCCAACTGTCATTAGGAATTTTAAAAAGGGTATATTAAAATCTGTCTGCCTTAAACCAATTAGCTGTCCAGTCCTTCGCGGAGTATTCTATAATGTACCATACTAGAGCACAAGCAAAAGTTGAGGATTATGATGAATATGATAAAGGTCTGATGTTAAGTCTGCCATTGACGATAACACATCCACTTAAGGTCTCATTCAAGTCTGCAGGATAAATGAATGCCACTATGAGAACCAAGAAGAGAAAGAGAATCACAAAGACTTACATCCACAGTCACAATGATTTGTCACCATTGTTAAAAAGCACTCACCTTTGATTTAACTGCTCAGATAGATAAGGCCTCTCTGTTATTGCAGATCATTTTAGAATTAATGGGACTCTGTAAATGAAGACTGTTTTTCCAGCAAAAGTTGCTGAACATACAGAAGAGAAACACTGAAGCAGGAGATACTGAATGAACTTGCAGGGCTCTAAACTGAACACAAGTGAGCCCAAGACATACCTGTATTTAGCAATAATCAGAGGCGTAGTGACAGGACAGGCAATTGCCTGGGTGCTGAACTTTGACCTGGGCCCCTGAGGGCATCCATTTACCCAGGTACTCATTGCAATGACAAATCTGTAGGGGACCCCCCTTGAAGTGTAACATCGACACACTACAGTGACACAGCCAGAAACTACCCTGAGGGGGCCCCAATCTCCATTGCATTGATGTTTGTGATGTATGTCACTTTTTTAGAAACGTTAAATGTAAGGAGTGCCATTTTCCTCAATCATTAAGATGATTTATATGTCTGGAAGCGAAAAGCGGGGGAAAAAAAAGGAACAGGAATAAAAGCAGAAGTAGAACAGTAATAAGTAGTAGAGAATTTGTAAAGGAGATTCAGTTAAGTATTCCCATGTTAAAATGGCACTGGGTATAGTTAACTAAGTTAGTTAATTCACTAGCTCTGATTGCAATACATCACAATAGTCAAAGGTCTTTGGACATGAAGGACATAGTGGATGCTTTTGCTGTAGCCAATGTGTTCAGACAGTGAATGTGAAAGTTACAGTAACAGCTTTACAAGCCATTTTTTGGTTTTCAAAATTTCTATTATGTGCAATTTTTTGTTAATTTTTTAAATAATTTGATTTGTGTTACCAAGTACATTCATTTTACATGTTTTTCTAATTTCTATACAGATAGTGTATTGTTTTATTTATATAACGCTTTTCACAAAATTTAGGTTCCTCCTAATGATCATATTAATATAGACTATGTGCTAAAATAATGATGATAAATTTTACAACATCAGGACGCTGGGTAGGGCGAGTTGGTTGGCCCAGGTAGTTTTTTGCCTAGGAGTGTCTTAACCCCTAGAATCACCTCTGGCAACAATGTAACTAAACTGTTTGCTGCACTGAACATTCACCTTTGCGACATGCTCCATTGACTAGGATTTTTATATTTGATTGCTGAGCTATATATTATATCAAGTTGCATATAAATGAATACTCCACACGTTTAGTCACAAACATCAATATCCGGATGTACAGTAGCTTTGATTTAAACAACACAAGCATTACTTTTTTCCTTAATAACAGAAGACTGCCTCTCTACTTCTGTTATGCCTAATTCTCACGGACATGAAGAGAGCCAGTGTCTGAAGATGTTAGATTGCAATTAGAGATATATGGGCTTAGCCATTCCAAAATATAGGAAGGCGCAACATTGCAGAGAGCTGTGTGGACAACTAAACACATTTTAAAGTTGATCCTAAAAGTTTCAGGGAACTAATGTAACAATGCTAATATCAGTTAAATTTGTTCAGATTTCCCTTTTGGTTAAGATTCTTGCTGCTTTATTTTCATCAAGCTGCAGCCAATTCTTGCATTTTCTTAGTACTCCTAATAATAATTAAGTTAGCTTAAAGCATGAGTTCATATTTCTGAACCTGTCAATGATATTAAAGAACTTGTGTTGTGTTTCTTAAATGTAAACAAATGTAGTCCTTGTAATATAGTGAGAATATGTTATGAATCCATAATAATGCTTAGATTCTTTACTTTGGCATTGATCTACAAAACAAAGATGGTTGAGTTTAACCTAAGATCCTCAGTTCTTTTTCTTTTTTTTACTGTAGGCAATAATCAGAATTTCTGTTTTTTTTTTCCTTGTGTAGTTTATGGGAATTACTGCTTATTCATTGTGTAATGCAGTAAGATGCTTTGGGGGTCATCTGGTGGTACTGATAAGTCAGTATCAGAGCCTGTGTGTCATCTGTATAGATATAACCATTTAGCTTCTGTTTGAAAATGATCTGAGCTCATGGGGGGCACATAGAGTGAAAACAATAAACAGTTGATCCCTACACTGCACCATTCTATATAGATAGATATGATATACAGTGGGTACGGAAAGTATTCAGACCCCCTTCAATTTTTCACTCTGTTATATTGCAGCCATTTGCTAAAATCATTTAAATTAATTTTTTTTCCTCATTAATGTACACACAGCACCCCATATTGACAGACAAAAAAAAGAATTTTTGAAATTGTTGCAGATTTATTAAAAAAGAAAAACTGAAATATCACATGGTCCTAAGTATTCAGACCCTTTGCTCAGTATTTAGTAGAAGCACCCTTTTGAGCTAATACAGCCATGAGTCTTCTTGGGAAAGATGCAACAAGTTTTTCACACCTGGATTTGGGGATCCTCTGCCATTCCTCCTTGCAGATCCTCTCCAGTTCTGTCAGGTTGGATGGTAAACGTTGGTGGACAGCCATTTTTAGGTCTCTCCAGAGATGCTCAATTGGGTTTAAGTCAGGGCTCTGGCTGGGCCATTCAAGGACAGTCACAGAGTTGTTGTGAAGCCACTCCTTCGTTATTTTAGCTATGTGCTTAGGGTCATTGTCTTGTTGGAAGGTAAACCTTCGGCCCAGTCTGAGGTCCTTA
>JANRMT010062796.1:54627729-54644221 GCA_026402145.1 Polypterus bichir lapradei
TATATATATATATATATATATATATATATATATATATATATATATATACACATATATACACACACACACACACTAGCTGTGTAAACCAGCACAGGGTCCTAGAAACTATTGAAATTGTCAGAAAAAAAAATTTGAAATGTAGAGATGTCAGGTAATTGAGAGGAACTACTCTGGGCATCTCTCTCCTAGGAGGTTTCGTTTTGCTAACGTGCTCGCATCGCTTGTGCATTAGCGGCTAAGCAACTTTGTCTTTCTTTGGAGGTTTCGTTTTGCTGACGTGCTCGCCTCGCTTGTGTATTAGCGACAGGAGGAAAAGTAAAAGGGATACCGTTTTGCCGATGTGCTTGCCTCACTTCTGTATTAGCGGCTAAGCGAGTGGCTCTTTCTTCGGAGGTTTCGTTTTGCCGACATGCTGGCCTCATTTGTATATCCTCGGAGGTGGAGCTCTTACCCCGACTCCACCTCTAACTTCCGGGCTGGACAGACAGACACAAACACTTCCACGCGTAGTCGTTTATATACAAGACATAATTCATATTATATATATATGAATTTTTCCATAGAAACACTTGCCTTTTGTAAAAACTAATTTCACTTGCAACACCGACAAAACATTGTGTCAGCCACTGATATGTAATAGCACAGGCAAACGCAGGGTGACTTTTGACATTGTACCCTTTATCCAGTAGCCTCTTGGCCCGTTTATCCGGACTAATTTAGGCACATATCCTGTCACAAAAATATGGTCTACTTTTATACTTCTGGTTTATTCATATAGATATAACTGAATAGGTCTGGAATCAGAATGTTTAATATGAGGAGAAAACCTCCAAGTTGAAAAAGGTACCAAGTGTAAAGTTCAAGTTATATTCATTCTACAAGCACAGACTGAATAGTTTATGACTAGCCATCTATCAGCAATGATTTTTGAAAACTGCAACTAAAAGTTTAAATGCAGATAATACTCAAAGATGTAGGGTATCAGAGGCCTTTGATTGCTAGGCATTTTCTCCTATGTCTTATAGAGCACACAATACAAAATTGTTGATTATAAGAATCTGTAACCCAGCAGATCCATTCAGCAACCTCATTTTGCTCACAAATATATGATTGCATGAACAGTGTGCATGTGGAGCATAACTAATACTTTGTCTTCAAATATGTTTAATTTAAAGTCTAGCAATCCTTTCAATATAAAGCTAGACATTCAGCAGTATGTCTTAACATTGCTTTGCACAGTCTCTTTTAAAAGCTTATGTCTTGTGTCACCAGATCTCATTATATTCCAGATCCCTATTATAATAAGTCCCCTATATATGAACCTTCTAGCTATGAACTTTGAAAGATGTGAACATGCATGTCTAATAAATTTAAAATTTAAATAAATTAAAAATTGTAGCATAACTTCAAATTTCACTGCAGTACATTATTTTCGTTTGACTAGCGCCAAGCGGAGTACAAAAAACTTTGCTATTACTGTACAGGTTTTCTATAGGAGTTGAGAATTGGGGGTTGCATTGTGTTCCATGGGTGATTAGGCCAACTTTGCTGGATTTATGAATAAATTGGACTTGTGAACATGCTCTCGGAACAGAACACGTTCGTATGCAGGGGACTTACTATATCCTTAATTGCAGGAATGTGTTAGTACAGTATAATAATAAAAAATAATCACAGTACTACTATGGCATATTGCTGAAATAGAAGAAATGGCAAAAGACATCTTTTGCATAAGAGGAAGAAGACAATCTGACTTACCCAATCCATGTTGAATATAGTCTCTCTTGGGGAGCTGAGATCTGTAAACAAAAGGCCTTTTTAGGACACATGTTGCTGATATACAGTAGACAAGAACTCATTTAAAGCCACTGTTTCGTTTTATTCGTCTCTGTGTAAATATTGTACTGCACTAACTCCCCACTTAATGCTTAATTTAATCAGAAAGAGTACTTTTCAGTTTGAGGTAATTAAACATGTGTTTAGTTAACCTGTTGTCGTGCTTACTATATTCTTGCCATCAAAGTACCTATTTTTACCATTACAACTCTAGTAAAAGAGACATTACATCTAAATCCAGCTTTTTTTTATTTTTCTTGTTATTATAGTTTTACTTTATTTTTATATTTATATTTATTTCAAGAGAAATGGGCAATATTTATTTTATTTTATTAAACAAAAGTCATATAACCTGCAGAGTAAACATCCATACTTCATTTAGTCCTTGAAGCTCAATTGTTTTTTTGAGATTAGGTTGTTTTGAAAACTTTCACAAATTAATTCCATTATAATACAGTATATGCACTTTATACATGGAGTCTTTTAGACTTCTAAAACTGAATTTTTTTACAAGCAGGAAAACCATATTTTATTAACAGCTTAGACTGACAGTTCTATCAGCTGTACAACTTAACATGAATGTTGCAGTAATATAGCATAACCTGAAGCTACATTGATAAGTTGATGTTGTGCACTGCTGAAGATCTAAAACAGACTTGCCTTAATTTTAACATCTTTAGGTGCCAACTTCTTTACTTCACTTAATAATCGATCACCAAACCCTAAAAAGAATTTTAAAAACACATTACTGCTTAGGAACATAACTCATCTTTAGCTCTCATTGCAAAATATTGTTTGAATGTTGCAAACAAATCAGTTTGTAAAATCCTTTAAATAGATAGATACTTTATTAATCCCAAGGGGAAATTTACACACCAAAATCTATGAGAAAATTAATTGTAAGATACCAATATAGCAAAAATATTGCATGAAAGCATTTCTCCGTAATATTTGAGAATGATACTTATAATCATAACACTCAGTGGTTAACAAAGTGAAACTGGTGCCTCTCTAATTTTTGCAATGTGTCAGACATCCCCTCAACAACCTCTAGTTTGTTAGAATACAGTATACACTAAAGTCTTAAAGTCAATGACCTTTAAAAAGAGTTGACCCTCCTGAAAGCACAATGTTGGAAAAGAGTGTCCGTCGAAGGTCCATGTCAGATTTTTGGATGGCAAAGGCAAGAACTTCATGAATGCCATGGCTCTCATCTCCTATAAGGTCTGGCCGGAATAGAAGCTCTGGAGCCCGGAAGCGTGCAGGGCCAATCTAAAAAAGCAACAAAACAAAATTTGGCATGTCTATTGTCAGTGTTTCATCATTAACAAGTAGTTTTCCATGTAAGAAGACCTGTGCTTTCGGCTGAATATTACTATTCATTCTCTTTTGCATTTTGTACAGTAGTACTTTCTGCCTTACAATATAACACTAGAATACTGCATATAACTTGTACTATTTCTAGGTTCCATGAAGAACAACAAAAAGACAAATTAGATTTTTTCTTGAGAAGCTGTATAACACAACCATAACAGAGTTGAAAAACTTCACACATGCCTTTTATGGCAATAATGTAATAGTTACGAATTATCAGGATTTCTGATAAAAACAAACTAGGTCTCACATCAAGTGTGCTGCCATCTGGAAGAGTGTACTGTGCCTTCTCGGTTTCCAATGTCTCATCCTTTTGAGGATTTATTGACAAGTAGCAAGCTCTCTGCAAATATGGAAATGGAAAAAGGTTAAAACTGCAACATTAAACACATGTGCAAACTATAACAAAACTAACAAGCTAAATGAAATACTAAATATAAACATTTCATAATTTGTGTAGCATTCTTACAGAAAGAATCAAAACAAATCATTCATGTATTACTGATGGATGTGCAGGGTGGTATTTTAGTAGCATGAACCCAGCATTCTAAGTTCAAATCCCATGTCTGGTTGTTGACCATGTAGCTTCTGCACATTCTTCTCGCATCCTCAGGGACATGCTGACTAGGTTAACTGGTGGTTGTAGATTGGCAATTTGTGACTATAATAATGTGTGTGCTAATTGCAACTGGAATGAATTGTTTTCATGTACTTAATGTTGCTGGGAGAGTCTCCAGCTTCTCCTGCAACCCCAAGTTGGACAACATGGGTTTGAGAATGTTATGTAATATATGTGCAATATATGTGCAATAGAAAAACTAAAATTTGTACAACACCATGTTATACATTCTATTAGTGAATCAAATACTAAAATAACATCTTGATAATAACCATTTACAGAAATAGCTATATTCAGTTTCACTTTTATACAATAGTACCCTTCCACACATTTTCAGACCTACTTAATGAAGTTCGATGTTGTAGCACTGGTTTAAAGAATATTCAGAAATTGGATTGTTCATAGTGGCTTGGCTGGGTAATGTATTCATGTTTTGTATCAACCAAGCCTAAAATTAATTAATATGAGAAACAATTAAAGACCAAAATATCAACATACACATTATTAAGCCTCTCTTTTAGTTTTCCGTTTAATTTAATGTTCAGCTTAGCCAACAGCTTCATGTTTAAGTTATCCATATGATAAGATAGCCAGTTTACTAAAAATGCTAGTAAATTTAGAGCTGTTAGGAAAATGCTGAGAGGCTGTGGAGAACCAAAGTTAGACTTTGCATTTTATTTGTAGTCTACACTACAATTAAATAATATATTATTAGTTATATGGGGGTATAGTGGTAATGCTGCTGCCTCGCAGTATGGAGACCAGAGTTCATGTCCTATGTCCTCCTTGTGTGACATTTGCATGTTCGCTCCATGTCCATTTGGGTTTCCTACCGGTGCTCCAGTTTTTCCCCACAACCCAAAGGTAATGCAGATAAGGTGGATTAACAATTCCAAATTGGACCTGTGTGTGGGTTTGCCTCGTGATGGATTGGCACCATGTCTAGGGATCATTCCTGCCTTATGCCCTATGCTTGCTGGGACTGGTTCCAGCTTCCTTGACTCCCTGTTCAGGATGAAGCAGGTTTAGATGACGGATGTATGCACTATTAGTTATATGTAAAACTAGAATGTTATAAATCATCTGCAAAAAACCTGCATATTGTGTCAACACAGAAATTAATTAGTTTTCTTAAAGCATTTTATATTTTTACATACTTGCTGTTCTTGCAATTTAATGCAAAAATAATATGAGTTGAATTTACCCCATCCCCCAATTTAATCATTATTATTTTACTGCTACAAGTGGCATTCATTGTGCACTTTTCTGTTCTGTTTTGCACTATTTAAATAATAAAGTTGTCATGGTAAAAACATTGAGGAGCTTACTGTATTCAAGTTACTGACAACAACTTTCATATTTATTTTAAAAACTGTGACTTAGTATTGTTTCATTTATTAGATTTAAAAATGTGTAGACTTCCAGTATGAGGAATTATACAAGGGCTTTTCTGTTAAAAGATGGACATGTGAAAACCTTTATTTGTAAAAAGTAAAACTGCAGTTCCCAGTGTGTCAAGCCACTGTGGTCTAATTCAAAGAGGGCTGTGTGGTACTGCAAGATGTATAGAGTTATATCCTGTTCAACCCAATGGATGCTACCACATTCTCACCTCTAAGCATGATGGTTATGTTTAGATAAGGATATAGGCAGGCATATAATACATATAAATACAAAACACTTTGAGATAAGCATTTTATGCTATCGCATTTCATAAAAAGTTTGTAAAATACCATGGACATTTGTGTTATTACTTTCTCTATTATCTGACTAGTATACCTTTGAAGATTGACAGTTAAAACACAAATCTGTTTAATAGCTCTAAAGTTTTTTTTCAGCAAGTTAAGAATTATGCTATTTTTAGCAAAATTACGTGACGATCGGGCATAAAAGCATACCTCTTTAATGGTGCGAACCACCTCAAACTCAGCTGAGGTGTGAAAATCATATCCCTCTTTACGGAGCAGCAGCTTCAGGAAACGTGAAACATCTCGGCCTGCAATATCAACCCGCAAGATGGAGTGTGGCATTGCAAAGCCCTCATAGATAGGCACTGCATGGGTGACACCATCCCCAGCATCTAGTACAACACCTGTTGTTCGCCCTGTTGCATACCTAAAACCAAGAACAGACCCTGCGTTGAGGCGAACCACTCAAACTTTTAAGAGAAAATTATCAAGACACAACTAAGAGCAAGGTTCTTCAATTTTAGCTCGCTAAAAGAAGAAGAGTAGAAAAGAAAAAAAAAAAATCATACAATTGTGATACTGCCCATCAGGTTCTAAAGATAATTAAATGTTACTCACAGACTCAGAACAGCTTGCATGGAAATGAAAAGGGCTGGAACATTAAATGTTTCAAAGAAGACTTCGGCTGCCCGTTCTCGATTTTTGCTTGGGTTCAATGGGGCTTCAGTTAGTAGGACTGGATGCTAAAAGAAAATAAATATTTTTAGGTATGTTCAACGGCAAGTTAACTGAGCTTTGTACATTTCTGAAAACTTTATGTATTCACTAATGTGAAAATAGGCTTCTCAAAGCACCTTAATAATAAAGCTTGCCTCGATTTCTATGCTTTGTCCATGTTCCATAGCTAGCATCTCATTTGTCTATATTATCCCTTTCCTCAAATGTTCAATTGTCTCTACTTTCTTTTCTGAGTATATGCTAAAACTTTTTCTAGCACCCACTTCCCTGATAATTTTCAGACTATTTTGTATTACCATTAATATACCACATTTTGATTTTTTCTCTCTAAAAGTTACAATATTTATCATTCTCTGTAAACCCACATTTCTTTAATTTTCTTGGTGAACAAGTTTTTTTTTTTATAAAAAAATTGCTTTAACATCTTTGTTAAACCATGACTTGCTATTTGAGTGCACTTGGGTAGTTTCCTCATAAAGTATAATTATTTCACCGGATATCATGTATTTAATGGTACATGACAACTGCGTCACTGAAATGTATGTGCTGGAATTTTTTTCCTCATAATTTTCTGCAACACTTTAAAAGAAAATTACTTGCAACCTTATATTTGATATTATAAACATACCTCCAAAAAATGTTGACATGCTTTGTTAACAGGGACCTTTGTGATTCATTGCCAGCAACTGTAATCCCCTTGTGCAAACACAATGTTTTATAAAATTATACTGTCTCAGAACAACAAAAAACTGCTTGGCACAGCTACTGTGAAAAAATAAAATACTGAACTTTTGTTTTAATTTCTCAAATATTCTCGCATTTGTCAGATGTCAGCTTCTATCAAAAAAAACAAAAATCAAACAGACAAACATCAAGATGGAATAAATTCAATACTTCCTGCCTTGAATGAGTTCATGCACGTGTACTATGCCACTACAACATTTGTCAAAAACCAATAAGCAAGTAAAATGATAGCATTCTAGAGACGTTATAGTGAATGAACTTAACTACAGTAAATTATTTGTGCAAATAAAAATGAGTTTGCAGTACATGCCATAATGTTAATAACTCAAATGAAACATGATCAAAATTGACAATCAGATGCAATCCACCTTACCATAATTAATAAAAACTAAACTTAATTAGTCCAAATTTTAATAAAGTAAGACATTCTAAGGTTAAAAACTAACAAGTATAACACACAATATTTTATAGTATTCCATCAAAAATTCTATGCTTCCATCAAGCTTCTGTGGGTATGATAGGGATCTTAATGTATTTATTTTCTTCTTCTTTTGGCTGCTCCTGTTAGGGGTTGCCACAGCGGATCATCTTGTTCCATATCTTCCTGTCCTCTACATCTTGTTCTGTCACACCCATCACCTGCATGTCCTTTATCACCACATCCATAAACCTTCTCTTAGGCCTTCCTCTTTTCCTCTTGCCTGGCAGTTCTATTCTTAGCATCCTTCTCCCAATATACCCAGCATCTCTCTCTGCACATGTCCAAACCAATGCAATCTCGCCTCTCTGGCTTTTGTCTCCAAAACGTCTAATCTGAGCTGACCCTCTAATGTATTCATTTCTAATCATGTCCATCCTCGTCACACCCAATGCAAATCTTAACATCTTTAACTCTTACACCTCCAGCTCTGACTCCCGGTTTTTGGTCAGTGCCACTGTCTCCAACCCATACAACATTGCTGGTCTCACTACCGTCCTGTAGATCTTCCCTTTCACTCTTGCTTATACCCGTCTGTCACAGATTACTCCTGACACTCTTCTCCACCCATTCCACCCTGCCTGCACTCCCTTTTTCACCTCTCTTCCACAATCCCCATTTATTCTAATGCTGATCCCAAGTATTTAAACTCCTCCACCAACTCTACTCCCTGCATCCTCACCATTCCACTGACCTGATCTTGTTGTATTTATGAAGAGGAAAATACAATAGGGATACCAACCTCTTCTGAGAATGTCTGCAGTTGATCTTTGGAATATACATACTGCCAAATCCTCTCCATATCATTCCAGTCCCGAACAATTCCATGCTCCATAGGGTATCGGACAGAAAGTAGGCCTCTGTGTTCCTAAGGCAAAGTCAAACAAAAGAAACTGAGAAAATATATAAAATATATTAATTGTCAACTGTGTATAACACTCTGAAAAGACTCAAGCATTAATATATTTCTCATCTTTACAAACAATAACTCTTACTTCTTCTATTTTATTTCTTTTCATTAATACATATTCAAGACATCTCCCAATCCAGATGGTTCGTCATCTGGTGGGTGCATCAACAAGCTATCAGCGCATGCTCCCAACCTTCTCCTCCCAAATGTCTTCCAGAATTTTTTAAATTCAATGCCTACATCATTTTTTGTTTCATTGATGTACTGTGCATTTTTGAAATTTTGACCATGCTGTTTTGGTTGTCATATAGTATGTACATTACTTTACATAATATTGACACCCAAATAAAAATGTAGTTGTTCTTAATAAAGTGCAGCACAAAAAAACTTCCATGAAAAAAATACAAAATTAATATTGAGAATCAGAAAGAAGTTAAAATCTCCTCCTGCAATAGCTTTCATTTATCATTAAATGCTGTTTTTCCAAAAGCTATACAGGTGATGGTTTCTACAATTTGTTTTTGCACATATCCAGAATGGAATTTAAAGAAGTCCTAACCCAGAATGTGAATAGACAGAGAGTGGTAGGCATAACTTAAGTTTCTTAGTGGGTGGAAGGCAGCAAGAAATTGAGAACAGATGAAAGAATGAGAAGTGAGGGAGAGAACTGAATTTGGAAGTTGACAAGCCATCCTATTATATACAAAGGGATCTTGGCATTAGTCTCAGCATACCCAAGATGGGTAGATAGGTTCTCTCAGTGTGAATCTTCACTTATTTTTTTTTTTTTTAATATTTAGTTCTATATGGATTAGAAAATTCAAAAAGCATTAAATTACACACTTAATAGTGTCTAAACCAGGAATCAAACTGAGAAATCAAACTTCCTGTCACGTTCCTGAGAAGCAAATAAAAGTTCAGAAAGTGTAGCAGTCCAGGAAAGAAACCAATGTACATGGTGGTGTAAGTAAATCAGTTACCTCAGCTTTAGGACCAATGAAAAGATCCCCTTCAAGAGCTCCCGCCATTACCCGAACATGTTTGGGACGTCCCACACTAGAAATCCAATAGTATATTATTAGGAGACACTCAACAGTGCGCAAAGTCAAAAAAAAAACAACATGATGACATTATGGTTAAATTACCACTTTATATTGTATAAATATAAAATTTATATTATATAAAAATGTTATAAACAAAAAAAGACATTTTCACAAAGGTTTCACATCCAGCTTAATAAAAGCATACCAAGGGAAAGTCAGCAGATTTAAAAGGTTGTGTAACTGACAAAAAAATAAAGCTTTAAATATACACATTTTCCTTTATTGATTAGTATTAGAGGTGTACCAATGCAGCAGTCAGGATTTTTCTGGCCAATTCTAATCACCGTCAAATTAAAAAAAAAAAACAAATAAAAACACATACAAATACACATGGGCTAACCTTACTCCTCTTTCCAATTTTGGAATAAACACCACTCCACAAATGTCACATATGCAATTTAAACATAGTCTTTAATATTACTTAGCCTTTATGATGACACATATTTCAGTAATTTCCATTGCAATTGAAACCAATCGATGCCCAGCTGTCTTCTGCTCAGAACAAGTACAACAATTGTTGCCTTAGAAAAGCAAGCAGTATTATTAAAGACTTCACTTATCCTGCACAGCACAGGATCACTGACACTTGTACCAGCAGATTCAGGGAGAATTTCCATCACTAGTAGTAAGGTTACTAAACAACCAGTAATAATAATTGATATTCTACTTAAACACTCTGTGTGTGAGTGATATATTTATTATGTGGATTTCGGCCAATAAATGCAGGTAAAATCTTCCACTTTATGAAAAGAAAGTCCAGACATGTAATAAATAGTTTTTGTTTCTTTATAGAACATTGGAACCTACTGTAGATTGGTGGTAAACTAGCGACTGTGTGTTGATAGTTAATTGGTAATCTAGTGCTCAGATTTATCTGGTGCTGGGTTTAAATACTAGTGCAGTGATTGTCTGAGGTTTGGAAGTTCAAATAATACAAGCATTTTCTCTTGATATTCCCATTTCCTCCTACTTCAAAAAAATGCAGATTAAATGGATTTAGGATTGTAAACTGACACAGTATGAGGGATTGTGGAGGGTTCTGTGATTAAGTGGGCCATGCAATAGACTGGTATTCAGATCAGAGTTGCTTTTTTTGCCTTCTCAACTAGGAATGATCCCAGCGCTCCACAACCCTGAACTAGAATAAGTTGAACTAGCCGACGCCCACCGTAGCATATGGCGGTGTAAGAATAGGAACGGAAAACGGTAAGAAAGGAATTCACAAATCAAGAAGAAATAAATACTTCTTTAAAGATGCAGTTGTTGAGTAGGTGTTTTGGTGGAGACGACAGACAGAGTTGAAAGATCTAACCCTATAAAAAGCCACGTACAATTGACCGTTGCTGAAGACTGGTTGTTAGAATTATTGTGAAGAGTAAACAGCATGTGGGCATGAGGAAGGCCGCGCTTCTGAGTTTCGATTACGTAAATATAATCAATAACAGCCCCAAAAAGATTTTGTAGTAGAATGTCTCTAAGTAATTCCTGCAGCTTAATCCAAAAAACTTGTACTACAATATCAGGTCTGTGCTCTGGTCTTTGGGTATCGGACAGAGCATGCAGAATTTCCGGCCAAGCAGGATGACATGTGAAAGTGATAAATAAATCAGGCTCTCCGAATTTACGTACTGTGGCCATGGCATCCTGATAGTTTTGTTGCATGTATCTTAACCTTCCTGGAAATGTGGACAGTAATATGATCATTTTGCCTACACGTACGTTGTTATTTTCAGCATTTGCTTGCAGTGTGTCTGATAGTCGTTTGTATTGTTCCACACGCAGATCTTGATGTAATCTGAGATAGCTGAGATGCGCGCCCTATTAACATACGCATATACGACGTACTGTTGGAATAGTTTGCTGCTGGAGTGCAAAATACTAAATGTATTCCTCATTGCTAATATGTACGCGTAAAATTGGCATTGAGTAAGCCTTATTCATTTGCAGGTTCTTTTATCGGGAACATGTTGTAAATCTTTGTGCCAGCCAATGTCTCTGTAAGGGAATAAAAGTAGGTAAACCATAGGATCGCAATTCATATTGAGCGTGGAAATCTGTTTACAGGAGTTGCCTATGTGATAGATGCAAATGTCCCTTTCGGCAGGCAGTTCGCCATCTTCTCCGACGAAAATCGCTGCAACATTGGTGCGACATGTCGGGGCATTGTATCGTTGTAAATCCTGCCCAGGGTTTTCCTTGAAAACCATTCATACAGATGCTGTTGGATTGGACTGAGCGATTTCATAGTGCATGTGTTTGTATGATTTAACAAAGGTGTTGATGGTTCTGAGCATGGAATCTAGCTGGAGAAGTAAATTTTCGCTGCATGCAGAGTTTGCTTTATTTTGTAAGCGTACTTAAGTAGCTTGTCGAGAAATGCCGTGTCGGCTGCGTGTGGGCGGGACCGGTTTGGAGGTGGAAGCAGGACGAACCAGAAGAGAAATATGTATAAGAGATGCTGTATGACAACAGCTTTCACTACTACACTATTTCCTATTGCAATGAATTATTAAGTTGTGAAAAAAGTCTCTGTCTCAACCAAAAGTACCTTTAAAATTTTCAACTATAGACTGACTCAAAATAATTTTCAATGTAGCAGCAATTTCCATTTTAAACAACGGGTTTGGAGGTTTGGTGTAAACCTTTTCTCTAAATATGAGACCTGCATTTGCCTTTATTCCAGATATGTTATTACAAAGGCATACTGAAAACCATTTGACCTTAAGTTTATTATGTCACAAATATACATTTAGTAAAATGGTATTATTTTCAGTTTTTTCACTATTCATCTATCTAAGAAGCCTGTTCTCTAATATTTGAAACCTTAGAAACATATAGCTCTCTTTCTGTGTTGAGAATACAAAAATATACTGTACATTATCTACATGTAATTATTAGTAAATATGTATTACATAAGCAGTACTCAAAGAACTGTATTGCTTTTTCTAATTATTCACTCCTAACTCCATACCTTAAGGAAAGAAAATGTGCATACACTGATACAACAGTAAACAATGCCCAAATAATACTTACTAATTAGGAAAGCAGTATTTAGGGATCTGATCTCCTGCAAACCCAGCTTTGATAACGCCTGATCCCTGAAAATAGAGAAAATGCAAAATAAATAAATAAATAGATAAAAGGTATCATGCAGCTATTATTGTAAAGCATATATTTTGTGTATTCAGTAATTAAGACATTTTCTACAATTTTACATACTTCAAAAATAAAAATATAATATGGGAAAGATCAAAGACTTCCTTCTGGGTCTGATCCCTTTCTCCTCCACAGCTGGGATGCCCATCTGCCTGTTAAGAGCCTCCTGTCCAGGTAAGGAACTATCCCCTCTTCTGGCTGGGATGCCTGTCCAGCCCCTGTGGCATCTACAATCTTTAAGAATGTTAACTGTAACAATTAAAATGTAAATCCAGTATACTATCAGGATATCGAGCATTAATATTTTAATCTACATTTTAAATTGGCTGTTGGGGCTAATTGACTATTTATTATGAAGCACAAAAAAAGGAATGTGAATGTTTCCATATCTGATGTACTGTACTCACAAACAAGTTTGTGTCTTCTCATTGTTCAGCATTTTTTTTTAAATACAAACATATCACATAATATATAAACAAGACTGGGTACATTTTAATATATGACTATGTAAGTTTGAACTTTCTTCAATAGAAAGAAGCAAAAAAAAAAAAAAAAAAAAAAGACAGAGATCACTGAAAGTTGTAAATATTTTGGTCAATTATACAAGGAAGTAAAAATTTAACAGAACAATAATGCTGTTTGCAAACAGAGATTTCAATGCCTTTTTTGTCTCTTGGAAACTTTTACTCTAGAATTTGCACTAAATATAAAGGCATGGAATGGTGAGGATGCAGGGAGTTGAGTTAGCGAAGGTGGATGAATTTAAATACTTGGGATCAACAGTATAGAGTAATGGGGATTGTGGAAGAGAGGTGAAAAAGAGAGTGCAGGCAGGGAGGAATGGGTGGAGAAGAGTGTAAGGAGTGATTTGTTACAAATGGATAACAGCAAGAGTGAAAGGGAAGATCTACAGGATGGTAGTGAGACCACCTTTGTTATATGGGTTGAAGACGGTGGCACTGCCCAGAAAGCAGGAGACAGAGCTGGATTTGCATTGGGTGTGATAAGGATGGACAGGATTAAAAATGAGTACATTAGAGGGCCTGCTCAGGTTGGACGGTTGGGAGACAAAGTCAGAAGGGCGAGATTGCGTTGGTTTGGACACGTGCAGAGGAGAGATGCTGGGTATATTAAAGGATGTTAGAGCTGCCAGGTAAGAGGAAAAGAGGAAGGCCTAAGAGAAGGTTTATGGATGTGGTGAGAGAAGACATGCAGGTGATGTGTGTAACAGAACAAGATGCAGAGGACAGGAAGATATGGAACAAGATGATCCGCTGTGGCAACCCCTAACGGGAGCAGCCAAAAGAAGAAGTAGTAGCACCATCCTTCTGATAACAGTATAGATTTGTGATTATTTTTACAAAGGGAAACTTTGCTCAAATTGCTGGGTCATCATTAATGTTAGGTTAAAAGTAGCCTGGGCCTAGCTGGACCCCAGTTCCACTGCCTATATTTTGAGTCCTGTTACATACAAGTACAAACAAAATATAATGAATCATAAAGAAATTAGAAACGTCAGCTTTACTTGCTGAGCTGTGCCATAAACTAGTGATTTGGTAACTTCTCAGATAGGGCATCTGTGTGAGGGATAACCTGGCCAATTCCCTGTTGCTGTTTTAGTCTTTAGCTAATCTGCCCCTCCATTCACTTTTGGTAGGAGGGGAAAAAACTGGCCATGATGCATAACACAGGAATTTCACATGCTTCCTGCTGCGAATAAGACTGCTTGAAAGCGTTATTGAGAGCCACACAAGATTTGAAAAGAAAAAAAAAAATGTGACAGCTGCAGTTTGCTGCTTTGGGGAAAGTTCTGCAAATGTTTGGAGCCAATTGTCGATTTTTATTTACATCAATGATGTGATCAGCTGAATTTGATGTACAATATCATCAACCATCACCTCATCCTTATCATCCACATTAAATTACATACCACCTATCATGCAAACAGATGATATTTTTATAACTGATTTACAATGTCATCTTTCATACATACTTATTCAACAGTTCACTAAAAACACAACATTGGCACAAGATTACTAAAAAAAGAAAACCACGGTGCAATGTCTTTTTTCATATTAGTTCAGATTTTTTCTCCAAAAACAGACCTAAATAAACACACCCATAAAGCAGCTATTATACTCATGTTGGTTACAGATTCTAAAATGTTGAAACAATGCGTACATACACAGTCCTAGGCATTATTTTGAAAACTGCTCTTCACAGCAGCAAAAAATAAAATAACATCTAATAATAAAAACAAACGTCTAAGTTGAAATGGTTCTGGATAGCTGCACAGCCCACTGTCACAACTTGGACAGTACAACCGTGTTTCTTTGTGCACATCTTATAATATTTTTTTCAGTTGCTTGTGCATGATAAGGTGGAATTTCAGTGAGTGAACAGTACGATTGACATGCCCCTTGTGTTACCATAGGCTACCACAGCACAAGGCTTAGTGACTTCCAAATTTCCCATGAAACAAACATTGGCAGTTGCTACATTGAAAACATTGCTTAGCAGGCAAACGTCTTTCTTGTCCTTCCATGTGATCACAGACATTTTGCCTTTTTTGTCACGGAGCTACCTGCACCATGGTAAAGCTGCAAGGGACTGAATTCATCAGGCATACTATGGCAGTTCAGTCATACAGTGCCATATGTATCAATTTCACTATCTGTGTCAACGTCTGATGAGCAATTCATATTGTCATCACTGTCGCTTGAATCATCTCATAGTTTAGAGTTTGTTCTAAAACTGGCTTTATAGCTTCTCATTTATATGCCATTGTGCTTTAGTTGAAGGCTCTACCCCACTCATGAATACTGATGAGTGACCTTAGCGTTGCAAAATAGAAATATTCATTATTTTTTGAAACATAACATTATTTCATCCACTAGGTGGCAGCAGGATACTTTGCCAAGAGGTATTCGCGCTTTACCCTGTAAAACGGAACATTAAACATCACCCCAAGTCTGACTCGGGGTTAACCATAATAATTCAGAATTCCAAGAACAAGTCGTTCCAGGTTAATGCCAAGGAGCTTAAACACATCACACAAATTACAGTAGCCCTGAAATGCAAGTAGGAGCAAATTAAAAGAAGTGACATGCACAAAATACAAGAGGGGGATATGGTAGCAATATAGGGTTGAGAGTGCAAAATGAAAGAAGTGTCTGTATACTGTGTAAATATTTAGTCTTAGCAATGGCATAGAGATACAATTGTAATATAAGTTGCCTCACTGCCAAAAGAATGCCTGGTTATTGCCAATATGGAATATGTTCATTCTCCTGTGCTCATACATCCTAAACTTTGGCTTAACAATGTTAAAAATACAGTCAGTAAACACAATTCAAAATGCAAAGCAAGAACACCATTCACAGTTTTGTTCTACCCTTTTATTCGGTGAAAAAAAAAAAAATGTTCTGGATACTTTTTAATTGACTACTAATTTGCAAACAGACATCAAAGCAGAAACAGAAAATATGCTTTCAAACATATCTGATTTCAAATTGCACGTTTCATATCAAGATCTTTCTTCCCTGTAACATTCTGAAAATACAGTGGGATGCAAAAGTTTGGGCAACCTTGTTAATAGTCATTATTTTCCTGTATAAATCGTTGGTTGTTACGATAAAAAATGTCAGTTAAATATATCATATAGGAGACACACACAGTGAAATGAAGTTTATTGGATTTACAGAAAGGGTGCAATAATTGTTCAAACAAAATCAGACAGGTGCATAAATTTGGGCACCACAAAAAAGAAATGAAATCAATATTTAGTAGATCCGCCTTTTGCAGAAATTACAGCCTCTAAACGCTTCCTGTAGGTTCCAATGAGAG
>JANRMT010062796.1:54705914-54718137 GCA_026402145.1 Polypterus bichir lapradei
ACAGCCCACCCTAGTGATTGTGTGCATTGTACTTGGAGCTCTTCTATTCCTTACATCAGTCCTGCTTTTTGGGCAACTGCAGAGAAACAGAGGGGCTGAAGAGAGCTAACTTTGATATGGAGGGCACTTTACTTACGAGAGACCTGCATTCCTGTTAACGTCTCTCCTCTGCTCTGTGAAAAAGAGTACTTCTCTATATTGATGCAATGCTATTGCATGTCACTAGTGAAAATTATAAATCATGATGTGTAGAATGCACCCACCTCAATAACAAAGATCAGGCCAATAAAGAAAAATTGGTAAACAGCAAAGTTTGATGTCCTGGTGTGTCTCTAAACATATACAAGTAAATCTCAACCTCTGAGCTCACTTTTGGATGTGGATTTATCAAATTATGTATGCAGAGTATATTTGGCTTTGTGTCTGTTAACATATCACAGTTTCTCCTTGCAGGGATGGTCAAGAGTGAACTTCTCCATACCCATAATGCTGTGTATGAAGAAATTAATTACAGATTGGCTAGACAGGGAACCCATGCTGCAGCGGGGAAAGGTGAGATAGAAGAAAATGAAAATAAACAACTTAGTTTGCTAAATTTGAAAGCTGAGTGCCTTCTGTGTTGACCTGGTAGACAAGGTCATGCTCATCTATGGGTGAGCCATTTCACATCAGTAAAAGATCTCTCAGTGCTGGTTAATATCACAAGAAATAAACATTTTCAGTTGCTCTTCTTAATTGGCTTCTGGCATTTAAATGGTGAGGGATGATTTTCTAGGCCTCTTTTGCCTTAAGAAAATCTGGAGTGGTGTATATTATCGCATTATGAAATTCATTAAAATAATGACACCCACCCAATAAACATGACCCACTCATTTGGTGGCTTTGAGGCTAGGGATCTGCGCTGGCAATCAGAAGGTTGCCAGTTCGAATCCCGTAAATGCTAAAAGGGACTCCGTTCTGTTGGTCCCTTGAGCAAGACCCTTAACCTGCAATTGCTGAGCACTTTGAGTAGTGAGAAAAGTGCTATATAAATGCAAACAATTATTAATAAAGCAAGAGTGCATTCATTATCTGGAAACATTATCTTTTATCAGTGTGCTCAGCATGTAAACTACAGAACTCAAAATTTCTAAATACTTCATCCCTTACAGACTTTGTGAGGAGCCATATCTTATTGTAGAAGCTTTAAGCACAAAGCATGAGCCAGCAATAAAAATAGGATTCCAGTCCATCACTGGCCACTGAGTCACATACTGTACACACTTACTTTTTTACTCCATTTAGATAAAGGAAACTAATGTTTAGTTTCCTGCAATAATTAATGATATACTGTATTTAAACATGTTTTACCCACTTGGTGCAGTGATTAATTGAAAGGGTTCTGGCTACTTAAAACTTTGTAATAAACTAATTTTTATTTATTAAACTAACCTCATTAATGTTGAATGCTATTCTCAGGAAGACTTCTGTTTGATAATCTGCTATATGACAAAAGGATGTGGAAGACAGTGAGCAAGACAGCATTCAAGGTAAAGATATCGTTCAATGCACAACTTGAACAGTATTGGTCAGTTCCAATTTGTAACTTGACTGCTGATATATGCCTGTCATGTTTAGGTGGACCACTGGACTCTATAGACGCTGAGGAACCAGGCTATGATGACACTGCATTTGAAAAACCAGAAGACTTGTCAGGTATGTTCCAACCTAAACATGGGAGAATGTCACTTGTTTGAGGATGCACATTTAGCTATAGTCTCATTAAATACTGATAAAGTTTCACAATCTTTAATTTTTAACCTTATGCAAACATTTGTGTTTTAATGCATCTCTTTCTTACATAATGTGTGGAAATGAGCTGCTGATATCCATCTAGTATTAAGCAAGAAGCTCAATAGGAAATAAAATTTAATTGAGAGCTAGCATGACCAAAATTGAGAGAATGAGCAGCGTTAACATTTTATGTAGCTGTTCATCAAATGAGCAGTGCAAATTTTAGATGAAAATAACATATTAGCTATTGTTTACTTTTCATCAGATTTAGAAGTAAAAAAAAAATCTGCCATAATAATGAATAAGACTCAAAGGTTTAAAACCTAATAATCAACAGAACTTTCTAAAGTCTGATGAAGCGTTTTAAACCTTGAATCAAAATTAATGACAATAAACAGATTAACACTCCAGGAAGTACTCTTTGAACCCACAGATTTTACACAGCAGACTGAAACCTTCTATCATCACTCAAAAGTTTTTGGTTGAAGCTCATTAAAAATTCTGTCAGGCCTCCTCTTATTTCCCTTGCTTTTCCATCACATGTCTGTCATCTGATTAATGTTACACAGAAACAGACACTGATAGATAGAGCCAAGTGTCATATTCAGACTAAAGCAGTGGGTGGGGTCAAAAACCCCAGACTAGTTTTTGCTGTACCCATTTAATGGTATGACCCACCAGCATGGGAATGACACAAGCAAACATTCAGTGCTCAGTTCTCTTTTTTTGAGCACTAGTTGCTGATCTGCCTTATTAGTTCCCAGAATCATTAGAATTAAGTTACAAAGGACTGGATCTTAACAAACTTTTACTCACAGTACACTATAAAGTCTCTTTAAAAGATAACAGCTAAGCATCTATTTAAACAGGTACACCATTTATTTAGGTACTGTGCCATCTTAATATTGTGGAAACTTTCCAGGTGAAAAATCTGATTTCAGGGTCTAATTCTAAAATATTGGATCACTTCATTGATCCAGATAAGGTCATTTTGTTCTTAACAGTATGTAAAACATGTAAGGATTTTTACAGCAATATTCTGAACCACCAATTTTCTTTATGTTATATGATGAGTTTGAAATATGTTGTTGTATCATAGTTATTTGTTCCTACATTTTGTTCCTTCTTGGAGTCCAGCTTATATCTTTGGTGAAAGGTGAATTAATGCACCCATCAAGTAAATTATTCATAGAAGTTTTAGGTTGAAAAAAATTTTAAAATGTGTATAAATATTTCTTTAATATTTTATAGAAGTAATTTTCTATATTAACAGCTTACAAATTAACAATAGTGATTTCATAAAATAATCTGTCTATATTAAATTCAAAATGATCAGATTAGCGCCATAATATTTTAATAAAGTGAATTAGTTTAAATAAACTCTTCTGTCTATAGAAAACATCCCCCCTGATGAGCTGCCCTATAGCTATGATGATGTTGAGGAACCTTTGGAAGACTCCCAGATAGGTAAGCAAAAGAGATTTATAGAAATCAGGATGCATGCAGATCACTAAGGTACTTATAATTGTTGAAAGTTATCTATCTTTTATTATTAATAATATTAGGTATCATGCAAAATGTGCCATAACTAGATGACTGATCAGTAACTCCTCAACACAAGAACAGTTAAGGTAACCAAAGTTTTATAGGAACAGTAAAAGCTATTTGTTTTGTCTTGGTAGAGTAACCTTTTGTATTAATAATATGTAGCCTTTGTCAGAATGCCTCAAATCTCACAGACTTACCACTGTTTATAAACTACTAGCAAAATACCCCCGCTTCGCAGCGGCGAAGTACTGCTTTTAAATTTTTATTAAGAGGAAAAGTAAACCTTTTTTAAACTGAGGGAAAATATACCAATAATAATTTTTTAAGGATCTCTTTGTATACCACGTTGTCAGTTCAGCACTCCGGTTGAAATATGACCAAGCTGTGCAAGCTTATTCTTGAGCATGCAACGTATAGTTGGCCATGTGAAAAGCAATCTTGCCTCAAATCAATGGCAACCTTTTGTAGGGTCTGTCCCTAAGACTTATTAATTGTCATCACGAAGCAGAGCCTTACTGGAAATTGGAGGCATTTGAATTGAAATGGGAGATCAGATGGTATAACGGGGATGCGAGGAATAAAAACTCTCTTCCCTGAGCAACTGCCAGTAAAAATAGTTGCCTCAATTAGATTCTTTTGCAGACACGTGACTTGAAGTCTCGTGCTGTTACAAAGTTTCGGTGGCTGTAGGTTTTTCAGTAACATTATTGGTGTCCCAACCTTCAAAATGAGATTATGCTCAGGAGTGCCTGAAGGATTCAGAGTGTGGAGAAACTCTAGCGACAGTGTGTCTATTAACTTGTGGATTTTTCTGTGAGTATTTGGCGTCAGCGTCACGAAGTTGTTTCCGCAAGACCGCGTTAGCTGCAGAGCTCAGCTCGGAGCGAAATGAAGTGAATGAAATGAGGTGAATCGGAGGGGAGATGATAACGTGACTCCCCCACCCGCCTTAACTCTCAGTCCCTCCACAAACACACAAACACAGTCTCCCGGATCTCAACTCTCCTTTATATTAATCAGTAGAGGAGAGAGGACTAAACACTAAGGAAAAAGAACGGCAAGACCGCGTCAGCTGCGGAGCTCAGTGGAGCTCAGCTTGGAGTGAAATGAAGTGAATGAAATGACGTGAATGGGATGGGAGATGATCACGTGACTCCCCCACCCACCTTAACTGTCCATCCCTCCACAAACACAGTCTCTTGGCATGACAAACGCCAGCGGCAGCGTGTCTATGAACTTAATTTAAAGTTAAGCTTTACACCTTGCTTTCCTACTTGCTTGCATAAGCACAGTCCTTCACCAGCAATTTTAACTCCATTACAGCAATTTTAACTCCATTACAAAGTGATCAAAAGTCTTGTTTATACCCTGCATCTTCTCATTAAACTTGTATCTCGCGAATATCGTATTCGTCGTAGGCATGACAAACGCCAGCGGCAGCGTGTCTATGAACTATCAACTTTCCTATTGATATGTCCTCAAAGGCTTGTTCAGCTTCAGAGGGTTGCATGCACGGGTTTCCCTTTCACAGTCCTGCAAACTATAGTGAATTGTTTCAATTTACCACATTTTTTACACTGTCTTCCTTTAGCTGGACATTGACTTTTTCCACCGTGTGCTTTGTTTCCGCAGTAGCTGCGCTTATGAATATGCTTGTATGCGTCACTCGCTTCATATTCTTTTGCTGCCTTCTCAATTGTGTAATGCGTTTTTTGGTCAGCGCTCTTTGGAGCTCTTGCTTGTTCTCTGCGTACTGCATTCACAGTCAGTTCACGTAAGCCGCTCGGAGTACATGCATCGAAGGTTCTCAGCTGTGCTTGTGCTATCTTGTGCGATCTTGCGATGTCCACGGCTTTATTTAATGTTAACTAAGACCCGGCACTTAAAAGTTTCTCTTGCACTATCCCTGAGTTTGTGCCAAACACTAGTCTATCCCTGACCATCTCATCTTCATTTGCATAAGCACAGTCCTTCACCCGCGAATATTTAGCGGCAGCATGTCTATTGGATTGCTGCTAACGGACGGCCTTTTATGGGCAGGCACTCAATTACGTGGGAGGCGTGATGATGCGGGACGCAACTCCGCCTCACATGGCGACCGAGCTGCAGGCTATGGCCGTATATATGTACATAAGTAGGTTCCAGTTTTGACTGTTACGCGTAGAATTTCGAAATGAAACCTGCCTAACTTTTGTAAGTAAGCTGTAAGGAATGAGCCTGGGAAATTTCAGCCTTCTACCTACACGGGAAGTTGGAGAATTAGTGATGAGTCAGTCAGTCAGTCAGTCAGTCAGTGAGAGCTTTGCCTTTTATTAGTATAGATACCATATATCTTCTCCACACTTTCCCTTCTACATTTATAACCTCAGGCAATTAGGTGTAGCAAAAGACAAGCAAGAGTTAAGTTACACTTTAAATAATGTATCATTGATAATATTCATAAATAATAACAATATGCAAAGTGCATTTGAATATTGGCAACCACACAACCTGATACATGGTGATGTGTAGTTTTAGGTGACACACAAAATTGTTAGTTACCTAAAATGTCTCTAGTTAAGGCATTATTTGTGGTCAGCTTTCTTCAGAACAGGCCTCATGCCTGTCTCAATATGGCTGCTGAGCTGTGCCCTTCATTGTGTTGTTCTTTTCAGTTCATGGTGTGAGATGGTCTTTCATCAGTTTGGTAAGAGAGAGAGAGGGTGAGGTAAAGCAAACAAATTTATAGGCTTCCTGTCCAACCCCTAGAGCCAATAGGGCATCATGTTACTTAAAGGCTGATACAAGCCAGTTCCAAACTGCCATACTTCAGACCAATGGAGGGACAGAAAACCTTCATACCTGGCCTCCAAACCATATGTTAAAGTAAAACTTAGCAGTTAGGCAGCCTGACTTTCCTGTGGGGGTTGACTGAGAGACTTCAGCAGAAACATATTGACCAAACTTATTTGAGGCACTTCCCCCAACCCTGTCATAAAATTACAAAGAGACTCGGTCCTAAAGCAGGGAAGGGGTTCTTAAATCATTGCTTTTATTATCAATAATGTAACAATAATATTACATTGCTTTGTCTAAGTTACAAATAAAGACATACAAAATATTTATCAACTTGTATGCAAAATTTTACATCCCGATAAACATTTTGTACAATGTCTTTATATTATAATTAAACAGTCTTAATTGTTTAAGTAGTCTGTTGAATTACTTGTGCTTTGATTTGCAGTATTTGCTCTCCCAGTGTTAAAAGTTGTGCGTGACCATTTGTCCATTACATATCTTCTTTATTTCTTCTTTATTGACTTGTATCTACTCCGGCTTGCTTCAATTGTTTCTTTAACTTTCTGTAGTCTTCATATATCATGAGATCTGGTGGGGTGGTTCAAAATGAGACAAGTACACGCCTTCCACTAACCTAACCCACTGAAATTTATGTCTATTGTGTGAATTATTTTCTTAATCCGTACTGGTTTTGTATCTAACTGCTAATTAGATCCCTGTCCCAAACTATCTGTTTAAGCATATGCAGCTGTACAATTAACATCAAAATTTGAAAGGTAACATACCACAGGTGCCAGTACAACCACGTCTGCCCAAGTGAGAGCACATGTGCAAGTGCATAAACTGTTCACAAACCAATATTTGTGGCCCCTCTTCACGCATTTGTGGTTGACTTAGTTACCTCTTTTGCTTTTCTACCCATGGTGCAACCCTTGACTGCCATCAGCCTTTACTAGTTTAGGCTGGCATCACCACCATGAGACATCACAGCTATGCAACTCTGAATGATTTCCCACTGTAGGCCACCTCTAGAGTTGTTTGCTCACCATATGCATACTCGCTGTGCTAAACACCTCAGTTCAGAATTGGCCCTCTGGTCCTGTGCTTGTACCACAGCTGATAACTGCAGGAGAGCTTTAGTGTTTTCCCAATTAAACTTTACCTAAACATCGGAGCCCATATGACTTGCAAATGTACCAGCTGCACCTGCTTCACCAATTTTCTCAGTATACCTATCTTTAATAATAGTATTAATTATCCAACGTAATTAATACCCAGAATCTACACTTTATGAGCCCAAAGTTAATGTCCTTATTTTTGACATTTCTAAATGATTTTCACAGTTTCCACCCCTTGGAATATAAATTTGCTACAGTAATGAACAAACATTTTTTTAAACTATAGCTATTGTGACTAGTTCTATTATTGCATGACTTGTGGACTTGTTACTCACTTAAACCCATTAAGTGTCTTTTTCTTGCTGTCTCTTCAGCTCTTCCCCATGTCTTTGTCTTTAGTCTTTGCTTGTTATCTTTTCCTAGCTTCTTTATTTGTTCCACTATGTAATCTAATCTTCTTGGTTGTCGACCTGGTGCCAACACTCAAACTTTACTTCCGGGCATTCATTCAAACAGCTTGGCCACTAGTGCCACTCCACTCCAATGCTAATGGTAACCCGATATCCTGCATGGATTTTACTCTGCTAATTGCCTTCACTATTTATTACCTGCACCAACCCAAAGTCCGTAAAACCTTACGGTTCTACGGAAGTAGAACTATTGCTAAAGGTCAGAAAATTGAAACAAAAATAACTATTTTCCCTTTTCTGTCTTCCTGTACTATCCTTCCATTATTTTGTCATTGCCTGTGTGTCCTTTTTTATTGTATGGTATCTGCTACGTGAAAATGTGGGCTAAAACCTCTGCAAAATCCAAGTGCCAAATCCAGCATCTCTCCTAACACTGACCTTTGTTCTTTACTCAATACCAGCTCACTTTTCTCCATTTTATTGCAAGGAGTTTGATAGGCTGTCTTTTTAAACAACTGGTCAGTCAAGTTTCGAATTACTGAACTTAAATATGTGTGCTTTTTAATTACAGCCGGGCCTGACAGTGCTGTTAGGATACTCACACTCCTGTGCATTCCTGACTTGCTGCCTGAGCTTGTAAACCTCTTGCACTTTCATGGAATTAATATCTCCTTCCAGTTAGGACCAGGCATTTTGAGTAGTATAACTCAGCCACAGGAATCCAAGACTGTGCTCGCGACCATCCCGGTATTTTTTTTCTGTACCTGACCGAGACCCTCCACGCTGTCATTATCAGAAGCGTATTTTTTATATATGATACATTATAAATATGATGTGGTTAGTAATTTAGCCACAATCTCATCCTCGTCGCCACTTGAATCCAGCAGGGCGTGCTAGATCCCTGCTTGGAATCAGTTCATTTGTAACTGAGGCATGTTACATAACCTGAACCTATATAGATATAATATAAAAAGACGATACCCCTCCCTTAGTGATACGGCGGTAAGAAATCACATAGGAGAAATACCTAAGCTTTCTTTAATAACGATTTACACTGCATAACAGACAAAGAAGCCGATTATTGGATGGGAGATAACATCATCCGATCCTAAAAAACGATCCAACACAGCAACGAAAATGGCAGACTGTACATACATCAGGCACCCACTTCGGTGACAGTCTTGTCATGGCTTCCTCGTCTGTTATGCCGCGTATCACTATTACACATCAAAAGTAGAGATGAACGACTGTTTTAAAAACAACATCTCATGATGTTGTGTAAAGTTCTGGATGTTCAAAAGGCACTTAAACATTAGGAGATGTTTTGACAGTAATAGAAAAAGTATTTCATAAAGAAAGAATTGTGAAGAAGCATAGGTTTTCCGTCTGTCAGAAGAGTGGAAGCTCAGTCAGTTGACAGGCTGACCAAGCAGGATTAAGACATTTGAAGGGAAAATAAGAAATTTTAGAGGCTGGAGGTAATGAAGAGTGAAGATGTGAAATGAGCCATAGATCAGGATAAGAGTTTCAAACTATACCCAAAAGATAATGGGTCACAAGAAAGGAATGATCTTGTAGACGTGGTCAAAAAAAAGACTATGAGATTGGATCAGTGAAGAAAATACAGTATATTGACTAAAGATGAGATAACACCCAAAGTCACACAAAGCAAATGTCATGTAATTTTCTAACGACTAGGCTCAGGGGAGGGCTGGAGCCTATCCCACATTGCACAAGGCAGGAACAAACCCTTGACAGGGTGCCAGTTCATCGCAGAGTGAACACACACACACACCCCAGAAATATGCTAGGGGCAATTTAACATCACCAATTCACCTAACCTGCTTGTCTTTGGTCAGTAGGAGGAAATAGGAGCACCTGGTAGAAACCCACACAGACATGGTTAGAACAAGCAAACTCCACAAAGGGAGGACCCGGGACATGAACTCTAGTCTCCTCACTCCACAGTAACAGTGCTACCACTGTGCCACTGTCCTGCCTACTATGGTTATTATCCTCCACACTCAACCGCTTATATTGGTAAAAGTTTAAAGACATATTGAGTTGAAAAGAATATGCCTACATACACAAGTGCATGTGTTCACCTATGTGTTTAATGTGTCATTATATTTCACAAATACTGTATATTCCATATTCCTGAGTAACTCTGAATTTCATCACCACGGATTCTGATGTTTCTCTGAAGCTTCCTATCACACTTGATAATGATGATCTTGAAGTTGAGCATCTTGGAGAACAATAGCTCTGGTTTGTGGTGATAAACACATTCTACAGTGTGCTGAACATGTCTAGTTAAATAACACCCGAGTTTCTATATAGTTCCGATTTTACAATTATTTTTTCCCTCATAATGGCATGAGATTTAGACCTAGCTTTTAATAAAACGCTTATTCATCTGTCACAATCAAAAGAAAAAAAACTTTTTACCTCTTCTTACAATAAATACTGTAAAAAAAATTGCCTTTGTGAGTGTGCACTCTCTCTGCATGTCTGACGTACAGTATTTGTAAAATTAAAGTCATTATCAGAACATAAACTTTAAAGTGCATGTCATCATTATAAAGAAATCTTCCCAGCGTCTGCTCATCTTCTGCAGTTTCTTAGTTTAGTTGACGTTTGTAGTCCTTCTACCTTCAAGTATGAAGATCTCATTTCTAGGACTGTGTAGATCAGACAGCACTTAGACTTTAGGATCATCTCTACGTAGTATCTTACTACATAGTCCCATCTTGATCTGCTGGTATCTCAGGTACACTGCAACTGACCTATTGGGACTAAATTCATGCAGTTCAAAATCATAAAAGAGAACCTGCCCTTCCATATTTTTCAAATTTGAATGAATACTTTTTTTTTTAAATATACTTGCATGTAGGTTTATGGTGTCATTATTTTCATGTGTACAGAATACAGTGAAATTCTTTCTTGTATGTGTTAATTAACATTTCACTCCCTGGCTCCATTATGAGCAGAATACCTTTATTTTGATACTGTATTACTGTCTTCCTTAACTGAAAAATCTCAGGGAACATTTGTCATAAGCTTGCAGCATCACCTTATATAATAATGGTGGTAACACATTCTACTTATGTCTCGTCAATAAAAGCACTAAAAACAAAAGACTGGTTGCTTGTCCACCATAAATCTTGTTCCCCTCATTAAATTGACAAACCTTTTTATACTTTATAAGAAAGGGCAGAGCAGGCTCTTTTTCAATAGGAGACTGCATTCCTTTACTGTGGGAAGTGACATTCCTCACATCTTCTAATAACTCTGTGATGGCCAGTTCCATTTTCTGCACTGTGGTGTGCTGGGCTGGTAACATCGCCTCACAAGTGGCCCACCAACCCAACAAGCTAATTAAAAGGGCAAGTTCAGTTATAGGACACACTCTGGATCCCCAGTAGGTAGTAGTGAAGGAAACAATTTAAACAAAACTGAGTGTCATTATGAACAATGCTACACATCCTCTCTCTGATACACTAACAATGAGAGACTTTCAGCCAACAAATTATTTAGAAGAAGTGTGTCAAGACATGCTACTGGAGCTCCTTTATATCAACAGCAAAATGTCTGCATAAGGACTCACTGTGACTGTGGCAGCCAAATCAGAACTTTTCTTTCTTTTTTATATTTTCTTGCTTTATGGTCATTCTGGGTTGAGTTCAGACCAAAATGTGTTTGTATAGTTATTTATTTACTTACTTATTTTTCTACCTGCCTAACTACCTACCTGCCTACCTGCCTAATATATAAATACCTACCTATTTATATATTTATTTATTAATTTAAACAGCTTCTGTAAAAAGCTACATTTCCCCTGAGGACATACACAGTTTTATCTATCTATCTATCTATCTATCTATCTATCTATCTATCTATCTATCTATCTATCTATCTATCTATCTATCTATCTATCTATCTATCTATCTATCTATTGTGATGGATGGCCGGTGTTTCAGTCTGGCCAGGACATCCCTCAACTAAGAGAAAGAGCCTTTTTAGTACACTACATCCCCTGTGACGCTAGATGGCAGCTCCCCTGGATGGAAATGGTCCCCTGGATTCCCACAGGGCAGCATGGGACATGGAGTCCATCTCTTAAACCCTGGGTGCCGTGGGTGCCGCCAGGGGGACCTCACCAAGAACCCAGGGACTATTACTGTTACATCAACCCGGAAGTACGTAGGAGTCACGACGGAAACCCGCAGTACTTCCAGGACACCTGAAGAAGGCGTTTGACCTGGAGATGGAATAGTTCCGGGTCAGAGACTTTAAAAGGACTATGGGAAACCCCAGCAGACTGAGCTGGAGTTAGGTGGTAGAGGACGGAGCTGCTGGGAGTGGAGGATTGTGATTGATTATTATTATTATTATTGTATTGATTTATTTGAAGAATTGTGGAGTGTGCAGTGCTTTGGGGACTTTATTCAAAAGAATAATTCAAAATATTCTTCTTGTGCTTTTACAAGTGTGTCTGGGACGTCTGTCTGGTGGGTTCAATGAGGCAACAGCGACCCCTAGCATCCACAATATCTATCTATCTATCTATCTATCTATCTATCTATCTATCTATCT
>JANRMT010062796.1:54720764-54730816 GCA_026402145.1 Polypterus bichir lapradei
TTTACATATTTTCCAGGTTTATATTCATATTTTGTAATATAAGTGTAGAGTTGATTATTTCATTTTTGTTTTTTTATTTTTATGAAATACTATTCTGAAACAAATTTGAGCTACTTTAAATTGATTTAAAAAAAAAGATATCTAAGGCAGCATCAATTGAATCAGTAGTTGATTTTGCAACTATGATGAAAATCTGTTTTAGTGGTAAGAATGAGAAGCTTAACTCTTTATTTTGTGACTTTACACAGTGAAATAACGAACACTTTAAGCATATATACTGTAGGTTCACTATTTCCTTATATATATTTTTAAGAAATATTTTGATACTATAAAATGAAATTTAACACTAGTGATTTTGTTCTGCACTATTAGAGACAATTATTTTTAGTGCTTGTTTTGGTTTATAGTGACTACATACACCTTCATGTGGCTAATCACAGCTAGATAAAAAAAAACAAAAGGTGTCATAGTTATTTACTACTATAAGATCAATAATATTTGAATTCCAAAGACAGTATTAAAAAAGATATTTTTGTTTTTCCTTTTACCTGAGCAAGAGAATTTTGCCACTGCTGTCCTGGTGCATGTATTTTTACCCCAGGGAGAAGAGGGACACTGCCAGATTGAAGCCTCATGTCCTCTACATCTCACATTGTCCAGACATTGTGGATCAGGGTCCAGCTTTGATAATTCTTATTTAACTTCAGACTTAAGACTTCCACAGCCTAATTCCTGACAGATCTTGGCAGCAGTTGCTTTATCCATGTTATTTGCACAGACGCTGCCCCATGAGTTATTATAGAAAACCTGAAGTTGTTCAGAGCAGCCATCTGTTAACTGTAGCATCTTGAATTCTTTCAAAATGGAATTTTAAAAAAGTACAAAGAAATGTTATTATGTTTGTTGAAGTATGGTATACATTAGTAAAAATAGCACCTGATAAATTACTGAATATCATTGTCAAAGATTTAAGGTTTTGGATAACACAGAATAAAGTAGCAATTTCAAGTTTGTGTATACTCTGGACAAGTAATGTTTTTCAACTTTTGACAAGCTTACACACTGACTACTAGTAAAATTAGTTTACCTGTATAATTTACTCCCACATCCTCCTTATGCCTGTAGTCATTTTGTCCCCTTGACAATGCACATTGTCAAGCCAAATGCATCCACTTCCTGGTCCATATGAGACTGGAGTTATGGCTTTTACAGCTGTCTAACATTAGAGCTGCTGGCAAACTACATTTGCATCTGATAAATCCCAGGAATCATAACACACTGTCCCCCAGGATCCATTATAGAATATCTCTAGTCTTCCATCACACACACCTGTTCCATTAGTCAGCCTAAAGCCCAAATGATCTGGAGTTTCATCCGTGGCATCAGTTGCACTTTATACATATTGTTCCAGTAGTTTTTAAAATTGTTTTTACAGTTCATTAGCAGTGTGTACAATTATCAGTGTTGTAGTAATTGTGATGCTCTCTGCATGAAAAAAGTGTTCCATTAAAATTTTACTGTTTCTTTGTTAATTGTGACATTTACTTAAAGTGCAGCAAAAAAATATTTGGCGTCCAGAGATGCATTAACCCTCAAGTATGTGGCAGTTTAAGGGTTAAAGCCCCAAGCTGTTGCCAAAACGAGCTGCACTATCTAAGGTTTCTGGCAATGAAAACGCGATTGCATGAATTACAGTACATATAGAGGTAACATCTGTATTTTACATTTTAGCACTGCGGGAGACATTGCAGTATAGTATACAAGTTTACCTTTACATTCTTTATTTTTTGGTAATATATGAAGCTGAATTTGAAATTAAATTAAAGTGTTTTGGGTACATATTTAGGGTTTAAACTATGAAAATAGGCATTTTCTTTAACCACATCCAAAATTCGTCGTTATTCACAATTCGTGGGTGCTCTAGGATTGTAACCGCCACGAATTTTGGGGGTGTACTTGTACTAAATACAACAGTTTAAACAAATCTTCGTGCTGCTTCCTAATGTTTGACTTCTTTTTTTTTTAATTGTATTGATTTTATTTATTCCATACACATAAGTCAAGTTTTACAAAAAAGAAAAAAAAAAGTTTCAAAACAAATCAACCCTGTATTATCGTAGTATTTCCCTCTACTTACCCTTTACCTGTTTTTCTTCAAGAGTAAGTGTACTCGTCAAGTTCATTATCAGGTTGGTCTACTGTTGCACTTTAAGATTAACATACGCATACATAGCTATATGCATTCACACAGACCCTAACTACAACAGTGCCCCATGAATGACAAACACACGCTGATTAACCTCTAGCACTTTAAACCACACAAGTGCTTTAGGAATAACACAGCCTGTCACTCTCTCAGCACTTAAAGAGACTTACTTATTATCGGCACAAACAACATACAATTTTTTTTTTTTTTAATTTTATTCATTTTATTGCAATCATTCCATACAAATCAATCAATTTTTACAAAAAGTAGGATTAAGAACAAGTCGACCCCCACCCCTGAGAGAGAGAGCAAGGCCAATGGAGTAAAACTTAGCGCTTGTAAACATACCTAAATTGATGAATTTGATAAGCCAATAGAAATGAATGGAGAAGAAAAATAAATGAAGAAATAATTGCTTCCTCTGTGCTTTAAGAGCTTATTCTAAGATATTACTGATTAGATCCAGCCATATTTTGAAAAAAAATCTGTACAGATCCTCCAACTGAGTATTTGATTTTTTCCAATTTCAAATAGTATAAAACATCGGTTTCCCACTGACTTAAAAGAGGAGAGTTAGGATTTTTCAAGTTTAGCAAAATCAGTCTGCGTGCCAAAAGTGTAATGAATGCAATCACAGTTTGTCTGTCTTTCTCCACTTTAAACCCATCAGGAAGAACCCCAAACACAGCTGTTACTGGGTTAGGAGGGATTGTGAGACCAAGGCTGTCTTGAAAGGTAATTAAAAATTTTGGTCCAGAATGATGTTAATTTGGTGCAGGACCAAAACATGTGACCCAGTGAGGCTAGGACTTGATTGCAGCGTTCGCAGGTTGGATCTTGCCCTGGAAACATTTTGGACAGTTTTAGGCGAGACAGATGTGCTCGATACAGTGATCCCTCGCTATATCGCGCTTCGACTTTCGCAGCTTCACTCCTTCGCGGATTTTAAATTTAAGCATATCTAAATATATATCATGGATTTTTCACTGGTTTGCGGATTTCTGAGGACAATGGGTCTTTTAATGGTACATGCTTACTCAGTTTGTTTGCCCAGTTGATTTCATACAAGGGACGCTATTGGCGGATTGCTGAGAAGCTACCCAATCAGAGCACGTATTATGTATTAAATAAAACTCCTCAATGATATACAATATGCTTCCCGTGCGGTGGTTCGCACACTTAAAAGCTCTAACAGCACGTATTGATTTGTGATTGTTTGCTTTTCTCTGGCTCTCTCACTCTCTCTGACATTCTCTGCTCCTGACGGAGGGGGTGTGAGCAGAGGGGCTGTTTGCACAGAGGCTGTTTGCTTAGAAGATACGGACGCTCCTCTAAAAAATGCTGAAAGACTACCTTCACATTGATCCCTTTCTTGCGGCTGCTTTATCGTGGTGCTTAGCATACTTAAAAGCCCAAAAGCCCTATTGATTTTTGATTGTTTACTTTTCTCTCTCTCTGACATTCTCTGCTCCTGATGCAAGAGGAAGATATGTTTGCATTCTTTTAATTGTGAGAAAGAACTGTCATCTCTGTCTTGTCATGGAGCACAGTTTAAACTTTTGACTAAAGGGTGTTATTTCATGCCTAGAGGGCTCTAATACTGTTAAAAAATGTATTTAGAAGGTTGTAAACAGGTTTTCTATGCTCTAACTGCGAAAATATTAGATTTATAAATAAAGAATCCTACTTCGTGGAAAATCATTTATCGCGGTAGAGTCTGGAACGGATTAACTGCGATAAACGAGGGTTTACTGTATAACTGTGCGGAGAATATTTATAAACAGTGTGGGAGAGTTTCTAAGGACTTAAAATATATAAAAATAACCATACAAACATATAGTTTCTACTACGTGGATTTTCACCTATCGTGGGGGGCTCTGGAATGCAACTCCCGCAATCGAGGAGGGATTACTGTATATAATTTTGAGTTGAATAATTGTATGCTTTGCACATATGGAGCTCGAGTGAATTCTCTGCATTGCTATTTTCCACTCCTTTTCTGATATACTGGTTAAGAGATCTTTTTCCCAGTGCCCTCTTGGATCTTTGAAAGGGAGGGACTGTAAAATAATTTTATATATTGCAGAGATGGTGTCTGAGTCCTTGAGATTGAGCAATATTTTTTCCAGCATGGACGAGGGTGCAAGATGAGTAAAATCAGGCAGGTTCTGTTTAACAAAGTTCCTAATTTGAAGAAAGTGAAAGAAATGTGCAGCTGGAATGTTAAATTTGGAATGTAATTGTTCATAGGATGCAAAGACGTTGTCTATATAAAGATCTCTAAGCAAGTTAATCCCAAATTTTTTCCAGATATTAAAAACTGTGTATGTTTGCAAAGGTTGAAAGAGGTGGTTCTCTTGCAGAGGTGCCACAGATAAAAGCTTCTCCATCTTAAAATGCTTTCTACATTGGTTCCATATTCTAAGTGAGTGAAGCACAATTGGGTTATTAGTATATTTCTGATAACTTGCATTTATTGTGGCACAGAGCAGGGAATATAAAAAAGTACTGCAAGATTTTACTTCTATTGTAGACCAGGCCTGTCTATGTTCATCTATTTGTGTCCAGGTTTTTATAGCTTGTATGTTTGCTGCCCAGTAATAAAACTGGAAGTTAGGTAGAGCTATGCCACCTTCTGCCTTTTGTCTTTGTAGAGTCGCTCTTTCGAGTTGAGTTCCAAATAAATTAGGTTATTGTTGAATCTAATTGCTTAAAAATGATTTATTGATGTATATTGGAATGTTTTGAAATAAAAAAGGAGCTTAGGAAGAATATTCATCTTAACAGTGTTAATTCTTCCAACTAGAGTGAGATGAAGGGTTGACTATCTATGCAAGTCTTGCTTAATTTTTTCCATGCAGACGGTAAAATTTTGTTGATAAAGAGCTTTATGTTTACTTGTGATGTTTACCCCGAGGTATTTAAACTGTTCTGCAATGATAAAAGGTAGAGTGTCTAATCTAATATGCTTGAGAATTCACTGGAAAGAGTACACTTTTATTCATATTAATTCTGAGACCAGAGATCTTTTGAAATTCTGTGAGTGCTGTTAAGACTGAATTGCACAGAATTTTGTGGGTCTGATATATACAGTTCCATATCATCTGCATATAGAGAAATTTTCTGTTCCAGTCCTTCTCTGATAATCCCCTTTATTTGATCAGCATTTCGACAGTGTATTGCCAGTGGTTCAATGGCGATTGCAAACAGCAGCGGTGACAAGGGACATCCTTGTCTGGTACCTCGTTCTAGTTTAAAGTAGTCTGAATAAATGTTGTTGATACAAATTGAAGCTTCTGGATTGGTATACAGTAGTTTCATTCATGCACAAATGTTTGGGTCAAACCCAAATTTCTCCAATGTAGTAAAAAGGTATTTCCATTCAATCATGTCAAATGCTTTTTCTGCATCCAATGATAATATTATTTCTGGGGTGTTTGACTTAGTTGGTGAGTATATTACATTAAACAGGCGTCGAAGATTTGAGGATAAGTGTCGACCCTTGATAAATCCAGTTTGATCTTGTGATATTACCCAGGGGAGCACTTTCTCCATCCTTCTAGCTATAATTTTTGAGAGTATCTTAACGTCGTTATTCAAAAGTGAAATTGGTCTGTATGATACACATTGTAATAAGTCCTTATTTTGTTTAGGAAAAACGGTGATTAATGGTTGGCGAAAAGTTTGAGGAAGTTTGATTGTCTCTGGCTTCTATAAATGTTGCTAATAGGAAGGGAGCTAGCTGAGCGGAGAATTTCTTATAAATCCTACAGGGTAGCCATCAGGGCCTGCCACTTTCCTGCCTTGAAGTGACTTTATAGCATCTAGTAATTCTGATAACGCCAGAGGATTATCCAGTTGCTCTGCACTGGAAGTATCTATTTGTGGTATCTGTAATGTATCCAGAAATGTATTAGATTGTGTGTTGTCTTCTTAAACTCAGTAGAATTTAAAGATTTATAGTAGTCTCTAAATGTGTGCATTATATTTTTGTGGTCGATGATTTTAACATACAATGATTTAATGATATCTCAGACCTAAATATTACTTTTGGTCTACAAGAATACATTTAAACATACAAAAGCTCAGCATTGTTGACTGTAGGCCAATTATCCGCCAAGAATGCCTTGCTTTACATACTGTTCCCTACTATTGAGTGGAGCACTTGCAGCCTTAATAAACCTTGCAGCACAGAGGTAATGGCAAACCTCCGGCTGCACCAGATGCTCAAAGAAATCTTCCTTATTACTTCAATCACTCTATAGACAAAAAAGCATCGAAAGTTAAAAAGCAGCATGGTATTTATTACAGGAATAATAATAATACCACTGGAACAAAGAATAATACAAAATAGGGCTGATAGAAAAGTCTGGATATATATAGTATGAGACTTGTCCGGACACCACCAGTCAGAGACCACATCTTTATAAAACTCACACGTTTATTAAGCACCATTACACACAGGTTTCAGTCCTGAACACCACACGATGCCCTCAGCAATTAATCACCACAATTAGACTCTTCTTTATCTCTGTCCTTGGCCGCCTATCTCCTCCTGGAAACTTTGTCCTACTCCCGCTCCTGACTCTGGCTCTCCGACTGTAAGGAGGCGGCGCCTTTTATTCTCGCCCGGATGTGCTCCAAGTGGCTGGTGACGATCTTCCGGCAGCACTTCCTGGTGTGGCGGAAGTGCTGCCCTTTGCACCAGAAGCACTCCAGGCGTCCCTGGCAGGTTCATCCGCCATCTTGCCTGGTGTGGCGGAAGTGACAGTTCTCCGGGTCCCACAAGGCTTGAGGTGCCCCATGGCGGTGGCCACAGTTCCCAACAGGCCAGAACCTCTTTGCTCCTTTCCCATGGTCCTCTCCTAGTCCAGGCAGTTGCCCCCTCATGACCCGGAAGCTATTAATGTCCCTTTCCGGTCCTTCCAGGCATCCCGGCCAGGTAAGAACCCCAGACATCTGTGACACTGCCCCGTCACCAGTGAAGACTTGTCGGTCGTAGTAGCCAGTCCCGCAAGGGTATACTTTGTCCCAAGCGGGCGTAGCTGGTTGTCTTCCAGGGCCTGGCCCTATGAAAAATTAAATAGACACAGGGGTGGAGACGTTGCCCGGACGCCACTGTCTGGCTTTTCTCCCGCTAGAGTAGGGCCAACGCTCCCCCCTTTGACCAGCACCCTGGTCGCCAAAACCTTGGCACCTGCTCCATGCCTCTTGTGCCCCCGCCTTTGGGTCAACTACAGGGACCGCCGTTTTCTGCAACATCTCTGTTGACTTCGGGGCTTCCCTCTGCACTCACAGAGGGCGTCCTGTCACGTTACGTGAGCTCACGGGCTCACGTCTCCCTTTGTAGGAAGAACCGGCTTTCCTCCTTCGATCCTTCCTATTCTTCTGGAGCATTCTGACGGCTTGGGTCTTCCTACGGGAAAGGAAAAGACCCCTTGCCGTCTGCGCCCCTGCAGAATGACGGGAGACTGATGCTGGCTCCGGTGGTAGAGCACTAAGACCCATTGCACTCGTCAGCCGGTGTTTTGGCTCCACCCATTCCAAGTGATCAGCACTTCGTGTCACTTCCACTGTCGGAGATGCAGCTACTAAGTCCCCGGAACCATGTGATCCTGGGACAGATTCGCTCGCACCTCCCTCTTTTTTTATGGTACCGGTATTACTCACCTGTACCGCCACAAACCTCCGGCCAAAGATTCCAGCGTCACACCCTTCCACCCTGTGATGTCCCATCTGACATGGCGCGACTGCCTTCCCCTTCAGCTCGTCCTCACAGACTCGAAGGTCATGTTCTACCTGCTTGATCCTCTGCATTAATCGAAGCACCCTCTCCAATTCTTCTCAATCTGCAGGTAGAAATAATTCATCAGCCAGTGGAAGACTGATTTTTAAAACGGTCCTACTCACCGGCTGTTCCTTCAGGAGCCTTCTTCCGGGATTCACTGAACCCTCCCCTCGCTCAAGATGGACATTCGCCGGTCCCATTGTCAACCAGTCACCGACGGGAACACGACACACACCGTCCAATCTCTTGCCTGTCACAAGTAGGGACTTCCGGTCAGTCGCCATCTTCCCTTTCCACCAGAGGAGTCTGCGAGACTCACTGCCGTCCTTCTGCCTCGGCCTCTGCAGACGTGGCGGATCTTCCCTTTCCTCAAGTGATGCCGTCCAGGCTTCGCGGCCAGGTTCGGCACACCCCTGCCAGTGACGCAGTGCCAGGTAGGTTCTTCCGGCCACGTCAATGGTTGTGCCTACCACTGCTTTCCCGGCGACGACGAATGTTGGAGCATCCGCCTGTCTCTTGCCTTGGTCGGCATTCCTCACCCCCCTCGGTTGGAAGACGGCACTCGGGAGAATCTCTGGCAGCTTTGTGGTGATTTGCAGAACGTCTGAGGTGAGTGTGCGGACCTCTTCCCTGCGGTGCATTTGAGTGGCTGACTGAGGTCCCGGGCAGTTCACAAAAATTTTATTTGTAGGGTCCCCCGCTTTGTAACAAGCAGAAGGCCCCACGTTGGGCGCCATTGTGAGACTTGGCCCGACACCACCAATCAGAGACCACATCTTTATAAAACTCATACGCTTATTAAGCACCATTACACACAGGTTTCAGTCCCGAACACCACACAATGCCCTCAGAAATTAATCACCACAATTATACTCTTCTTTATCTCTGTCCTTGGCCGCCTGTCTCCTCCTGGGAGCTTTGTCCTACTCCTGCTCCCAACTCTGGCTCTCCGACTGTAAGGAGGCGGTGCCTTTTATTCCGGCCCGGAATAAAATGCTCCAGGTGGCTGGTGATGATCTTCCGGCAGCACTTCCAGGTGTGGCGGAAGTGACAGTTCTGTGGGTCCCAAGAGGCTTGAGGCACCCCCTGGCGGTGGACAAGGATGAATGTCGCAGGTGGCTTGTGATCTAGCACTAGTAGATACTCATGATGCTTTTCTGACAACCAGATGGTAACTTCACAAACCCGTGTTATAAATTACATTCTAATGTTCTCTAATGAAGGAAATTCCACTCTAATTATAATGTTATGTCTTAGCACAGCTTTGGACACCACTGACCAAGAAATTCTGTAACACAGGCTGGAAAATTACACCTATCTTTCCGGCACTGTCCTTGTGTGGTTTATATCATATTTATCAAATCAATTTTATTGCATGCAAAAATGTGCTGACAGTATTCCATCATTAAACTCAGATTTAAATAAGATGTTTTGCAGGGCTCAGTACTCAGACTTTTTTGTTTTTATTTTACATTCTTTCTTTAGAAACTACAGTATCATTAGAAAACATAACATTAATGTCATTCATATGCAGATAATAGCCAGTTATAGCTTTCTTTTATACCATATGTTTCAGGGATGTTGTTCTTAATTATGTCAGTGAGGTAAAATAGTGAATGGATGAGAACTACTTCTCTCTGAATATAGAAAAAAAACAGAAATGCTAATTATTGCGGGGAATGATGCAGGCCACAATAATATTCTATCACTTTTTAACTGCTGGACTTACCATAAATTTACGGAATTGGCACAAAAATAAGTTATCTTGGACCCTATCATGTTTTCTAAAACACATATAACAAAACTATCTAAAACTTATCTTTTTATCGTGAAATATTGGAAAATTGAGATATTTTATAAATATGGAGGACACTGAGAATTTTTTCGTAATGTTTGTGAAAAAACATTTCTGTTTTCATACTTTATTAATATATTTTTTGTTTCATATTTTATGTTAATTCTGTTACTGTATTTGTGATGTTGTTCCCCCAAAGGGGTGATAAAGTTCTATCTATCTATCTATCTATCTATCTATCTATCTATCTATCTATCTATCTA
>JANRMT010062796.1:54730826-54755399 GCA_026402145.1 Polypterus bichir lapradei
CTATCTATCTATCTATCTATCTATCTATCTATCTATCTATCTATCTAGTTTTTGTATGTTGAGACTAAGTGAGCTGGGCCTAAATTGTTTCACTCCTTTTAATTATTTATCCTGATTGTAATTTTGCTTTGATTTAGAAAGGTCCAAAGACATGCAGGTTTGGTGCATTGGTGATTCTAAATTGGCCCTAGTGTGTGGGTGTGTGCCCTGCGGTGGGTTGGTGCCCTGCCAAGGGTTTGTTTCCTGCCTTTTGCACTGTGGTGGCTGGGATTGGCTCCAGCGAACCCCCATGACCCTGTAGTTAGGATATAGCAGATTGGATACTGGATGAAAAATGACCATTTTTGACATAAATTGATCAGTTTGTTATCATTTTCGAAATATATAACTGTATCTTAATCAAAATAGATTTCTTTTTTCATAAACCCATATTCTCTGTATAAATTATTGTAAAACACAACAATACTCACTTCATCTGCATATGTTAACAGCACAATGGCTCTAAGGGTGGTTTTGAAAGAAAAGTCACTGAATTGATTTTAACATTTTCTAAATTGACTACCATATTTTTTGTTCTGTGGAATTCTACTTCTCTTAATGTATACTCATCAACATGAAGAAACCATGAGAACATAAACAAAATAAATTGTTATATTTTTCAAAATGGAATTAATTTCTTTTATTCTTTTTCTTTTGACAGACACCTACTGATGTAGTTCTGGTCCAAACCCCTTAACCAATTTCACCACAAAGCAATATGGTGGATGTGTCACTTAATTTATGATGAAAATAACAAACATATGTGGTTTATATGTGCCTAAATTTACAAAATATACCACAATATTTATTAAACTTGAATTTATTGTAAGGTTACACACCAAATGTTGTTGATGATAAAAGCAATCACAGCAAAGACAGCAAAGAGTGATATAACATTTAGTAACTAAAGATAAGAAGTGCTTCTGCAACTGTGATGTATTCATCGAAAACTTAAAAGTGTCACAGTTTTGCCCCAAGCAGAAAATCAGAATAGCTGCAGCTTCAAGAGGTCAAGAGCTATGAAGAATATTAGAAGAGTCAGGGGCACTCATCTGTTTTGGAACTGACAGACCAAGCAAATTGTAAATTGTAGATGATATATACACAGACAAAGCAGTGATGCCTTTGCACAGTATTTATTACATTAAAAAAAAACTTCAATTAACAATATGAAAAACTGGACCTAAAAAGAGAAAAAACTCAAAAATGTTCTTACTGTTAAAGATTAACTTGGAAAGTGCATCTCATAATTTACAAATTTTGTTCAAAATGTTTTACATTTAAGCATTGGTAAAAACAGACACAAGAGCATACAAATTTTACTAAAATCCAGTCATCTGTCTCACATGTTTTAGGCAGCGATAATATACAATAAGTAATATTAAAACTAAAAAAACTATTTTACAAGTGATCTGTAATTTGGCATTATTACAATAAAGTTTTTGACATATCCATCACAATGTTTAAGTGGCTTCATGCTCAATATCATCATATTCAGGAGGTAAATTGTACTCCACAGCAGCATGAGAATCTGTGAAAGACAAATGCAAAAGGAGGCTCAAAGAAAAGTTGAATTTGCAAAGATCTCAGTAGCATAAATGGCTGTAAGTATTTAGATAAATTGGTTTTATAAAAATTATATATAAAAAATTACCTATTTTTTGTACTTGCAATAACTAGCAATGGATGGGATGCTAGTCCATTACAGATGGGATTCCCAACCTTTTTCATGCCAAGTCCTCCCTAAAAGACTTGGCTGAGGAACACTACCCACTCAACACAAAAATGACACATTACCTACGTACTCCTGTAGTAAACTGCTATACACAATTGCTTCATGTTTAAGTGTAATAAATATATATGAAAATCAATGCACATTGTAGAAATGTATTTTACAATGCTGACAAAAAATGTAGTTATAATTTCTCACAAAAAACAAAAAAATAAAAATCACCCTAGTGAGAATTCTTGGTTTGATTATTCTTGCAGTTTGTCCTTTCTTGGTAGCAGTTGACTTAGTGACAATTACATGTCATTCACCACATGTACACACCTTTTTTTGATTACTTTTAGTGTGGAAACACCTGCCTCACACAAGTAAGTTTTTGCAAAAGGTATGTGACAGCAGATGTCTTTCTCACTCAATACTGGGTATTCAAAGTTCTCTAAAAATCCTGACAGAAGACAGCAGGGAATTTCACTTTCAAACCTCTGTCATTGCCAGCTTCAATTAATTGCTTCACTGATTTCAAATCAACACTCTCGTTATCCGTTGTTCCTTCAATTGGATTACTGGTCCAATTTAAATGAGGACTGTCCAGCTCTTGGAAGTTGTCACTGAAGTCTTAAAATTGGACATCTTTGGCCGGCAACAATGTCAGGACTTTTCCAACTCTGTATGGTTCCTTCACATGCTTCACATGTTTCTTGGCATCAGCTGGATGTTTTTGTTTAAAATGTCTTTTCATTTCTGGTCAATCATTTGATAGAATTTCTTTACAAAGAAGGTTTTTGGTAAAATGAACATCTTTTTTCTTTGCCCGCATAAATCCAAATTCCACTTATGATATCTCGTATTACCTGGATTTTCATTATGTTTGGAAGATGATTCACTTTTGGAAGATGCACAAGAAGCAGACCAAACAACTTGGTTGTTCTTTAATATTTTTCCTTTTTTAAAAAAACTACCCAAAATTATGTATATTTTTATCCATTTTTGCAGAATGCATTTAACTTGCTTTAACCTTCACTAATACTGCACAGTGAAATATGTGTTAACTAGGCCTACAGTAGTATATGTCTAATATTTGAAAAACATGTTTATTATTAAGCTTAAGCATCAAAGCAACAAGCATATTGATGAAATGTTGTGAGTAAAGGAGAATGGTGATCACAATAGTACTAAAAATACAATTCCAACCAGACAATTGCTTTAGTATTTATAAATATAAAAATGCTGGCATGAAAATTAAGGAAATGTGAATTTTTTCCTCCACATTTAGTTTTTCTCTAATCTTCCTATGGACCCCTGCAATATCTCTGAGGACCTCAGGTTGGGAAACTCAACAATACAGGATACACTCACATCAACACTTTACAGTTGTGGGAGAGACCACAAGAAAACAAATTAAAATTCTGTTAATTATTTACTAATGGAGACTGACAAATATGTAGCCATACACACACACACACATAAATCCTTGTGTCCTGACTTAATTGTTTTAAATGGATGTCTCTTTACACAATTTTGCTTGAGATTAAATTAGTAAACAAAATAACAATAACAAACATTAGAACATTCCACATTCAAGATTTATAAAATAAATAAGATGTTCATTATATTATACAACAAAGTATTCAAGCTTTAACAAAGAGTAATATTCAGTTAAAGGCAAAGCTTAGTTCTGACATTCATTTATAGCTAATCTACCCAGAGCATTGTATTGTCTTCAAGTGATAATCTAAACTTTCAATGTTTGTGATTACTTTCTGCTTCTTTCCATAGATCTCCTGCTTCATATTGCTGTAGTCAATGTCTGTCTTTCCCCTTCAGCTGTTACCAGTACCCTAAGTGTGGCCACATATGACTTTTTTCATTAACCCAGTCCTGTCTCTTCTTCTTTCACAAGGTTTATACTATTTGCTTCTTCCTCACAACCCATGACCATCAACTTGTTCTTCTTTCTAGACTTCACTACTGCAATCCCCTGCTGGCGTAGCTTATAGTAACAGCTACTTCACCTCTTCAACTAATCCAGAGTGCTGCTGCTGTTTCTGCTGGTTTTTTTTTCTCTCAGTACTTCTCTGCACTTCCTTGTCCAGTGGTGTCTGAATATTTCTAATACTGATTTCAAATCTCTAGTCCTGAGGTATGACTCCTTTCATTGAATAATTCTTATTCTTGTCTCCAAGTTGCAGAACACATGTTCCTTGACTGTTAAAAAGCACCTTATACATCAGGGTGCTTCTTGAAAATTCAACCCTCAACACCTCTCAATTGTTTAAGGGTTAAAACAACTGAACTGTACTTCTGAAAACTAACAGCAATTCCCAACCCATTAATGCAATTTACTGTTGATGATGTACTTGTTTGTCATCAGGTCCACTGACCAGTTTGAAACTTTTTGTATTCAAAATGAAATGACTATTCTCTATAGCTGGGACTGTACTTTCAACCACTCAAATATATGGATGTATTCTACCTTTCATAAGCTGCCTTGGGTAGCAAACAAATACATGGACAAATGGGTTGAGGGTTGAATATTCAAGAAGCACCCTGATGTATGGGTGCTTTTTTAACAGTCAAGGAACATTTGTTCTGCAACTTGGAGACAAGAATAAGAATTATTCAGTGAAAGGAGTCATTGAATGGGTAAGAAACAAATACATGGACAAATATTATTGTGTAACCTAAATCAAGAAGATAGTCTGGCACACATGCATACCTATTTTGGTGTTTTCTAAAGGATCCTCAACATCATCATAATTGTAAGGCAGCTCATTATTAGATATGTTTTCTGTAGAGAGAAGAATGTATAAAAAGTCACATTTTTATTAACGTACAGCATAACCAGATCTATCTTGACTGAATAATTAGGGAATGATTTTATGGAGTGCTTGTTATTTATCTGTTAACTTGCTTAAATTAATTACATACTTTCAAACATTTTACTGAAAGAAAATAAGCTTTGTTTCTATCTCTGTGACAAATGTATTGGTTAGCTAGCAAGACATTGCACGGGTAAAGTATTCAGCAAAAATGGCATAAGGCAAAGCAAGGACACGCAGAAAGTCTCTAAGACAAAGACAGGTGTTTGGGTTGTTTTCTATGTGTCTCAAACAATAGACTACAAAAAAGAAGGAAATTGACAGCCTGGGTGTAAGCATACAATGCTTTCCCAAGACATTTTGGGGTGGGTGACAATGAGGTGATGAGGCCATGTCATCCACCTAACAAAGATCTGAGACTCAGCTCTCTAACAAAAACTAAAGTGTAAAGGGTGCAGTGGCACAAGGAGTTATGGGGTTCTTAGTGAGTTTTTTGGTGCCAATGTAAGGCCATCCCTTACACTGAGTCTGGATTCATCAACCATTTATGGAGAAAACTGAATTTCCAAAGTCATGATAGACAAAGAGAGAGAGAGAAGTGAGAAAACGAGTGCTCTGTATTTTATAAGCGTGTAAGCCTTCCACCAGCTAGACAAAGGCATAAACCTGTATAGGCAGACTAAGAGGGTTGGGTGTATTTTATTTAATGTACTACTTATTTGAATGTTATTGTTTTCTGTAACCATCCATCCCTTTCTTATGCTTAGTTTAATAAAAGCAACACATTTTTGTACACTTGTTTGCTCCTATTACATTATCAATATAATTTCCTTCTTAAACAATCTATCCATTGTGTAGTGTAATTGCACACATTTTCAAAAGATTAGTATATTATAAGTTAATACATATTGTTTTACTATTGTTATTCATTCCTTTTCATATAATCTTTTACAATTTATTTTATGAATATTGGCACACTATTTACAAAGAAGGGTTATTTTCTATGTTAACCTGTTACAGTATATTTTTAGAATAATGCAAGTGATTTAACTCTGAAAAATATTAACAAATGAACAAAGAGAATGCATTCCAGCAAAACAAAAAACTTTGCCTTGATTAAATATTGAAAAACTAAAATTGTATCATGTGGTATAGCGGGTCCACAGCTCTCTGAGTAAAGGCCATTTTTTTTAAATAAATAATCGCGCGGCGGTTTAGCGAGGGGGTGTTGGGCTGTAGCAGGCCACGGGACAATCCGCAGTGTGGGCGTTTCTCACCGAGTGCACAGGTGAGGGACTGTCCACATTCGTGATTGCTCCCGTGGCTATTTTGCTATGGCCCCTCGCATTATAAAAAGCGCGAGTCGGTTAGAGAAAAAAGGGAGAAGAAAGAGAAGGAAACGGAAGTTGGCAGCAGGAAAGAGAGGGAGCGAGCAAATCGGTGCAGCAGGAAGTGAGTGAGTGAGTGAGTGAGTGAGCGAGTGAGTGAGTGAGTGAGTGAGCGAACGCTCGCAGGCAGCTGAAGGCAGCCTGGGTGTTTGGCCAACACCCGGGAGAAGTTGTGGTCGCTCCCGCAGAGTTTGTTTTGAAGGGCAGGAATGACAGAGAAGGTGCAGTACAGTACTCTCCGCCGAAGGTAGCGGGAGTAGGGACTTGGGACGTGGTGTTCCCTGTGTGAGAGCCTTGGTCGCAGTGGGATTCCCAAGTCACTGTCAGGGGGAGCCAACCGGAGCCAAGGATCGGAAAGGCGACTGACAGTAGTAGGAGTAGGCAGAAGGTCAGCTGCATTGAGAGCGTCTCGCCTGTTGCAGGGCCCGTATGGGAGAAGCAGGTGAGACGCTATCGCTAACAGGAAAGAAGCACCGGGTTTGTCATTTGTTTTTAAAGACTGCTTGCTAAGGAACATTTTAACCTCACGTTTTAAAAGTATTGTTTTACTTATTGTTTTAACCTTCACATTTTCTTAAGGATTATTTATTTATTGAACTTTGGAATCTCTGCACTTTATTTTGAACACCTGTTTTGTTGACTCTTTTAATAAAAGCACTCTTGCACTTTTATACCATCCCCTTGCTCAGTTGTTGTTGCCTTCACTGACTAGCTCACTTGGTAACATTATCGACGGTGTTGGGTTCAAGTGCTTCCAAACAGCAATGGGAGCGTGGAGCCAGAACCCAAATCGTCACATATCATTATCTAATAAGGTTACAGCTAACTGTGGTGTATTCTCTACTGCTTTAAAATGAACTCCCTTTACTGTCCTGTGTTCCAATAAGAACATGCTGTGCAGTACCTGGTAGGTCTTCACTTTTTTCTATTGCAGTATCATCATAGTAGCCAGGGCCACCCACCTCCAAAGAAGCCAGTTTCCCACCTGAAATAATCATACAGTGTTTGTTAAATTATTGTTATTTGAGGGAGAAAAACATAAATGTATGAACTACAATTTCCAGAGTTTACCTAAAACATGGTCTTGGTCATCATCCTCAATGTCCTCATAGTCATAAGGTAGCTCATCAGATAGAAAGCTCCCTAAGAATAGGAGGCAAAGTCAGTGTGGGCTTGTTTCATACTGTAAAATACATGCTAGTTTAATATGCACCAAGCACTTCATAATTTAACAAAAAAGAGTTTGTCAATCACATGTGTTTCATCCAAAATTGCCTAAAATATACAGTAGGTCCAACCTGTGAATGAAATCATCAAGTACCTGCATTGCTAGGTGTAGGACAGCATATCAGGGGTCCATGGGGGATTATTGAAGTGCATGATTTTTTTTTTTTAAATAGTGCGCCTCAGATTTTGTGATTGTAAGTTTATGCTAGAGAAATAGGCAATCACTGAATGCTTAATGAGGAAATGTCTTGTTATTATTCACGTGTGTATACATATAAAGCATAGCTATCTCTCACTAGCACTCAATGGATCATTTAGGGGAGCACCTGCGCTGACAGGGACATAAAAAACATCTGAGTAGGTCAGAAAGAAGAAAGAAAAACGTGGAGAGAAAATAAGAAAGGAAATCAAAGAAAGGGGAGCGAGAGAGCAGAATTGGGACAACCGAGTGTGAAGAGAAAGGAGGCATGGTAAAATGAAGTGAATGGTGTCCTGGGGCAGATAAGCCCTGCTGAGTGGTTGGAACAAGGCAACTCAGAGATCCAGACTTGGTGGGTTCAAGCAGGTACTGAAAGAGATGAATGAAATGAGAGCTGACTTGAGGACTAGGTTCGTCTGTGTCTCAGTCCTGCTAAGTGTAGGCAAGATGAAAGAGTGATAGTGAGAGGATGAGATAAGAGAACTGAAGCTGACTCTGTTTTTTTCTGGTTTTAGCTACTTATTTACTAGATTTATTTATTTCTTTTATTCCTTCCATTTTGCTATTTTTATGGATGATTATTTATTGAAGAGTTTTAAACTGCACACTGCATTTTGAACACTTGGTGTTAAAACACATTTTTGCACCTTTGAACTAGTTGTTGTGTCCTCACTTGCCCTAGACCATCCTCTGTTATGTACTAACTGGGTGATGCCCACAGCTGTGTGCTCAGAGCATCACACTAGGTCACATGATTTAGGATAGCTCTACAATTAAATCATTCTGGGAAAAATATTTGTATATCACTTGGATAGTTTTTAACTTAAAATAACTCCTAATGCTTCAACAGTAATATTTGGAGTAATACCAAATGGGGTAAAAATGTGTTATAAAAATAGTTGGAATGTCCTATGCCACCCTACATACCCAAAGACGTATTCTGCCCAAATGGAAGGGTCCTAACCTACCATCTATAACTTAATGTGAAAATGATGTTCTATATTATCTCAAATTGGGAAAATATGTTTTTCTTTACAAGGATCAAGTCTGATTTTTTTTAGAAATTGGAAATAATTCATCAATGTAATTCTTAAATGCTCTGTGTGTACTGAACCTGTTGACATCTTCTTTATTTGCTGTGGTAATCCACTCAATATAAAGAAAAATCTTAAACAGAGCTCTGTAGTCATATGTCTCTCTTTATTGGGTGGCTCATGGACTGTTTTTGAAACATACTATTGCTCTTTATGTTATTTTCATTTCATTTCATTGGTTTGTGCTTTGTCTTCATGTTTAATTTCTTAAAGAAATATTTTAAAATACATAAGATATACATTTTGAGTAGATGCCACTACTATTTACCATTACTTATGTCTTTGTATGTCTACTAAAGCTGATTTCCTGTATTCCTTGTGTTCCATCTTACCTTTCCTTGGTGCTCCATAAGTTCCCTGTCTGGCCAGTTTATACTCAATTTCCTCATAGACTGCATTATTGATGGGAAGAAGTTCATCCATGGCCATTACTGTAAGTGAAAATGAGTACAACTTCACTAGTTTTGCTGTGCAGAATTTGTGCAGAACATTTCAACAAGCTTGGTGATTCAGAAATAATTGTACTTAATAGACTCTCAGTACTCCTATGGCATCTTACCAATGAAAACTGTGCTGTCACATTTATTAGTTTTGTGCATTTGTCTGAGCTTCCTGGGTACACTGCTATAATAAGAGGTGTTCAGCTTTAAAGGGTGCAGTTACTGCATGTTAGGTTTTTCAGTTGGATAAACACATTTATCACAATTGCTATGCTTTTGTCATTTGTTTACTTTATTTTATTATAACATAATAGTGTTCTATGGTGTGGTCACATGCTGATGATAACTTTGCTAACATGTAAAAAGCTCAAGGCTTTGAATTTTGATGCCCCGACAATCTTCTGGGTCATGGACTACCTGATCAACAGACAGCAGTTTGTGGGGCTCAGGCACTGTGTGTCAGAAATGGTATTGTGTAAAACTGAAGCACCTCAGAGAACTTTTCTGTCTCCTTTTCTGTTCATCCTCTACACAACAGACTTTCAGGACAGTAACAGCACTTGCCATCTACAGAAATTTTCAGATGACTTGTCCATTATAGGCAGCATTAATAATTGAGACGAGTAAAAATACAGGAAGGTTGTGGAGAACTTTGTCTTGTGGCAAAGGGACAACAACCCAGAACTCAACATCCCAAGACAAAGGAGCTGGTGGTGGACTTCCTGCATACCAAGAAACCCCTGAGACCAGTCACTATTAAGGGGGGAGGATGTGGATATGGTGCAGATTTACAAGTACCTTGGGGTTCACATAAGCAACAAACTGGAATGGTCTGACAACATGGTAGTGATGTACAAGAAAAGCCAGACCAGATTTTACTTCCTAAACAGACTCAGGTCTTTTGATGTATACATAGTAGCCAGTGTGTTGTTCTATGCTGTAGTCTCCAGTAGAAGCAACTTGAGCTCAAAAGAATCACAATGCCTGAACAAACTTATCAGAAAAGTAACTCCATCACAGGGTGAACTCTGGGCACTCCATATATGTTGTGGAAACAACTATGGTGGCAAAACTGAATGCCATCACGAAATATCCCCTCCATCCCCCTGAAGGAGGTGCTGTCTTGGAGCACTTTTAGCCAGAGACTCATTCCACCATGGTGTGCTAAGAAACACCTCTGGGGGTCTTTTCTGCCCACTGCTATCAGGCAATTCAATGCTTTCCCCTGATGTATTTGTTAAGTTCATTTTTAAATATCTGCACAATATACATTTATTAATTATTGGTTGTTTGAATCATTGATTAAATATTATTTGTCCTGTATGTTTGTATCCTTAATTTTTTTATGTTTCTGCAGCTGTATGCATTTGAATTTCCCCATTGGATTAATAAAGTTTATATAATCTAATCTAATCTGCAGTTAGGTCCATAAGTATTTGGCCAGTCATATAATTTTCATTATTTTGGCTCTCTATGCCACCACAATGGATTTGAAATGAAGAAATCAATACGTGATTGAAGTGTAGGCTTTCAGCATTAATTCAAATGGTTTAACAAAAATATTGTACTATTGTACTGTATGATCTTTTTAGAAATGACAGCCATTTTATGTATGGTCTTACCATTTTCAGGGGCTCAAAAGTATTTGAACAAACTAACATTATCATGGATATAATTGTTTTCAGTACTTGGTTGAAAATCCTTTTCAGTCAATGACTGACATAAGTTTGAAACCCATGGCCATCTCAGTGCTGGGTTTGCACCCTACTAATGCTTTGCCAGGGCTTTACTGGAGCTGTCTTCAGTTGTTAGATTTTTTGACTTTCTGCCTTCAGTTTTATCTTCTGTAAGTGAAATGCATGTCCAAATGGGTTGAGGTCAGTTGATTACTTGGCCTTTGAAGAATATTCCACTTTTTTGCATTGAAAAGCACTTACTTTGCTTTGCTGAGAGTTAACAGTGACAGCTTCCAAATGTAAATTCCACACTTGTAATCAACACCAGACCCTGTACCTGCTTAATAATGAGGGACCTGCTCACACCTGGCTATGGAACAGCTCTCCAAATATCCCTGTAAATGTAGGGACCATGTATAAAAATGGCTGTCATTCCTAAAATTTCTTTAAATCCTTTGAATTAATGCTGAAAGCCTACACTTCAGTCATATGATGATTTTGTCATATCAAATTCTTTGTGGTAGCATACAGAGCTAAAATTATGAAAATTGTGTGACTGTGCAAATACTTGTGGACCTAGCTCTAATCTAATCTAATCTTATACACCACCATTGGTTTTACTGTTGTGCACCTCACAACCCTGATCTAGATTAGGTGGCCTTGAAAATTTAATGTTATTTTTTTATTTCCTTTGCCTTTAAAATTTGGCAGCATTTATCATTACTTTTAGTTAACTAGCAGCAGTCAAATAACAAATAAGGCAGTCAGCTAAATTTGTAAAATTCTTCCCTTTCGTGTTCATCATAAATTAGGTCTCTTAGCAGAATAGCATTTAGAAATCTTATAAATTAAATAGAAAGGTAAAAAAGTGTAAATAAGTGTGTTCTGTTTTTATAGTTACCTTTCTTTAGCGTCCTATTTGTTTGAACCTGCCCAATCAGTAAGACAAATATCAGGAAAAGAACAGCTCCGAGTACAATACAGACAATCACAAGAAATGGCTGCTCTTTGGAAGCCGTGATTTTGGAAACTTCTGTTCAAAAGAGTCAAACAAAAAGAGTTTAAAAAAAATGAGCTACTTTCTGCTCTGCTAACAGACATAATTGTAATAAGATAAAGGCTAAAACAAAAGTGAATTTACTAATGTGCAGCTGACCTTTTGGTACTGAAGACTTGTTATCCTGTGTAAATCCTAAAAAAAAAAAAAGTTACTTCAATTATGAGCAGTTAACCTGCAAGTAGTGTGCACAAAAAAATTGGTCTTTTTAGTATTTACAATATTGGGAAAGAGAAGTGTTTTTATTTTAGCAATGTTAATTCATGGCTTACCTGTAGATTCTTACTTTTCACTCTGTGTTCACATGATACTATCCTGGGGCCTCATGTATAAACGGTGCATAAGTACAAAAATGTTGCATACGGCCATTTCAATGCTCGATTCGAGATGTATAAAAACTAAAATTGGCATAAAGCCATGTACATTCTCACACCAGCCTTACCCTGTGTATACGCAAGTTTCCACTCTTCTTTGCAAACTGGCGGCATCCAGCGTCAAAGCAGTGGTACTGTTCCTGTGTGGTTTTGCTTTCTTTTTTAAATTTACATCCCTGACCAGGCTTTATCAAATATGTTGAAATTGCCTGAAACTTGTAACAATTTAATGGTCCATGGAATGGCCAAACTGTTCCAAATACCATAGCTGCTTTAGTGTTGTTACTCTCAGTGCCACACTCAGAGTATTTTAACCCACTGTATCTGAGTTTGGAATCACAGCCGTACAGCATCTGATCGGAAAGCTCTATGGCTGTGTTGAGAGTGAGGGGATTATTGGAATACATCATTTAGCCCTGGAGAACAATTATAGCACACAAGTATGCCATGAACACAGTCTATTTGAGCTTCTTCCATTCGGCAAATGCTTCAGAGTCTTTCCTGCACAAACCTCGAGATTCAAAAACAGTTTCATCCCAAGAGCTATAAACGCACTCAATCAATCCATCAAGTGCTCCCGGTAGAACCATTTGTACTTAGAATTACAATTACCTCACTGTAAACTTGCGCTATAGTTTTAATATTGCACAACCTGAGCCACTTTATGAATCATTTGCACCATATGTACATGTATATTGTACTTATGCTTTCATATTGTACTGTATATTTTTCGTTGTTTTTAAAGAAATTCAATTCAATAAAAGAGAGCACGTATTTACAGATGATGATGACTGGCTTCTAAGTTCATTTAGATTTCCAAGAGCTATCTTCTTGGAGTTTTTGGTATCACTTTTAAGACAAAATGATTTAAAGTATGTATATTACATTATACAGATACATTTTTAACTTAATTTAAATAATGTATACTGTTATTAATTAAATGTGTGGGCACGGTGGCACAGTGGTAACAATGAGCTGGCACTCCATCCATGAATTGGTCCTGCCTCGCATTGTATGCTTGCTGGGACTGGCGCAAACCTGGATGGGTAGATGGATGGAATAATTAAACATGTACTATGAAGATATTTCAATGTTCCTTAAAAGTTTTGAAGAATCGGCATTCTAAGCTTACAGATGGTCTGACATTTAGAGCTTATTGTGTGGCGATTGGTTACGTGGCGAAAGAAAAGGAAGGACAGAAATTAAATCTTACTCAGTAGATTATGTAAAATATAACATCACAAAATATAATATAGTAGGTAGTAATGTGCCCGTCACATACAGTTTCATGAGATTGCCGTCCAAATTTGTTAGGCATGCAATTCTCCGTTCATAAAACTCACTAAAGATAATGTTTTGGAATTTTTAAATGATTTTGGGGGTTAGAAAGAAAGAAACCTTACTCCCTAAGGGTTTGGCAAAACAGGACACCCATTTTGGACCTGTGATTTGTACATTACCATCAATGACTTGATAATTATACTCTTCACCTTTTCTCCTTGCACATTAAAAAGTTCGTTATAGTTGCTCTCTCACTGTAAAAACCGACACCATGAATTCAAGGGATGGTGATATTGCATTCTTTAAATAAACTGATAATAATTTGGTAAACAGGAATCGTGAGAAAATGTTTAGGCATAATCATTATACTTCAATTTCATTTCATTTTGTGATTATATCAGGCTATTATTTAATCTTCCTCAATAAAATCTATATTGTTATATGTTATTGAGGTCATTGTTAAAATTTGAATGATTCTGTCACCATAACTCTAAACTAGCTGGTAGGCTGACAGTCTAAATAGGGAGCTACCATAAGCTTGATTATGCTGCATTTTGAAAAACTTATTTTTCACTAATGTGATACAGATTTGATCCTTTTAGAAATTGTAAAATGAAAAAAAAAAAAAGCTTGCCAATACAACCCAGTTTTTATAAATTCATATTTTCTGAGAGAGACATAGGACAGATCTTTGAGCACTGGCCAGCATGAGCTGACCAATTTTCAGACATAATGAATTGTAAATAATTTAGAGTCAGCATTAATTAATTTTTGTTAAGTTTGCAGACTTCTACAATTTAAACTTAAACAGTCAAAAAAAATCATGAGTCAAAAAATGGAATTGAAACACTTTTACCATAACCAAAATTTGAAAGTTTACAGTAATATGTAGAATCAGCAAATACTTTATTTATTCTTCATCTCATTTTTCCTATCCTAACTTTTTTAGCTTTGCTCAAGGATTGCCACCCAATACAGTGCCTGGGCAATATTTAAAAATCAAGAAAAAGAACACCAGTACCATTTACTGATATGTGGCTTTGAAATGTGCCCTTGCCATTTTGATTATTGGATGTGGGAAGCATTAGGGATGAGATGTCAACCACATAATGAGAAATTTAAAACTTTTAAAATGAAGATACTTTTCTCAGTTTTTAAAGGTAGTATAAAAATAAGGTACTGGATATGTAGAGTATGTAATACTTAAGGTTCATAAACATTTTTGTATTTTTGCTTTGTAATGTTAAAAATACCACTTTGACCAAAGTGCCGCCTGAGACGATCTCCTTGTTCACCAACCCTAACACAGCAACATATTTTTCTATGGTTTTTAATTTTTAATTTCTGCATCTTCTGTTCACTACTCCTTGGGAGAATGGATTGCCCATTAGTCTTTTATGGTTAAATTCAGATTTTACTAGTTCAATAAACTGTAGACCAAATTTATTTCCTTCAGAAACACTGTATTATATTTTATTAGGTTTTCCTTCGTCTGCTGTTTTTTTTAGCTCTCTTACCGTTGTTTCCTTTACTTTACATTTGTTTTGCCTTTTCCTCTGGTCCCTTGCTCTCCTGGTTTGTTCTTTGTTTGCAGGAACAGAGGATTGTGTTAAATTTTAACTCTCAGGTGATGTGGTCACTGCATTTTGCATCTTGGATTACTTATTTTATTATTACTGCCTTTCTATCTTTCCTAATTTTTTTTCAGTCCTTTTGTTTCTTTTTAGCCTGCTACTTTGTAAGTATATTCTTTTTATATTCTGGTTTAGTTAGTTAATTGAACTATTCTTAATTTCTGTCCTTTGTTCTTTTGCTTTGTTTTTTGCTTTGATATCTATTACTTTATGAGTTTCTTTATTCCTTAATGCATGATTATGATTAGTTTTTTTTTGTGAATTTTCAATTCTTAATTAGTTTAACATGGAGAGTGGGGCTGGTTTGGCTTTATCTTTTAGGAATTAACTTTATCTGTTTTTTTTTTTCTTCTTCCGTTCACATCTATCTCATCTTTTCTTAAGAACACCTCTGTTATTCTACATTTAAACAAATGTAGTGAAAAGTCAAGCAAAATGACACCTTTTATTGGCTAACTAAAAAGATTACAATATGCAAGCTTTCGAGGCAACTCAGGCCTCTTCTTCAGGCAAGATGCAATACAGAAACTGGAGTTTCCTGTGTTTATATTCACACTAGGACAAGAAACAACATTGGTAAATCTGTGTAATGTTGTAGAAAAACAAGAATAAAAGCATCAGAGACATTGATAAAACCTTAGGATTACCAAAATCAACTGTTTGGTATAACATTAAGAAGAAAGAACATACTGGTGAGCTCAGTAACATAAAGGAATTTGATAGGCCAAGGAAGACCTCCACTGCTGATGACAGAAGAATCTTCACTACGGTAAAGAAAAAGCCCTAAATGCCTGTCAGCTGGATCAGAAACAGTCTTCAGGAGGCAGATGTGGTTGTGACAGAGACTTCTATCTGCAGAAGACTTCACGATCAGAAATACATTGTTTTGTACTTTTCTGTTACTGTATGTATTTGTATGTGTATGTGTTTCAGTGTTATGAGACTATTATATATATATATATATGCTGTATATATTGAAGAAAATTGGTATGAATAAAAATGTACACCACATTCTTTAGCCTAATTTGTAACTCCTACTTACCTGTGCAGTTTACTCCTGCATCCTCCTTGTGCCCACAGTCATTCTTTCCTAGTGGTTCATGTTGGCAGTCCCACAGGTGGGCCTCGGTGCCCCTGCACTTCACTTTGTTTAGCCAGATGACACCACTTCCTCCACCAAACTCCAGTTTTGCGCTCACTGCTTCCCCGCAGAGAAGTTGTCGGCAGACCACCTGCACATCTTTCAGGTCCCAGTCATCATCACACACTGTACCCCATGTATCTCCATACTTTACTTCTACTCGCCCTGAACAGTTATTAGTTGCTCCAACCAGTCTTAAATCTGTTGGGTCTGTAAGACAAACCAAGGGTTTATTAATTTCTTTAATTTAATTTAGATTAAATCTTAGGAAAGAACTAAGTGTGAGCTCACCTGAGCAGTGCTCTTGAGCAGTGTCCTCTGAACAGGGCTTTGGGGTGTTGGTGTTGAATTTCATTACTCCTGGCAAACATTAAATGGAACAACCAAATTAGACAGGACTCACACATAAACAATATTATATGCTTATGAAGTGGAGAAAGAGGTGGGTGTACAGAATATGAAAAATAAATTCAAACTTGGGCATTTTGAGAAGTATGATTGCTAATGAGTGTGTTATAGCAGTCCTGTCATCTTTTTAAACTCTTCATATGTATCAAGGCATTTCTAGTTAGACTGACTTTGTAGTTACAATAATAAAATAGAGTCATGTCTGAACTGTCATTTGGAATGAATTTAGAATGTTTAAAGAATATGGTATCATTCAGGTATTGCAGAAATGGCTAATGACAGAGTTCTCAGGCAGGCCGTGGTTATTTCAGCTGTGTAAAAAAAAATAACAATTACCCTTTCCTATTTTTGAAACATTTTTAAACTACTGGTAATATAGAAGTAAGTGAAAATAATCAATTATCAGTGATCAGTATTTCTGTTAATTGTGAGTTAAAAGGCATTTTAGGTTGATTAACCTCCTTAGCTTTACATTTACCCCCATAAAAACATTTTTAGCAATAAAAAATGTTATCATGTGCAACAGAAGTATGTAAAAGCATCAACATAAATGCAGTAGAAAAAGTATGTTTAATGTCCACTGCTGTACTGATGCAGGTTTAGTGCGCATCCTTTGTATGATACATTTTGAGACAGTCACCAACACATAGCCTGATATTGCAATTGGGATAGTAGAAGTGTGTTTATTTGCTCAATTTTATTATGATATTTTTTCTGTTACTTGAACATGTGAGGGTAGAGAATGTCAGTGTCTGAACTGCACAAATGACAATCCCTTTGTGTGCTATTACAGCTCAAGGCTTTGTGACTTCCACATTTCCTATGACACAAACAACAATTCCTTCATTGTGAACAGTGCTTAGGGCTCCAACATCTTTTTTGTCCTTAACTCAATCACAGTCGTTTTGTCTTTTTGCACCACAGAGAACATTCAGGCGACTAAATTCACCAGGCATATCACAGCAGTTTGGTTGTACAGTGCTGTATGCATCACTTTCACTGTCTGTGTCATGTCTGATAACCAATTCACACTGCCATCACTATTGTATGATTCAACTGGTGGTTCCTTTTCAAGTTGTTCTTAAGTGCCTAGCAGCAAAACTGGGAGCTGAGACAACAGTTACCAATGCAATGTCCCCTAAAGCATCAAGTGCAGCACTAGAAGCATCTTTTGTCTGATAGGGAATGGCAGAGGAAGCTTCACCCACCGACCAGGGTAGTGCAGCAGGAAACAGGCTGGGACAGGGAGATGTGGGCCAGCATCATACAGCCCATCAGAAATAGCTTCTACCATCCTGAAACCAGACTTAGTAATGTGGTCCAACTCTCTGTGCACTGCCTACTTCGTAGAGCTGACAGTGACCTGTGAGGATGCTGTTCATGAAACAAGAGAGATGAAAAGGTTGTGCTATGCAGAGTTGGCAGCTGAGTTAGAACAGCAAAGATAAAGAGCAATGGTCTGTTCACTGGAGGTTGGTTGTCTAGCTTTATAGCAACATCTACTACTTCTAGGCTGCTGAGGGACCTGGCACTCAATTGCCAAGCCCTCTTAATTGGACTATTAAGGAAACATCAGGGACTGAAGAATGCTGTAGGCAGTGCAAAACCCTATCTGGGCCCCAAACAGCATGGGACACACACCTGGGTATGATCAGCTACTGGGGGGCCTGCCTCAGTAGAAGGTGTATTGTGATGAAAAAGCCAAAATACCCAAATATACTTAGCTGCACAACTGAGGATGTGTCCCAAGTAACATCTTTTTAATTGGTGTGAAGTTGGTGGTGAGGGTTGTCTATGATAGGCTGGCTCAGTCTCTGTCATGGTGGTGGTAAACAACAGAAAGTTTTTTTAGCGTGGAGGACATTTTTTAAACACATTGTAACATAACATCTTGTATATTCAAAGGATTAAACTGGCTTTACACCTTCTCGTTTAGATGCCATTGTGTTTTTGTTGACAGCTCCACCCCATTCATGAACATTGATAAGTTACCTTAGAACAGGGGTGTCCAACTCCGGTTCTGGTGGGCCGCAGTGGCTGCAGGTTTTCATTCTAACCCTTTTAGCAGTTTTCACTGTTAATTAACTCCTTTTCCCTTCATTTTATTAGCCCTGTTTTTAAGGATTCAGTCTTCTGAATTGATTTGTTTCTTCATTAAATGGCAGCGAAACAGAAACGAGTTGTGAAACGAGCCAACAGATGACCAGCTAAACTAAAACGTCAAACTCCAGCCAATTTTACTCCAACCAGTTTCTTAATGAGAAGCCAGTTCTTGCTGTTAATTAAAGCCATTATTGAATATCATGACGTGTTGCTGCTCTCATTCTACCACAGCAGTCTGTTGATTTTCTGTTTTTTCTAAGATCATCATCAAGATGTTTTGGTGAGTTGAGCAGATCAAAATGACCGAGACCTTCACCTTTCTTTATTTTCAGGTTAGCTAGTCATGTGGGGGCTTGTTTTGTGTCTCATTATTGTTTGGCTGCTCATTAAGGAAAAAGAAACAACTAAGTCACATCAATTAAAACTAAGGCAAATCAAGTTAATCAGCAGCAAAAATGGCTGACTAATTAAGAAGATGGTTAGAATGAAAACCTGCAGCCACTATGGTTCACCAGGACCGGAGTTGGACACCCCTGCCTTAGAGTGACAAAACACATAGAAACAGTAATGATTTTTTTGGTGAATTATGTTATTTCATCCACAAGATGGCAGCAGAATAATGTTCCCAGCATTAATCAGGCACAATACTATAAAGCGGATGATTAAACACCACCCAGAGTCTGACTCTGAAACAACTGTATTTACATAGAATTCTGAGCCTGAGTTACACTTGTGGTTAATACCAAGGTGGATAAAAGAGGATGTGACATGTCTGAAAATATGTTTATGTTATCAATTAATCTATCAAAGCATTTCTTAAAAAGTGCTAATATTAAACTAATCGATATTAAAATCTTCTAATGAGTTGTTAATGTATGGTTCTGCACTTATCATAATAAGTTATTAATGACAAAGATGCTTTAAAGCTAAGATGTTACTATCAGTTTCACACTGTGACCAGCAGAGGGAAGCCAAAAGCAGACATAACCCATTCCCCCAACCTACATAACAATAAACCAGTGAGTTCTAGATAAAAAGGATGATTTAGTAACAAATACACAAGGTAAGCTAAACATTGAATTTGAGATAATTTCTATCATGTGGGGTTGCTGGTTCACTTACCCACAAACAAAGAGAAAATTGTGCTCCTTCTTCACCTACTGTGCCTTCTAGAATAACTCTGACTTTTGTTTCTCCTGCCAGTTTCCCCCTCAGTTCACTCTTGACTCTAAGCTTGTTAACACAGTGAGCAGTATGAGCTTTTAAACCCCCATTCTGGAACTGTTTCCTGATTGGCTTCCTCAACAAATTCTAGGGTCAGGAATGCCCTCTGGAAATCATGGGGCCACTCTCTTAGAACTGGGTTAGAAAAACCCAGAAAAGATGCATCAATCATTTTTTTGGACTAAAGGAACAGCCATAAAAAATCTAATTAAAAAATATCACAACAGTTTGTTTGTATGAAGAAACATGTTCTAACATTTGTGCAATATTTTCCCTTAACATTTTTCCAAGTGTCCATCGAAGAATTTATTTTTAAGTAATGTTACTTCCATCATTTCATCTCGTAATCTCCGTTTGCTTAAACTGAAAAGGTTTAACTTGTTACTCTTTCCTCATAAACAATACCTTTCTGTCCTAGAATTAGCTTAGTTGCTCTTTTCTGCACCTTCTTTAGCACTGTTATGTGATTTGCTGTTATATGGAGACCAAAATTGACCATGGTACTCCAGGTGAGGCCTCATTAGTGCATTATGTGTCTTAAGCATAACCTCCCTGGATCTGTACACCACATTTTGTGCTACATAACCTAACATCTTATTAGTTATGTGGATTGCTTCTGTACACTGCAGGTAGTGATGAATCCACTATGACTGTGTGATCCTTCTTATAAGGTCTATTTTTATTTTCAAACCTCCCAATTGTTGTTCATATCTAACATTTCTACTTCTTACGTGTGATACTTTACATTCACTTACATTAAATTTGGCCTGCCCAAGCCTACATGCTGTTCAGATTCCTCTGTAACAATTCAGATGATTTCAAATTATCTGCTCATCCACTTCATTTGGTATCATCTGCAAACTTAATTTGCTTGTTTTATGTATTTTTTTCTAGATATTTTAGGTATATTAAAAAGAGCAGCGGTCCCAGCACTAATACCTGATGGATAACAATTTTAACATTACTTAATTCTGAAAATGTTCCTCTCACCATAACGTTTTCCTTCCTATGTTTAAGATAATTTTATACACACATACACACACACTCTGCCTTGACACTTGTTTTATTTTGATTACTAAACTTTCATGTGGTTCCTTATCAAAAGTCTTCCGAAAAGTAAAATAAATAATATATATTATTCTCACAGATCATATGCGTTTGTTGCTTTTTCATAGAATTCTAGCATATTAGTGAAACATGACCTTCCTTGTCTGAACCCATGTTAACTGTTCTCTAAAACTTCTGGTATTGCCATGTGCCACTTGATCTACCTTAATAATTGCTTCTATTAATTTACCTGAGATGTATGTTAAGCTAACTGGCCTAGAGTTAGTTGCATCTGCCTTATCAACCCTTTTATACAATGGAATAGTCCTTGCCAGTTTCCACTTGTTAGGAATTTCCCCAGTGTGTAGAGGTTTTCAAAAAACACACATCAGAGATTTATATACAGTATGTACTCACTTACCTCCTTAAACACTCAAGGATAAATGTTTTCTGGTTCTGGTGATCTGCTAAATTTCAGCCTATTTCATCTAAGCAGTACTTCTACCTGTAAACTTTCAAATCACTAAGTTCCACATTAGCTGTCATTGTTACTTTTGTGAGGTTTTCCATTTTTTTACACACTACGCACTAGCCTCTTTGCGCTTCTGCCGCTTGTGTACGGGGATGCGGATGTACAATTTACTAACCATTTTACATTACAGCGAGTAATTAACCTATATCAAAAAATATTAAAACATAGAGTTATTCGTTGCGTCATACGATTTTGTTCTCTTTGGCTTTGAAATTAACATGCAAAAACTTTTTAAACTTACACTTTTACTGTAAAACTTAAGTAAAAACTATTTTTTGAATTAAATTTTTGTCAGTACAGTATCACATTGAATTGTGATTCTGTGTTTGGACTTTCATCGTGACAATGCAATGTATAACTGCCTGTGATTAAATTTTGTTTCTTACTTTCTATTAAATAAAACAACTTTTTCGAATGTTTGGCTCTGAGATTTTTAAATTGTCTTTGAAAAAGCTATTCTAACAGGAAACTGTTAACGTTTTAATATGAATGGCATATCAAGATCTCCTTTGTTGTCTAATGTTATCCCCTGAAGATGTACTACATTACCTTTCTTGGATACATCCTTCTTTCAACAGTAATTCATGTGGTGGAAGACCAGACGGTGTTAACGGTTGTAGTTATTCTTCAGAATATTGTAAGTTGATGATTTCATCTTCCGCACCATCACCACCAACTGTTTCAGCATAGTCTATCGATATGCATTAAACCAATCTGCAGTGTAACCGATCGAAATTTTTGGCCTTCAAAAATTCCTTCAAATTTTTACTGTTGATATCCCTTCAGGATGAAATTCTTCAATTAGATTTAGACATAATATGTCTTCTTTAATTGGGAACTTAAAGTGAGGAAAACGTTAAGAGCTGAGAGAGCAAGAACTGTGAACTGTGTCTGTCAAAAGCATTCATACGAATGAGAGGTGAGAATACTGTGTGTGTGGTTTTCTATTGTTGAGAGGAGGGCAGGACTTGAAAACATCTCATGGCTAAAGTGTCGACTAGCGAGACTTGAAAAAATCTTCCAAAAAGTTTTGTCTTCTTCCAAAAAGTCTCATCTCATCATAAAATTATTTTATTATAATAGAGTGATGTAAACTTCAGAAAAATGAAAATTTAGAGCATTTTCTATTTCTATGCATATGTCTGTACAGGTATATTCTAGCTGGCCCCTCCTATTCCTGATGCATTTTAGATTCTCTATGACTATTGCTTTAATTTTATAATATTGACAGAATATCTGCATTATTTTCCCCTTTTCTGCAATACTTCTCTCTAAATGATTTTTATTGTTTCTAATATCCTTAACAGTATGAGTTACTTTTGAGGATTTTTCCAACATTTAAAATCCATTTTTTGCAGGATGGGTTAGGGTTGTGCTGTGATGTCTACCACCACCAGAGTTAACTTTACAATCATACTAACAGCTCTAAACTACATATATTTTAGCAAGAGAAGGGGGTACTTGGTATTACGATCTTCAGAGATTCTTATGTTAACAGCATGTTTGATTGACTGTGCCTTAAAAATTAACTTTTTGCTGCAGGCAAACTAAATATTTTGGTAGAAGAAACCTGAAAACTTTCTTATTCCTCTCAGCATCTCCTGTGGAAACTGTACTATCTAGCAGCAAAGAAGATACAAGTAGTGTTTTCAAACTTTGTCATCTTTTTTAGGCTACCTCTAAATAATAGGGTTGGGGGTAACCTTTCAAATAGAGGTACCAAATGCAGGTTTTTCATGGTGCCAGAGAGTAGTGACATGTTGCATGTTGGTTAGAACTCTACCTGTGACAATACTACTATTATTCTTCCTCCTCCTCCTACTGCTACTATTATAAGATATGACAGCAACTGATTTCTTTTTTATTTGCCATGTTACCTTGAACTGGATAAGCATTTTTAGAAAAAGGACAATGGATGAATTGGTGGATATATAATTTTCTATATACTTATGTACCTAACGCTTTCTATGTCACTTTTTATTCATGCCTTAGTATTTTAATTTTTATAACTTCTTGAATATATTTTTTCTTAAAAAGAATGAAGATTTATAGCATATTTAGTAAGGTTACAATTTCGAGAAATGTTCTGCTTATGTATTCAGATTTACTTGGCTTATAATGGTTAAACCTTTGCAATGTTCATTGTGCAATACAATTGTAGTGTTGGGTATCTTTTATTATTATTAAAATGATAAACTATCTTAAGTGAATAAAATAAGAAAAATCAAAGACCTAAATTGAATCAATTGTTCATCCTGATAACACAGACTGATCATCACAGACATTAAGGTGACTAGGTCTTATGGAGACAATGCAGTTATCTAAAATGAATCTTTTTAGTGATAAGAAAGAAAAATTTATTGTATGTCTTGTGACATTATATTGCAAAATCGCCAGTGTTGAATGAACACTTTACTTTTATATAGGCCCACTCTTTCCTTTTAAGTGTTTTTTTTGATACTGTAAGATTAAATTTAATGCTGCTGATTTTGTTGTGTACCAAAACTCAAGATGAAGTGTTGCCTTATTTAATAGTATCTATATTTAGTGAATCAGCACTGCATTACCTATTGTTAAATATTTACCATAATAGCAGTCAGATTAAATCAATATTTGTATTCCAATGAAAGGCTATAGAATACATAATTACTAGACCTGTGAAAGTTAACAAGTTAATTTTTGCAATTAATGTGGCTGGTTTAAAGCATTAAAAAATGTTGTCGCATCCAGGGCTGCCAATGAGGCAAATTCCTTTAGGCAGTGCTTTGGTCAGGGCAGCATTTTCATTTATTACTATTATTTTTTTAACATTATAAAACAATAATACAAAATGTTAAGTGTGTACTTAAAGAATTACATACACATCCAGTAGCATATTTATATAGTACCTTTAAAAATTTTTATGAAATAAAATTTTCAGTCAAAGGTTTAAAACTTTGCATTACTTGGTTCAACAACAACAACAACAACATTTTCTTGATATATATACATGCTGACATAGGTGCGGGGGAGTATCAGGAGAGGGGCAGTTTATGGCAGTCCTGGTGCAGTAGAGAAAAGTTGTGAAGATAAAAATTATGTTTTTTTTTCATTTCATGTTTCTGTAAGAAGATCAAATCAGTGTCATATCACATAAGTGCTAAATAAGTTATCTTTGAGTA
>JANRMT010062796.1:54763970-54781655 GCA_026402145.1 Polypterus bichir lapradei
AGAGCTCTTGGGTTTGTAGACCTTGAAATCCCTCCGGGAAACCTGGAGAGGAGATACTGCTAGTTCTGAGATCCATTTACAATACCAAGTTTAAGTTCCATGCCACTGACTGAGCCCAATCTGGGAAGATTGAGAAGAAGCACTACATGAAGAGAAAAAACTTCAGCTTCCTAATGTATATCTCGTGCCAGAAAGAGTCACTCTTATTCCTATCAAGTGGCAGAAGACATGGCAAAGATCCTAGAAATGACCTGATCAAAATAACACCACACCACATAAATGGAAAAAGGACAATGTGGCAAAGACAAAAGCACCTGGAGCAATGACAAACAATTCCATCCAGCATCAGAAGTCACATTTAAAGGACTGCTATTTTAAAATTGTTTTATCTGTGCCAAGAATAATTACAGCACTAAGTAGTTAGTAAGCAGAGGGCTAAGGGTCTGCTTTCTTGTTTTGAATTATTACTGTTGTCACACATGTGTGGATGGGAAGCAGCTGAAGGCCTCACAAAATTCCATGCCAGACCAAGTTGTGGCATGGTGCTCTGATCTTTCCTCTTTTGCATTGGCAGACCAACTACAGGAAATTTCTCCTGGACTCGATAATGTCACTTCTGTTTCCAGTCTTCCAGTTCCGGCCCGGATGACATCACTTCCCCTGCATTCCTCTCCTCTCTAGAGCATATCTCGACCTCTCCAGGGTCTCCTCAACCTGCTCCCTACTATTGCTACAGATCACAATGTCATCAGCAAACATCATAGTCCATGGGGACTCCTGTCTAATCTCATCTGTCAACCTGTCCATCACCATTCCAAATAAGAAAGGGCTCAGAGCCGATCCCTGATGTAATCCCACCTCCAACTTGAATGCATCTGTCGCTCCTACTGCAGACTTCACCACTGTCACACTTCCCTCGTACATATCCTGTACAACTCTTATGTACTTTTCTGCCACTCCCGACTTCTTCATACAATACAGCTTCTCTCGAGGCACCCTGTCATAAGCTTTCTCCAGGTCCACAAAGACGCAATGCAGCTCCTTCTGGCCTTCTCTAAACTTCTCCATCAACATCCTCAGAGCAAACATTGTATCTGTGGTGCTCCTTCTTGACATGAAACCATACTGCTGCTCACTAATCATCTCCTCACTTCTTAACCTAGCTTCCACTACTGTTTCCCATAACTTCATGTTGTGGCTCATCAATTTTATTCCCATGTAATTACTGCAGTCCTGCACATCCCCCTTATTCTTAAATATCGGTACCAGTACACTTCTTCTCCACTTCTCAGGCATCCTCTCACTTTCCAAGATTCCATTAAACAATCTGGTGAAAAACTCCACTGCCATCTCTCCTAAACACCTCCATGCTTCCATAAGTATGTCATCTGGATCAACGGCCTTTCCATTTTTCATCCACTTCATAGCTGTCCTTACTTCCTCCTTGCTAATCCATTGCACTTCCTGATTCACTATCTCCACATCATCCAACCTCTTCTCTCTCTCGTTCTCTTCATTCATCAGCCTCTCAAAGTACTCTTTACATCTGCTCAACACACTGTCCTCACTTGTGAGTATGTTTCCATATTTATCCTTTATCACCCTAACCTGCTGCACATCTTTCCCTGCTCGGTCCCTTTGTCTAGCCAATCCGTACAGGTCCTTCTCCTTCCTTAGTGTCCAACCTCTCATACAACTCATCATACACTTTTTCATTAGCCTTCGCCACCTCTCTCTTCACCTTGCGCCTTATCTCCTTGTACTCTTGTCTACTTTCTGCATCTCTCTGACTATTCTACTTCTTCTTTGCCATCCTGTTTCTCTATATACTCTCCTGTATTTCCTCATTCCACCACCAGGTTTCATTTTCCTCCTTCCTCTTTCCAGATGTCACGCCAAGCACCCTTCTTGCTGTCAGCCTTACTACATCTGCTGTGTTTCCCAGCTGTCTGGTAACTCTTCACTGCCACCCAGTGCCTGTCTCACCTCCTCCCTAAACTCAACCTTGGAGTTTTCCATTTTCAACTTCCACTATTTGATCCTTGGCTCTGTCCTCACTCTCTTCCTCTTCTTGATCTCCAATGTCATCCTACAAATCACCATCCTGTGCTGCTTAACTACACTTTCCCCTGCCACCACTTTGCAGTCTTCAATCTCCTTGAGATTGACTTTTCTGCATAGGATGTAATCTACCTGTGTGCCCTTTGAAATCCTGTTAAAATCACCACTTTCTGTCCCTTGGGTACACTGTTTGTCATTTCATCCAACTTACTCCAAAAATCTTCTTTCTCACCCATTGCACACCCAACTTATGGTGCATATGCACTAACAACATTCATGATCACACCTCCAATTTCCAGCTTCATAGTCATCACTCTGCCTGACACTCTTTTCACCTACAAAACACTCTTGGCATACTGTTCCTTCAGAATAACTCCTACCCCATTTCTCCTCCCATCCACACCATGATAGAACAATTTGAATCCACCTCCAATCCACCAGGCCTTACTCCCCTTCCATTTTCTCTTGCATGCACAATATATCAGCCTTTCCTCTCTCCATCATATCTGCTAACTCTCTTCCCTTACCAGTCATACTGCCAACATTCAAAGTTCCTACCCTCAGTTCCACTCTCTTTACCTTCTTCCTCTCCTCCTGCCACCGGACATGTCTCCCCCCCCCTCTTCTTCTCCTTCTTCTTCTTTGGCCAACAGTAGCCCAATTTCCACCAGCATCCTGTTGGCTAACAGTACTAGTGGTGGTCGTTGTTAACCTGGGGCTCGACCGATCCGGTATGAAAATTTATATTGTTGTCCGCATATTGATTTGGCAAAATTTTGCACCGGATGCCCTTCCTGTAACCCTCCCCATTTATCCGGGCTTGGAACCGGCACGAAGAAACACACTGGTTTGTGCATCCCCTATGGGTAGGTTATCTTTTTTATTTATAAATGAATTTTATAATTATATTTTTTAAGATGAGAATGGATAAGTTACCTTTATATAAGGGCTGGGAAACTACAGAGAAAGGAAAGGAAAATGAAGTGTGAACCTTAGTGAATTTTCTAACTAGATGTTAGTGCTATCAAAAGAAAACCTAATAATTAGTTAATCAGTTCATTGATTGATTAACAATTGATCCAGTTCCCCTTCTGTCTTAAAGAGCATATATGAGCAAAGTGCAAGGAACCCCCTACTGCCAGCTGCAGTCATAGAATTAACCAGAGACAAGGTTTTGGCAGCTTTGGTTATCATACACTATAACTGCAATATCCTTCTAATGTCAAAAATAAAAAAATCATCTTTTTTTTTTTTTAGTTTGCATGCATTTCAAAAAATTATAAAAAATATCTGAAGAATCAAGAATTATAAGAAAAGTTCATATATATATATATATATATTTATCATATATCCTGTTAAAATATTCATGTGAAAGAAATTAACTATTTAGGTTTTTCTTAATGAACCTTTATAAAGCGGAGATCTGTGTGATTCGTGGGTTGGAGAACTGCGCCTCATGTGCAGGTGTGAGATGACAGATTAACTGATTCAGTCATATAAAGACACAGAAGAGACTCGACTTCATTGTGAGAAGAGAACACTCAGGCTGATGAACCATGAGGAGCTGCCGACGAGGGTCACTGACGTGCCTGGCTGCCCTGCTTCTGCTCACACCAGTCTGTAAGTCGCATTTTTAACTCCCATATGGACACTTAGCCAGTAATTTAGAACTTTTATCATATTGAGAAAACTATTCTTAGCATCTTAGAATTAGTTCCATAAAAATTCTGTTTAAGAAATTCAGTTTCACGTGAATAGAGAACATGTTTATGAATTTTGTTGTGTTATTTAGAGAAATTAGTAAAAGAATAATATAGTTTTTAATTCTTTTTGCTTTCTACATTTTTTATGATATATACTGTAGGAGTACAGACAAATTTAGAAATTTACCATTCCAACCTGAAAATAACTTTTAGAACGTGGAAGGTTAATTTTTCCCAACATCAAAAGCATAGATGTAATGATGCATGCAAGAAATAGTGTAGTTAAAAAAAAAACAGAGAAAATGGCAAAAACAAAACATTAATACTTAATTTCTGCCTTTACTTGAATTCCTCACATAATGTTATTTTTGAGAAACTGTATTAATTGAATTCGCCAAAAATGCTTAATTGAGTTGCTTTTATTCTTAAAAAGATATTTAGAAAATATTTATTTGTTACATATACAGAAATAATTTTTTCACTCAGTTTTGTTTTATTTTACTTGTTTACGTAATGCATAAATGCACTGTTTTTGTTCATTGTTGTCACCTGTGCCTGTTTGTTATTGCTTGTTTTGCACAAAAATTTATTAAACCAATGATTAAAATAGAAGTGAATTATCAAAAGAAACAGAAAAAAACACTGAACAGAAGACTAGTGATACATGAGATAACAAAAGTAAACATCAAACTTCACTTTTTAAAAATACAATCTAAAAAATGCAATGCATGTGTAATTGTACAAAATTGAAACAGAAATGAGATGAAAACATTAAATATGGAGTTCAATTAAAAGCAAAAGTTGACCACTAACTATGAAAGTATCAGAAAAAAAAGTCATAAAATGATTGCTTATCAGAAAGATTCCTTAATTGTATAAATTAATAGCAAAATATATATTTTTACAAACGTTATTTGAGTTTAAATGTTTGTAAAATGAAGACAGGTGAGGCCTATCTAAACAGAGGGTTCAATTAAAAGTGAACAATTGGACTTTATTGAACATATGACTGAAATAAAATTAGCCAGCCATCGAAGTTCAGAGTTGAGAAACACCATCTTGGAATATTTTATGGAAGAACCTGATATGTATTGAGCTATTGATTTAAAAAGAAATGAAAACAGTTCCATGTAATGCTTAATTTAAAATCTAGAATCTAGAATAATGCAAAAGTTGTACAGTATAATGAAAAGCTGTCCAAATATCCACTACCCTGATTTGTCTTTACTTCCTTCAGTTGAGTCCAGTGAGCCATCAGTGTCTAAGGCAGAGCAGGATTTATGCTGGCAGATTCCATGTGAAATGAAGAGAAATGAGCACAACATACAGAATAGATAGAGTCACAGCACTTTTTAAACCACCGTTTTGTTTTTTTATTCATTCAGCCTTGGCTTTGTATTAATTAAAAATATTGTCAGGTAAAAAAAGTATAATGTTTTCCATTCAACAATTAAAAACGAAGCATGTACACTGTAAGTATGCAAATATAGCACCTTTCAAATATTTGTGTATTACAAATTATACTTGTTCAAATCTGTACTTAAATTGCAAACTCATTTGCTCAGGATGACAACATTTTTGAGTTACTTTTTTAGTTGATACCTTAAACAAAGTCAAAATCTGCAGTCGGTATTCAGACTCCTGTGTCCTTGTACCTTAAGTTTTCATAATTTCTTTATAAAGATTTGAAGCAGGTGGATGCTACACATGGGGGTGGTGGAAGTGATTCCCCTCACTTTGAATACAGTAGGTAAGAAAAGCAATATATAAATGTAATTAATTATTGTTATTAGTAGTATAATCGCCATACTTTTGTCTGTTAATCACTGAAGTGCCCATCACATTTTCTGGTTGAACTCTTGAGTCTGTTCAGGAATTGTTAGAATTATTGCAAGTATAATTTTTTACTTATTTAAAAAGTCTGAATACTTTTGTAAGACATGTATCACTTTGAAATTCCAGCTATGTTGTTTAAGTTATGAAAATACACATATAACATTAAATACATAACAATACGCACACCGAACATAAAATAATAATAATAACTGAAACAAAGTCATTGTGCTTTTTATTCATTTAGTTAATATAAAAACATATTTATAATTAGATTCTACTTTCATCTTACTATATAAAAGAGGTCGGGATTGTCGTTCCGTCCCGTGAGTGCTACGCAGGCGCGGAGTTTAACACACGCCCCGTCCATTTTGCAATACACGATGGGATTTGTAGTTTCGTTTTTCCAGGTAAAAGATGATTTTCTACTCCAGACTGTGCGATATCTTCTTCTTCTTTCTTACTATATAAAAGCGGTTGGGATTGTCCTTCCGTCCCGTGAGTGGAAAGCGTAGCGGTATTCCGCTTATCATAGACTTACTACTTGCAGCTTGCGGTACGAAGCGACATAATGTGAGCAGAGTTCTGGTGCTCCCATCGTTCCCTGGCTTTTGTGCGCGATGCACTGGAAAAATAGACAAAATTATGTCTCTGGAAATAATGTTGATGGAGTACAAATGCTTCACCGTGTAGTAAATATCAAGGGGGTTCAAAAGGGCGACCTCAATATAGAAAAAAAGTTTAAATTTCATCACAAAAATAACAGAAACTACGAGTATTAAAGTAATACCGCTCAAACGCAATATAACCAAATTAATGAGTTTGTTTGTATAAAATATCAAATTGATCTACATATTGAATTGCCTTAAGAAGTGGTCAACTTAAAAGTCGGTCGCTTTAAAAGGCGAGTGAGCCTAGTTAATAAATAATAAAGTAAATGCACCAATATGCCAACTAAAATAGCACAAAGACAGCAGCGAACTTATAAACAAATGTGATTACCTGGTGCTTTCTTTTAGAGATTTCACCAGAGACAAAGCAGTCATACGCATTACCTTAAAATACTGATTAAAGTTGTTAAAGTGCACGTCAACATGGTACTATGAAACTATGAAAAAATTATAAAATTAGTGTATTTATGTAGATGGTTCTTTCATTAAATTTGTACAAGAAAGAAATTGCTTTTATTTACTTTTGCTAAAGTAGTGGAGTCCTGTTAATCTCATCATTAATTGTACATCTTTTTCGACTTTAACATGAAGTAGCAGATATAGAAGCTCTACCATGTCACCTTGCTTTAAACCTGTACTGGCCAAGGTGACTTATTTGCACCATCTTCTTGTTTTTTAAAGGTTTTCTCTGCATTTTCCAGTTCTTGTCCATTGCCTAAGCACATGTTGTCAGTTTGATTGCTGTCTCTAAATTGCCATGCCGGCAGTGAGCTTGTCTGAACTTTTGTATGCCTTATTATTTGACCAGTGTCTTCACTGGCTTGTTTCTGGTTGCTGTGTCCCTGGGCATATTATTCAGGTGAACAACAAAATGAACAGATGATCTTTACTTCACTTCAGAAATAATGCTAATATGAAAAGTAAAACATGACTGACTGGGATGTCGGGACATATTATTTATTCCACACAGTTTCTAGAGTCTGAGTTTCAGTTCTCGCTCCTTCACTGACTGGTGGACTTTGCACATTATCTCTGTGTCACTGTTGCTTTCTCAGCAGGTTCTGTGGCTTTCTCTGCAAATTCTTAAAACTTGAATATATTGGACATTTTAAATGAAACGGATGAGCTCTGAGTACATGAGTGTGTTCTGCTGTATGCTGGTGTCCGATGTGGACTTTAATTGCTGGCTGCATGTCAACTGAAATGAGCAAATTGAGATAGTGGAGGAATGGAGGGCAGAATATAACAGTGATAAGGAGATTTGAAGTTAAAATGGCCTTCATGATGGGATTGTGCCCAATGGCATTCACTATGTGACCTGGACAGTGCTCTCTGTCACCTAAAATATTTACATGTAATTCAATCTGGAATTCTGTGTCTGCTAAGCATTTACTGCTAGGCATAAAATGGAAGACTTGTGGCACCACTAGATGTTTTTTTTAAAGAAGTGCTTAATTTTTAATTTTATCCATCTTTATTTCCTTCCACTCCATTTTTGGCATATGTTAAATAGTTTTAATTGGCAAATTTTATATGTGATGGTCTTTATTTAACCTCTGTGCTCTGGGATATTTAATAATGTGGAAATCTAAAAAAAGAAATAATTAAGTTTAAGAAAATAATCAGTACCCAAAATTGATGAATGAATGAACCCCTATATAAAGCTACTGATAATGATACATTAAATAAATGCCAAATATAAAAAATTGTTGCAGATTATCTTAATATTTAAAACAGTTAGTTGGTTTCTGTATCTCTGCTTTATATTTATTTCAAGAGCAAAAAATTCAAGTACAGGATGGGTGTATAACTGGAAGTGGCTGAGGAAGTGGACTGTAAAGCTCAAGGGTCTTAAATCAGTTGTCACCCACCAGTCGCTGTCACCCTAAACAAGTCATTGGATCTACCTGTGCTGAGCTTGTAAACAATACATGGAAATAGTTGAACTTTAAAGAGCCAGGAGTTGGTATTTTCTACTGAAAGGCGCAATATTAAACAAATGTGCTTTTCCAAGTGCTAATTAACAAATTTTGAATGTGAGAGTCTGATTTAGATTTTGGGGAAATCGTATCAGTGCTTATTAAAAGTGTGCAATCACTTTTAAACAATGTAATATAGGATACACACTTTTTTTCTTATTTTTGACATCTCTTTTTATTTAAAAGCAGGTCTGTAGAAATCATAAATGTGTCTCAGTGATGCTTAAAGGGTAGTTCTGAATTTGTCTTTGTGAATAACGCTCAACTTGGCAGAGTTTACGCTCGGATCTTTTCTGGGCACATATATTACAGAACGGAGATTAAATTGTTTTCTTTATTTCAGACAGTCAAGATCTGAAGCTGGTGAACGGCAGAAGACCGTGTGAGGGGAGAGTGGAGGTGCTTCGTAACAGGCAGTGGGGCACCGTGTGTGGTACGATCACTAACTGGGACATGAAGGACGCTGCCGTGGTGTGCAGACAGCTGGGCTGTGGAGAGGCTCTGTCAGCACCACTCAATGCTCACTTTGGAGAGGGAACAGGGCGAGTCTTGATGAGTTATGTTAACTGTAATGGACAGGAGTCTGCGCTGAAGGACTGTAAAAGTGAAACCTTCTCCTGCGGTAACAATCACTATTACGATGCGAGTGCGGTGTGCTCAGGTAGGAGCTGAATCTCTAATTCATTCTGACGTTTCCTTTTACAGCTCTGATTATATATAAATGATCACTTATGATTTTTTAGATATCCTTAAATAAACACATATACTCCATGAAAAGAATTCGTCATTGTTATTTCGATTTATTTTTTCAAGCATGGGGAAAAAGTGAGGACAACTGTGATACAATAAGAAACTGAAATAAATTAGTGTTTCCGTGCACAAGAATTCAACTAACATTAAATAGTAAAGTGAACTTTGCAGATGGAGAAATTTGTCTTTATTGCAGAGTTCAGATGGCTCAGCTGCATCAAGTCACACAGTCCCTGAAAGACGGATTCTTTAATCTTGTATCTTACTGGCAGCCGAAAATTACACACAGACATCCCTTAAAAAGACAGAAAAGGAAAACCCTGAGTTCCTTGTTAGTACATTTTTTTTATTATAAAAAAAACATTTTTTTCTGTTTTGGGGACTTTAATATTTCAAAGACTGAGGTTAAAAGCTTCATATTTGGTTCATGAGATTAAATTTTTGTTTTCACTAATTCTCTTTGTCTCACCACTGTTGAATCATGCCAGATGGTAGTTAATGGGTCACTAGAAGCACAGCATAGTTGCAAGGGATGACCTCCCATGTGGTACCACGATTTGCGTCACAAGGACTTGTTATAAATTCCAGTGCAGTACCATCAGTCCTTTGTTCAAGAGAACAGGTTTGAAATGTGAGCAAGTGTTGGCTTAGTGCTTTAGGTTCTGATTTTCTAGTAAAAATTCACTGTTTTCCACATCTTGATTTGATTCTCAGTTTTAATATTTTGGCTCATGTTTAACTATCATGCTCTTGTTAATGACTCCCGACTATACTTGGTTGAGTACAGTAGCGGATTAGTCCTCTCCTTTTTGATAACAATCCACAGTCTATTTAGAACCCTGATTGTTTTAGCTTCTGTATTAAAAACCTTATGTGTCTTCTGTTTTTTACTAATAACATGTACCAGTCGCTGTCTCTCACTTTGTCAGCAAACTATTCAAAGAGGCTAGTCGACAATAAGCTTCTCAACTCTTTTTTATAGAGCAAAAACAAATCTAGTTTTATAATGTAGAAGTATTGCTAAATATATCATTATTGATATTGTATCACTGGAAGAAGGCAGACGCTAGCTGTAAATGTATGCCACTCCTCTGGAAATCATATTTCTTAAATGTCTTATCTGGCACACTGCTTCTGATAAAGCACACATTGAGATGTATAGCAAAAGTCAATTTTCTTTTACAGCAACATGCAGTGGAAACCTGAGCTTAGAAGACCCAACAAAACTGGCCAGTCCTAAAGATAGCAGTTTGCAGTCTGTAATTCTGAGAACCGCTACACTATCCTTAATTATTCTTTTCTTCAATTCCATTACATCTTTTGCACAATGGTCATGTATTACATAATATTCCAAATCCTACAATTAAAGAAGGGAGGAGTAAAGCTAAGCTACTCTTAAGACAGTGTTTCATATTGCCAAGTACAGTATACAAGCTGTTCAACAAGGACACTCCTCTTAGGTTCATGGCTTTATAACATTTGTGAGGCTCTCGCTGGCAAAGAGAGAAATTCTGCACATAATCTTAGCTCTCCAAAAGTCAGTTCAGTCTTTCCACATTCTGCCTACAGTATTCTAATACAAGGAATGCAAATTATCTGTATAGAAAACTGATTATTCTATCACACTCACGTATACTGTGGGTTCACTGGATGTCAGATTACATGGCTGCAGCGTAGCTTTTATTTTTGGTAAACGACAATATATGAGGATACAGTTTTGTCAGTATCATGTACTTCTCTTCTGTTTGCCTGCACATATCCACCCATATTAAACCCACTTTAAAAAGTTCATTGGTCTCTGAGGCTACAGCTGACAGTATCAGGTGTTATACAAGAAACAGCCGCAGTCCATTGCAGTGGACACATTTGCATACATCTAAGTTCAGTTGCATAAAGTCAAGTTTACAGTGACATGATTTCTTGTACCTGATGCACAAGGAATTTGGGATGTGAGACAATCAGGAGTAATAAAATAAAATAACAGTCAGGGGTACAGACACCGAGATATCTCATAACCTTGCTAACCACTACACCACCATATCATATCTGCTTGTCTACAAGATGTGTTATAATGGAAATTCAATTGTTTGTGATTTTATTCACCAACACTACATTAACTGACTAAGGTGTATGTATGAATGCAAGGAATATTTGCTTTATAGCACCCCATAAGTACAGCTTAACCCAGACGTGGATGGCTGCCTTTAAGTAAAATGAGACTTTTGTATAGCTGCTTTATAACACCCCACATGTACAGTTTTATCTGCATTTGGACAGCTGCCTTAAAGCACCTCACAAGTACAGCTTAACACATTGACAGCTGCCTTAAGCAAAATGAGACTTTAGAATCGCTGCTTTCTATTGGCATGTAGATAGATGCCTTATAGCACCCCACATGTATAGCTTTATATACACAGGACAGTTGCTTTAAGCAAAATGAGACTTCAGTGTTGCTGCTTTATAGCCTCCCACACATGTGGACATCTGCCTCGAGCAAAGTGATGTACTTGGCATGAGCACACCAAACAGTTCTCCTGAGACATGGCCATCACTCAACACCTGTGCAACTTACCAAACCAACTGCCTGCATTCCTATTGAAGGCCTTCCTTCCTCAGTCTCTCCTATTAAATATTGAATTAACCCACACAAGGAGCTGTTAAGAGTATACTTGGCTCAACCAAACAATATGTATTTGCTAATTCAATAAAGCAAAATTAATAAAACCTGTAATAGAAAATAGTGGGAAAAGTATTTTAAAAGAGTTTTATTGAAAGAGAATTGTGTAAGGATACAGATAATGATGAGGATTAGATGAGTCCCTTCAGGTCCAAATGCGTAGCTTTCTGTGCAATATGCATCACAGACTTAAAAGTCTCTCTCTCTGTGGTACTAACAATGATTGCATTAATGATTATTAAAACCTCAAACCACTGTAATTTTTATAATACAAAATTCTGTTCTTTTTTCCCAGGGTGACACCTATCCTAGTTACCTAACATTAATGCTGGAAATAAGGTTGTTTTGGACACTATAAAGAAATTAAGTAAAAAATAAAGGTTCAGATCAATAAAGATTCAGAGTTTATATCAATACCTGTCAGTTTGCACATCTATCAGTTAAAAGATGTAAAGTACCAAGTAAAGATTTTAGCAGCTAACATTTCAGTTTGTTTGAGTTTAAGCAAACAGTCTTTAGTATAACATGTTTGTGAAATATCAATGTAGCTTATCTTAATTACAACTTGTTAATCAGTTTTACAGTACAAAGCACACGTACAGTAAATGGTTTATAAGAGAAAAATATATCTCCTGTAATTTCCATGAATTTAGTGAATATAAGGATGACCAGAAAAGGGCCCTCTCTCACAGATGATGTGTTCCTGCCAGTTAACACACAAGTCTTGGTCTGTTAGCTCCTCTGCGCAGTTCATCTACATGACAGAGAGGTGTGATTGAAAACAATTCTGGGCTGAATAAATTTAGACAGGTTTTGTCATTTAAATGATACAGTACTGGCTATAACTGCGTTAGACAATTTTCTTGTGTGGCACTTTTGCTAGAGCTGTTTTAGCAAACCATTCATGCTATACACTACCCCTTCAGCCTGTCAATGATAAGGCATGTGCAAGACCCATTTGATACCTCTCTCTGCAGCTCACATGAACCTCCTGCCCAGTTAAATGAGAACCTTAATCTGGTTGAATTCCTCTTATATCAAGTCAGAAAGTGGCTCTGATTAAAAAATCTTGTATGTCTCCTGTGTAAGTGACCATAGCAGCAATCAGACACCTTTTGTTCTGCTCATGTGTAACAATTTGTGTTGGCAGAAATCTCTGACAGTACACCAGTACATAACGCCTGCATGGCGTCATTGTATCCCATCTACTACTTACTGTTAATCATTGGCCTGATACTTTTGGAACTTGAAGTGACTATGGGGGGAAATTTAACTTGTTTCTCGTCTGGCCTGATCTTCCCCTTCCCTCTCATTAGCCCAGTTATCATCACCTAACCACACATTTCCATCCAATTTTTCTGGATGCCATGACCTTGCAACTAAGGCACATACTTTAGCAGTGGGAAATCATAGTTATACTGAGTGGCATCTCCTTTTTGCCTAACATTTTCCTTGCCTATCATCAACTCTCTGATCTGTTGACTGTAAATTCACAATTTCACAACTCTTTTCCATGTGTTTTAATTCTTCTGGAAATTTATAGCAGCATCTAGCCAACCTGACTAGCATCTTTACATTCTTCATCTTATCATCTAACTTCAGACTCTGTAATGCTTGTATAAAATTTTTTTAAGGCTCAGATTCAATAGCTGGCCATATTATATGATAAGAAAATTTGAAGACCTCAAAAGCAACCAGATATCATCTTCTGGCCGAAAAGCAACCAAGAATGCTGATGTTCTGTTCCTCTGCAGATGGTCCTTTCTGAGGGAGAGATAGAGAACTTAGTTGAAGGCAACAGAATGTGCTCTGTCTACAGGTGATACATTTGTACATGAGAATATGAGAACTTCTGTTACCTCACAGCACATAAAGGAGCTGCTACTGAGAGCCTTTGTAATGCAGGAATCGAGAGTTTGCAGCTCGCCTCACACAGTTACATTAGAGCAAATCTCCAGACTAGGATGTATCACGTGTGTTTAAACAACAAAACACAAGGCAATGAATTGAATAAAAAAATTAAATGTAACTATATTTAAAATATTTTTAATTGTAATTATCATTCCAAATTCAGTGCACTATAAAATACATATTACAACATTTAAAATATTTTATTAAAAATATAAATAATGAAAGCAAACACAGTATGTCAAATGACTTATTCTATTTAGCTGGAAAGGAAAAATATCTCCCTTATACTGTTTATTTCAATAAGTTTATTTAGTTTGCCAGCAATGGATAATATGTTGTAGGTGTTGTGAGGTGGCATCCTATTTTGGTCTTCTGTGTCTGCTAATTTCTCATACTTTCACATTAGAACTCATGTTATGTCTCTTTCAGGTACCGGTGCACGTTTAGTAGGTGGCAGCAACTCCTGCTCTGGAAGACTAGAGGTGTTACGGGGAGACAGCTGGAAGAGCATCTGTGACGGCAGCTTTGATCAAAGGGCAGCTGAGATTGTTTGCCACGAACTAAAATGTGGAGCTCCAAAAGAATATCGAGGAGGAATGTTTGGTCAAGGAAAGATTTCAGTTTGGGAGAAAAAGATTCAGTGCACAGGAAATGAAGCAAACGTTTTTGATTGCCCATCCTCAAAAACCTCAACAGAGCATTGTACTCAAAGAAAGGATGTTGGCCTTGTTTGCGTTCGTAAGTTTTCGCTTTGCAAGACTGAGTACTAAAGTACAGTTTAATAAATAAAAACTGATGTTTACACTTCACTTCAATATTTAATAGCCATATTGCACAAAATCTTCTTTTGTTGAATTTTATCTTTTTTAAATAAAGAGCACAGAGTAATCTTGACAACTGAATATTACCCAGTGCTCACTTTTTTACTGCTGTGTGTGCCAGTGTGATGTTCTGAGGCCAAGTACTATGTTTTATTCAATACAGAGGCCATTAGGATTCTGAAAGAAATTTTCACTGTACAGGATTAGCATCCCTTTTTTGAAAGAGACTGTCTGGAGTACAACATGTGTCTTATAATGTACAGTATACTGCTTGATTCCTTCATATAACATTCCACTTTGAGTAAATCATTTCTCTTTGCAAAATAATGACTAAGTTTCCTTCAACAAAATTTTCTTTACGTAATGCATAAATGTTGAATTTGAACAGCATAGCTCAGTTGGTCTGGTTTTAGTTGAGCAAATATAAGTGGCATAAGAAATAAGACACAGGGCAGCAATCCTGGAGTTCTATTCTTCTGTAGTACCTCCCAGAAAATGCCGTGCTCATAAACTTTTTCCACGTCCGTGGAGGTATCTGGCAGCAATTCTCAACATACTACCTGTTTGTATATTCCTAAACTGTCCAGCAGGTACTTCATTGATTTAATCTGAATTACAACCACCTGCGCCTCTCTATACTTGAGTGCCCAGTGTATACAGTGTCCCCAAAGTTCAATAAGTACAAATTTTATCTACATAAAAAGTTGAAAAATGTGGCATTTCACATTAAAAAATTTAATATGGGACAAAATAATTACTAAATTCACCACTTATTTTTTATATAGCCACTTTAAATGGTGTTCTTGACCTAAACGTCTGTGGATAGTATTTGTTGCATAGATAGCCATGCTATTACTGATCACTGGATCCTGAGACTGATAGATTTATAGATTGATATGATCTGATAGGATTTGCAGACATAAAATTAAAACTATTCATGTGATGAGAAAATATGAGTACTGTACTGTAATACCTAAAGGTGTTTATACATAAATATGTAATATTCAGTATATTACAGCAGTATTTCTTAAACTGTTTTTTACTGGAGTTCCACAAGCCATCAATCACAACACCTTCTGTCATGATGGTTACTAAACCACTTTATGGTTTGATGTAGCCAATGTCACAGGATTATATTCATCATTGTACATCTACTTGTGTGCATTAATAAGACTGAACATATTAATATAACTGTGTTTTTTTTTGTTTTGTTTTTTTACAAATATAAATAAAACAACACAAGTGAGATTTGTTTATAAAAAAAAACAACAATTCAATTTCAGACCATTTTCCTTTAAGACAGGACCCAAGTTGTTTTCTTCTGGACTCTGTATTAACTTATAATCAAAGAATGATCTATCTTCTACTGAAGGAGATGTGTTAGATGATCCTTTCTTGTTATTTTACATTAGGTTGAAAATTTGAAGACTGATTTACCTCAATAAATTTTGGTTAGAAATTAAAATTGTGAATATATGGACCTTTAAGTGAAAAAGCTTTTATGAACTCAATCTGCTTTGCTTCTATGAGCGTTATGTCATTCAGTCATTTTCTAAACCTTTTAGTCCTCAACAGAGTTGCGGGGATCTGCTGGAGTAAATCCCAACTAGCACAGGGCACAAGGCAAGTACAAACCCTGGACAGGATGCCAGTCCATCGCAGGATGAACACACACACACACACACACACACACAATAGGGCTAATTTAGGATTGTCAATTTACCTATCCTGCATGTTTTTGGACTGTGGGAGGTAAAAGTGGATTTTCAAATCTTACTGCAACCAACTCAAAACATTGAAATAAGTGTAACACCTACATTAAGACTGCAGTAATTTCTGATTACATCTTGCCTGAAGAAGGGGCCTGAGTTGCCTCAAAAGCTTGCATATTGTAATCTTTTTAGTTATCCAATAAAAGGTGTCACTTTGCTTGACTTTTCACTACATTTATAATGGCTAACATGGTACAACACCCTAGTACTACAATTATTTTTCAAAAATTTTCACAGGGGTTCCATGAACTAAAATATTTTTACTTAGGGTTCTGCAGTTTCAAAAAGTTTAAGAGTCACTGTATTATACCATAATAGAAAGGCTAGCAGACAGTGCTACATTTGAGTCTTAATTTTATAATGACACATAATATAAAATAGAAGACACTCGGAGACCACATGTTTAGTTGTTACAGAGCTTATTTACATTATACAGTACATGTTAGATTATAATATTGCATTTATAAAATTCATAATTTTTCTTCCTGCAGAATTTGTTTTGTCAAGCATATGCTGTAGAGGTGCAAAACATTACATAATTAATTGTCATTTATGTCTTTATCTTTGCACTTCATGAAGATGTATCTCTGCATTTCCTGAGGTCCTCTTAGTATCACTTCATCCTATAAACAGCCGTGCCCATTCCCTCAGACTGTAACTCAAATGAAGCAAAAACTTAATGAAAAGTTTCAATTGAATTTGTCTCATTAATTAATTGCTTAGCCTTCACATATTATTTATGGCAAGTGTTGAAACCTAAAATAACGAAAGTTTAACTTATTCTTATTGGCAAGCGTTACTGTTCAGCCCTACTTTACAAAAATCTTTTGGGAACTGGAATCAAGTCATGTGCACAGATATTAGAAGTGATTTGCTCTTTTTAGATATAATGACACCAGTGTAGTTGTTTAACTAAATTTACACAGTTTCTTCTGATGATTCTGTCCTACTTCTTTGCTCCACAGCTTACAGACTGGTGAACGGCTTCAGCTCCTGTTCTGGTCGAGTTGAATTTTACTATGGCCAGCAGTGGGGGACCATCTGTGATCGCTACTGGGACCTGCAGGATGCCAGTGTTGTCTGCAATCAGATAGGGTGTGGATATGCAACTGAAGCTCCTGGACAGGCCAAGTTTGGAGAAGGTCAAGGAGAAATCTGGAGAGATAATCTTCAGTGTGAGGGAAATGAATCTGACCTGACAAAGTGCCCAGCTCTTGATTATGGACAAGAGGAGTGCACACATAGGAATGATGCTGGACTTATTTGTTCTCGTGAGTATTTTTACATGATTTGTTCATCTAAATGATTTTATTCAGACGGCTCTTCTTTAGTTAGCTGCATATCAAATCAAGTGCTGTTTCAAGGTTGACAATACTATGGCAATCCAAATTAACATTTAGAGATACCTCAAAATTAATTTCAGATATCTTAAAATGTAATTTACTTTTTAAATATAAATAATATATGATATATATGAAATATAAATGATAAAGATAAATGCCCTGCA
>JANRMT010062796.1:54789816-54811278 GCA_026402145.1 Polypterus bichir lapradei
TTATTTTTATGTTATTTAGTATGCTGATGACATATGGTGATAGGATGAATATCTTTGGAAGATGAAAGACATTATTTAAATCAAATGGACTGTTTGATAAACTGGTGCAAAAACTATCTTACTCTGAATGTCAGAAAGACTAAAGAAATTATCTTTGTCTTTAAAAGGCAGAAATATGTATGTTCATCACTTGTTTGGGGGGAGGAAGCAGAAATAGTGATTGAATATAAAAAGTTATGAATGGACCTAGATAATAATCTAAATTAAAATATTAGCACAAAACCAGTCACCAATTATTACTCCTTTGTAAATCCAGACTATTTAAAGTGGGCAAGGAGCTCATGTTCCCCTTTTATTGCAGTGTGATCCACTCTGTCATTGCCTGTAGTTTCACTGCATGGTTTAGTGGTCTGACAAATGAAAAGTTATAAAAGATCAAGCCAGTTACCTAACATGCCGCCCAAATTACTTATTTAGAAGATTGTGTGTCAGAGGGCAATGTTAAAATGAGAATCATCTCTGCCGATAATACACACTCATTACACGCAGAGCCTTGCTTCAGTAAATCAGGAGGATAGCTGTTTAAAGACCCATACAAATCCATGCAGGAGTTCATTTCTGTATAGTACTGTATAGCTTTGCAGCCTCCTTAGCGTTTTATTTACTTCCGGAAAAGCAAGCCAAAAGCAATGAAGTTTTTTCAACAAGTAAAATGTGTAACAAAAACATGTAAACAACAAAACATTAAACACTAATGTACTGATGCAGATTTAGTATACTTGCTTTGTATGATATGTTTTGAAATAGTCATCAATGCATATACTGTTAAACCATTTGTGCAGATGTAAAAAAAATTATTTGCAACATTTTTACAGTTTATTGCATATGATAGGGTAGAATGTCATTTTCCTGACCTGCACAGTTGATACCACCCATTATGTCATTGAAATCTACTGCAGTGCAAGACATAGTGACTTCCACATTTTCCCTGATGTTGACATTGACAGTTACTGCATTTTGAACAGTGCTTAGGAAGCAGATATCTTTCAGTCCTTCAACTTGATCTCAATTATTTTGCCTTTTGCCACATATCTACTGCACCACACTTGCAGCATGATGCATTAACATGACCAGAGTCACCGGGCATACAATGGCAGTTTGGGTATATAGTGCCATATGCTTCAGTTTTCCTTTGAAATAAAATTCAAACAGTTCAGTAGTAACATATAGAAACTTTCCAGTGTTATAAAATAACCTTGGTCAAGCAAAGGATTTGCCAGTGACAGCACAGATGATTTAGTAATGCTGTATTGACTCTAAATGTCACTGCACTTGGTTCCTCTACCGGTGTAACATATTGAGCGTCACACGTATCCAGACCTTGCTTCACACAACATGTAGAAGTTGATACCAAATCATGTCCATTTGTATGTGATGTACTCTATATAGGACAGCCATTCCTTTTAATCCATGAGTCTTTCATAAATACTAATGGAGTTATCGGCAACATAAACTTCTGCATATTTTGATGCTCACCTGATACACTTACAATAGCATGTACAGTTTTGGTATTTAGTGATTGACTTTATCATAGTCATCATTATTAGTGAAATCGGGTATTTCATAATCAGTGAAAAACAACGCACAACTTTGCTGTTGTCTATAACAACTGGTTAGTGGATCAGTACCATCTCTGAAATGGTTTACCCATTTTGCCTTGCAGTATCAGTTGACTGAAAAGTACTCACATATCGACTGCAGTAATGAGCAAGTTATTTACAGTGACTTTTCTCATATTGCTCATCATTTATATCAACAACAGTGTTATCCCTACCAGACTATAATCAATAAATCATAAATAATTCACATAATCATGATCAACAGCCATTGTTAGATTGGAGATACCTGTAAATGGGTAACACAAAGTTGCAGGATTGTCAGCAGCAAACATGAACATCACTGAAACCTGCAGATCAGTATCTGCTTCTGCATCTGATGACAAATTCATATCATTATCAATATTGGTTGATTTGAGCAATGGTTCAGTTTCAGTTTGATCTAAAACCTGGCTTTATCTCTTCTCATTTGCCATTGTGTTTTTGGTTGAAGGCTCCACCCTTCTCATCAATACTGATGAATTACCATAAAGTTACTATTGTGAAGAAGCTGAAGCATGGCCGCTACTCAGAAACCCCCTCTTAAACGGTGATTCAATGGGAAATAAATACAGTTTTTTATCTCCTCTTTGCTAGATCAGCTGCAGGCTTGCTGCTGGTGCCTTTTGTGCCGCATGATCTGCATCTTGTGCAGCACTTCGAATTTTTAAAAGCCTGTACTGCAGCTGTCCTTTTGGTTCACTGCCTTGTCTATCTTCCCCCAGGCATCCTATGCTTTATTCACTATTCTTTATTATGCTGTTTACGAATAAAGTTTATGTTTCTTGAAAACCCTGAATGAATCTGTGCAACTGTGTGACCCATGTGTGACACTATAAACTGGAAGAAATCATAGAAATATTCATGATTATTTGTAGCATGATGTGACTTCTCCCACTAGATTTTAGCTGAACACTATCCTAAGAATTTCTTAGGCTAAACACTATAAAGTGGATTATTAGTCATTGTCTCAAATGTGACTCGAGAGTAACTGTATTTGCATAGAATTCTGGGTCACACTCAGGATTAACGCCAAGGAGATTAATAAGGAATTTCAAAGATAATAAAAATTGTAGGAGTGTAGAGCTGTTCAAATGTATTGTGTAAGTTCTTCATCATTTGACAGCTCCCATACAAGGGTGGCTATAGTGGATCATCCGTCTCCATCTATCCCTGTCTTTTACATTATTTTCTGCCACACTGACTGCCTTCATGTCCTCCCTCATCATATCCATAAACCTCCTCTTTGGCCTTCCCTTCTGCCCACCATTGTTTATACTTCTTATATTTGTGATAATTTATGTTTAATACTTTTATTAAAAAAGCTTTTGTACAGTGTGGTTTATGCTAGAATATTTAAATTCATTGGGTACTTAATGTGTGGGCTTTTAAACATATGTGTATGTTTAAAGGTCAACTAAGACATTTCTAAATTTTATTTCAATGAAATGCACTATACTGTACATTACTGGAAATGTTGCTGCTAAAGCCGCTATTTTCTTGCATACTTGCAGAAAACTGATTTATTAATTTTATAAAAAAGTGTTACTATTTTGATCAAAATATTTAAGTGAATGACTTTTATTTTTTGGAGCTCAGTTATTATAAGACATGATTAGTGGAAAAATATGTCATTACTATATGTCATTGTAACTTTGCTGTTTTTACATTTAAATCCGCAGAAACATTCTAACATAACTATTGAGTTAGCATTATTTACCACAAGATCATACTTTTCTTCCAAACTACTATACATATTTTACAAGATTTCTCAAGTATCATAAGTATCATATTTATATACTCAGCAAAAAAAGAAACGTCCCTTTTTCAGGACTGTGTATTTCAACAATAATGTTTTAAAAATCCAAATAACTTTACAGATCTTCATTGTAAATTGTTTAAACAATGTTTTCCATGCATGTTCAATTAAACATAATCAATTAATTAACATGCACCTGTGGAATGGTCGTTAAGAGCTTAACAGCTTACAGAAAGTAAGCATTTAAGGTCACAGTTCTAAAAACGCAGGACACTAAAGAGACTTGTCTACCGACTGTGAAAAACACCCAAAGAAAGATGCCCAGGGTCCCTGCTCATCTGCGTGAACGTGCATTAGGCATGCTGCAGGGAGACATGAGGACTGCTGATGTGGCTAGGGCAATAAATTGCCATGTCCACACTGTGAGACGCCTAAGACAGCGCTACAGGGAGACAGGAAGGACAGCTGATCATCCTCGCAGTGGAAGACCACGTGTAACAACACCTGCACAGGATCGGTACATCCGAATATCACACCTGCGTGACAGGTACAGGATGGCCACAACAACTGCCCGAGTCACACCAGGAACACACAATCCCTCCATCAGTGCTCAGACTGTCCGCAATAGGCTGAGAGAGGCTGGACTGAGGGCTTGCAGGCCTGTTGTAAGGCAGGTCCTTACCAGACATCACCAGCAACAACGCCGCCTATGGGCACAAACCCACCTTCGCTGGACCAGACAGGAATGACAAAAAGTGCGTGAGTTTCTGCATGACAGCAATGTCAGTGTTCTGCCATGGCCAGCGAAGAGCCCAGATCTCAATCCCATTGAGCACGTCTGGGACCTGTTGGATCGCAGGGTGAGGGCTAGGGCCATTCCCCCCAGAAATGTCCAGGAACTTGCAGGTGCCTTGGTGGAAGAGTGGGGTAACATCTCACAGCAAGAACTGACAAATCTGGTCCAGTCCATGAGGAGGAGATGCACTGCAGTACTTCAAGCAGCTGGTGGCCACACCAGATACTGACTGGTACTTTTGATTTTGAGCCTCCCTTCATTCAGGTACACATTGTGAAACATTTTTAGTTTATGTCTTATGGTGTTGACTCTTTTAGTGTTCATACAAATATTTACACATTAAGTCTACTGAAAGTAAAAACAGTTGAAAGTCAGGGGACGTTTCTTTTTTTGCTGAGTATATATTTTAAATTACAACTCTTCTGGACTGCCTCCTTAACAGTGAAAGCATATAGATATGCAAACATAACCTTTTATCAAATATTAATACATAAAACATTGAAATGATAACCTTGTCACCCAACCCTGTGATATAACTGAAACTGTATGTATGTAGTGGCCTATTATAAACTCTTCTTTATGGTTACATAGCATTATTTACATCTGTGTGTGAAGAACTAACATTATATAACTTAAAGCAACCCTGTAGTGGGTTGCTGTAAACTAACCAGGTAATTACAGCTTCAGAATCACTGGCTCCTGTCAGTAACGCAGAGGCCTGTCTATGATGTGATCGGGATGTGGAAGGAAAAAGTTACAGGATGGGGTATGGGTAGGTAGGAGGGGTGTGGTTGGGTGGTGGATATGGCTGGACATCTCTTCCCAGAAGTTAAGCTGACTTAGGGACCAAGTGGAGCTCCGGAGAGTATGATTAATGACCACAGCCATCCTTGCTGATGTGGTAAGTGTGCATTTTATGCAGACTTACCACAAGTTCCATGGGTGGCAATCAAGTATAGGATTTCTTTAAGCTATATTCTTACTTAACAAATTCCTAGTCTGGCTCTGTTGACAGTGTACAGGTTTCATTTATTTGTATGATGTGTAAAATGCATCTTCTACAACCACTTAAATCATCAATTATCATTTAAATAAATTTTGTGCTTGTAAATAATCCATTTATGAACACATGAAAAAAATATATTGAATATTTGAAATAAATAAACTTGATTTGGGATGATTCTCACTACAGCTTAAACAGATTGATCAATGACAAAAGCATTGGATAAATCCTACTAAATATTCAGCCACTGGTTGATTATTCAATACATCCTGCAAGAACAATAGCTGAGATTTCCATATAGTGGTATGTTGGAATTAATTTAACAATTTCAAAGACTGAACTGTTACAATAGGTTCTTTGAAATTTCCAATTTCCTATGCACTACATTTTGAGTGCACTAGTTTGTATATTTCAGTCTGCTGAACTTGTCATTTATGGCATTGAGCCAAACATAACAGCACAATGGTCAGTGGATGTATACCTGGCCACTATAATGTGAGCCGTTCAACATGGACACCATAATGACTGGCATAACTTTCTTGTATCACACCAGTTGATAGCTTATGATCATAAGACACTAGGAAGTCTGCCCATGTGCACATCTAGATTTCACACCTGTGACACTGACTTAATGTTGAGCTTTATTAAGTCAGTGTTGGAATGCAGTATAAAATGGATTTCTTCATTGTGGATGCCTCCTCCTGTGTAGATCTTCCTGACGGCCAATTTGAGAAACATCAGCATGGAAAATACAATGAAAGGGGGGGGCATCCCTGTGTCATACCACTGGGAAGCTTCTTGGCATAAAGCACTTGAAGGTAAACAAATGCCTGCATTTTTTGAGGAATATTTTTCCTTTGGATGCATGTGTGGATTTATAGATTTCTATTAGTGTGAATGGTCCCATATTGTCATCTGGTTTTTTCATCTAAAAAATTGAATTCATTTGAAGTTTACTTAGGGGCAACAAAGGATATAATACTGATAAGCAAATTTCTTCCATGTAGGTGTCACCTCCTGCTCAACAGATGCATAATTAGCTAATAATGGACAGCACACTGAAATGGCTCTCTTGTTTCACCCCTGTTCCTGGCCAGGTTCAGGCCATGAGGAACTGCAAGCTCAATAAATGACTGCAAATTTTGCTGAACATTTCCACCTTAGACTGTTTATTTAGAATTATATTAATGCAAGTGAGGGCGGCACGATGGCGCAGTGGTAGCGCTGCTGCCTCGCAGTTAGGAGACCCGGGTTCGCTTCCTGGATTCTCCCTGCGTGGAGTTTGCATGTTCTTCCCATGTCTGTGTGGGTTTCCGTCCAAAGACATGCAGGTTAGGTGGATTGGCTATTCTAAAGTGTCCTGTGGTGGGTTGGAGCCCTGCCCGGGATTGGTTCCTGCCTTGTTTGCTGGGATTGGCTCCAGCAGACCCCCGTGAACCTGTGTTTGGATTCAATGGGTTAGAAAATGGATGGATAATGCAAGTGATCTTACCTGGTCATTTGAAATTCACATCTGTGACACGACACTGAATTCCTTTGGAAGATTTATATGGTGTTGCTTGAGATTTAATACTGATAAGTGGATTTTAATTTTAAAGTTTGCTGATACATTTTGCTAGAGTTGCATAGCTACAAAGTACAAATTTATACAAAGCTTTTCACTTTAAAAAAATCATTTACATACTAATTTTCTGTTAATATTAAACATAAACCCCAATCACATTTATCTGGCATAATAGGTCAGTGTGTTGAGTAAAAATCGCCATATAATAATTTACTTTTGTGCATAAGGATTTACAGGTATTGGAGACATTCAATATTTTTCTTAATTGTTTGCAAAAAATGATGTATGGGTTACAGTGTAGCTGCATTTACTGAGGGTTTCCAGAATAGTTCTAAAATTCAGCTAATGAAAAGGTTCAAGCATCGAGTATTACACTTACACAAAACCTCCACAGTCCAATTGTCTTCATTGCAAAAGTTTAGTGAAACTGAAAGCTAAGACAGGGCACAAAACAAAATCAAATTGATAATATATATGCAACAAATAACATAACTTCTTGCTTATGATCTTTCTTTTTAAGACTTACATATCTTATTTTAGTTTCTTTAGGTTCCCAGGATGAGACAAAAGCAAGCTGGTTTCAGGAAGGGGAGAGGTTGTGTAGACCAGATTTTTTCACTAAGAAACATTATTGAACAATGTCTGGAGTGGAATTCTTCCTTATGCATCAACTTGTTTGAATTCAAAAAGGTCTTTGACAGTCTACACTGTGACACCTTATGGAAGATCCTGAGTGCTCACGGAATACCTCAGAAGGTGGTTACCCTGATTGAACTATTTTATCTACAGGTCAAGTGTAGTGTAATCCTAGATGGCAACCTATCTGAGTGGTTTTCAGTGAAGTCAAGGGTACAACAAGGATGTATCATCTCACCAATCCTGTTCCTGGTAGTGATTGACTGGACTATGAGAAGGACGACATCAGACAATCCTAGTGGCATACATGGAATCTCTTCAAACAGCTGGAAGACCTTGATTTTGCAGATAACATAGCTTTTTTTGTCATCAACTCATGTCCACCTACAAGAGAAGACCAATAGACTAGTCAACTTTGCTAAGAAAACAGACCTCAACATAAGCATTGCCAAAACTGAAGTGATGTACATCAATGCAGTATCTGATGAACCAATTATTCTGACTGGAAACCCCCTTGAAGATGTTAAAGAGTTCACCTAACTTGGCAGTCTTTTGAGTAAGGACAATACTGCAGCTAAGAACATTAAGGCAAGCCTAGGTAAACCCTGCAGTGCATGTGCTAGACTCCAGCCCATCTGAAAATCCGCACAATACTGCCTCAGAACAAAGATGAGACTAAACAACAGCAACATCAAATCTGTTCTTATGTACGGATCAAAATGCTGGCATGTCAGCAAGAGTCATATGAAGAAGATTGAAGTATTTCACAATACCTTTCTCAGTAGAATATGCTGTATTTTATGGCCAGAGATGATCTCAAATGTTGAGTTATATAAGAAGACCAACTCACATAGTATGGTGATGGAGATCAAGCACTATAGAATGAAATGGCTCTGGGCATTTCCTCTGGATGGACCACAACCGCATCCTGAAAGTAGCTATGAGTTGAAGAACACCTGGGAAAAGGAAGCAAGGAAAGCCAAAAACAACCTGGAGGAAAAATGTAGATGCTGAACTGAAAGAATGACCTCTCATGGGGTGAAGCACAACATACTATTGTCAAGGTCTCCTGTTCTGTAGGGAACTAAGAAACATAAGAGAAGAAGAGAAGAGGGTGGTAGCAGTCTGAACATTTCATCTGAGAAGATATCTGGAGACAGAAATTACAAGAAACTAGACAAGGTCATAACTAGAAAGTCAATCTATTTTAAATCAAGCCAACGATGTGATATGGAAATCAGAGTAATAAAGAACCAAGCGACAGGGTTGAAATCCAGAACAAAGTACATAACCACAGCTGAAACAAAAGTGTATATCTTAGAAATAGGAAGGACTTATAAACAGGAAAAACTAGACTTTAAATTATTTAACCTCACAATTCAAAGGTCAAGGAAATTCTTGGCCTCTGAAACCCCCAAAGTGTTATTTTTTTAGTCTTTTTAAAGGCAAATAAATACTTTAAAAAATAAAAGTGAAGTTAAAAACATGATAGCAAACAGCCTAGGAATGACCTCATGCATAACGCCGTGCATAGAATTCACACTAAAACATGGCATATGGACAAAATCAGAAATGTGCATAAGCACAACAAAATCCAGATGCATAAATCTATGCATTCATGTTCTTCCACTTCATAAAGTCAGCGTGAAAAGTAACGCACATGCACGCTCCTGCCGCCACTCTCCAACTCCTCCCAGAATTACGCCTCTTTGAATATGCAAATCAATATAAATAGCCCTTAGGTTCAGTGTTCTATGAAAAGGCAATGGCAAAAGCACAGGTGAAATAGAAGAATTTCAGTGAATACCAAGAGGAGCCAAAGAAAAACGTACTATTTGTACGTACTAAATAGTGGTATAAACAACAAAAGAAAGTTGATTCAGTGACGTAGAGTGTCGGAGAAACTCAAAAGCTCAAGTTCACAAAGTCACACAGTGCCCAAAATAAAAAAGAAGTTGTCACATATCAAAGTCGCCGTGAAAAGGTGAGTCATAGCTCACCGTCCGAGTGGCATATGGAAGCTTATTAGTGTATAGAAAAAAGACAAAAAAAAAATAGTTACACAGTGAGAAAAAAAACTCGAAATGTCAACTTTAATCTTGAAATTTCACTTTAATCACATAGTTTATTTAATCATTAAAGTAGAACATCATAAACTTCATCTTTAAATCATTTAATTTACTAGTTTCTCAAATCCCATCGTACCTAAAGTAACACGTTAAATGCTTTGTTTTGTATGTGCTCTATGTGTGTGAATCACTAGGTGCTTCTTAAACCTCCGACAGAGCACAGAATCCATTACATTTGTGATATTATAGCTCTCTGAATAATTAAAATACTGAGATGTATATTTTCATGATGATAGGAGTTAAAGCATGTATTAAACATGGGAACACGGTGGTGCACTGATAGTGACGAGCTGGCGCCCCATCCAGAGATAAAATAATTTACTGCAGCAGTACTGTCTCTTTCAAAAGTACTAACCTCCAATTCCAGTCCTTCCTTTTCTTTCTCCAAGTACCCAATCTGCAGACATTAAGCCATCTGTAAGCTTAGAACTCCGATTCTTCAAAACTTTTAAGGAACACTGAAATATCTTCATAGTACATGTTTAATTATTCTATCCATCTATCCTTCCAGTGTCGTGCCAGGCCCAGCAAGAATACAGCGCAAGGCAGGAACAATCCCTGAACTTGCTAGTGCTGCGACACTGTGCCCTCACATATTCTATTAAAAACATAGATTATTAAATGATGTTAACATTTTAACAATATAATGTAATAAACATATTTTGCTGCATTTCAACTTAAAAATGATATTGTCATCATATGTTAATAGGCGCCTTATAAAGCGGCTCATGTTGTGCAATATTACAACAGTATCGCAAGTTTACAGTGAGGTAATTGTACTTATAAGTACAAACAGTTCTACAAGGAGCACTTGATGGACTAACTGAGTGCGTTTAGAGCTCTTGGGATGAAACTGTTTCTGAACTTGAGGTCCTACAGGAAAGGCTCTGAAGTGTTTGCTGTATGAGAGCAGTTCAATAGACAGCATGGCTGAGGCAGCATGTGCTTGATGCTGTATACCGATAATTCTCTTTCCGATCAGCTGCTGTAGAGCCGTGATTACACATTCAGATACAGTGGGATAAATACTTGAGTTTTTCCATACCATGGACCATTATATTGTACAATCAGATGCCTTAAATTAATAAACAATATGTGTGTTAATTTCAGTGTATTTATAAAGCTGCATCAGGGATGTGCATCTAAAAAGGAAAGGGAAACCACACAGGAACAAAAGCACTGCTTTGACGCTGGGTGCCGCCAGTTTGCAAAACCAAGCGGAGGACTTGCGTATGCCAGGGATTGAGTTGCCATGAAAATATACGTGGCTTTATGCCATGTTTAGGTTTTATTCATCATGATTTGATTGTGGAAATGGGAGTACGCAACATTTTTGTATGTATGCACCGTTTATACATGAGGCCCTTGGAGAAGACAACACCACATCACATACTGTACACAGAATAAAGACCACGTGGCAACGGTCCTCCACAATAAGCATTGGTCTACACATGAAAGAAGACCAATAACACACAATTCCTTGTTCCATCTAACACCATCCCTAAAAGATTTATATTGTAAAATTGATTTATACACTCCAGGATACAGTATATTAGAGCTCTACGTATTTAGTAAATAGCCAGCTAAGCCTCGCTTTCTCAGGTTGAATTGTTACTGTGCAACAAGAGAAGAATTAACTGTCTAAAATCAAGAAAATCCAGAAAATCTCTAGATGATCAAAAATGAGCCATCCTCTTCTGTGTTACACTTCTGTCGCATTTGTGTTGCTTTCAGTCTTTAAACAGTTATTGTATTTCTATAATCCTTCTGTTTACCAAAAAAGTGTACTGTTTTGTTTCTTAAAATGGGTGTTCATTAGTTACCTCAAAATCCTTTTTATAGAGAAAGGTAAACCAAATAAAGTAGATGTCTTAGTGAGCTGTCTAATTACTTAATAGCATTGCACAAAAATGTGATAATCAATTAACATCAATCAATCCAATTCCTATTGTCTCTGACATACATATAACACAAGGAGCCCCCAGTTGCACCCACACAATTAACCAAAGAAAAGCTTTTCACTGCTTAGGTTATCATATAACTGTGAAAGTTTCTAATGCCAATATTCAAAAATCCTCCATTTTGTTTTGATCTTGAATAATTTTGCTTTGCCTGCCTTTTAAACATATTAGTTAATGAGCTATAAAGAATATCGGAAGATCCAAGAATAAGAAAAAAAAAGTATTTCCTTAGTAAAAAAAAAAAGTAAAAAATAAAACACTAATTTATATGAAAATATCTTCTAAAGTTTCCTTACTGAACCTTTAAAAAGTTGAGATCTGTGTGATTCGTGGGTTGGAGAACTACGCCTCAAATGCAGGTGTGAGATGACAGATTAACTGATTCAGTCATATAAAGACACAGAAGAGACTCGACTTCATTGTGAGGAGAGAACACTCAGGCTGATGAACCATGAGGAGCTGCCGACGAGGGTCACTGATGTGCCTGGCCGCCCTGCTTCTTCTCCCACCAGTCTGTAAGTCGCACTTCTAACTCCTCAATGGACACTTAACACATTATGATAATGAGAAGAACTGATCTAAAAATCTAAGAAACAGCTGCTTAGAAATTATTTGTAAGAAATCCAGTGTGAAATGAAAAGAGAAAATGCATACAATTTGTTTTGGTTTTTTTTCTGGACTTTGGAAAAATTAGTGAGACAATTACACAGTTTTATGCATTTATATTTAAATGCATTTCCCTTATCTTATATGGTAAATTGATCACAAGCAAAGATCACAACTTCAAAATACCTTTACAAACTAAAAATCTTTTAGACTTTTACCTGTATTGCAAAATATGAAATGAATAGAACTTTATTACTGTAAAAACAATCCACTGTGCAAGAATCTATAATGATTATGGTATGAAACAAATAAATAATAAAAAAACAAGTAAATAATAATGGCAACAACAGTATGATAGTGCTACATTATTTGTGCTTTTAATTCCACCCCTGACATTTCCACCCATTTTTGTATTTATTAAATCAACTCCAAATATACACCACGTTTGCCTTTATTCTAAATCATGAATTTAGCAAATATTTATTTCACACATTCAATGATGTTTTCCCTTCAGTTCTGCTTTTTTATTTCATGTCACTTTTAAAGTGATTTCTTGATGAGAGGGAAAGGTAAAAAAAATGTTGATTGATCTGTATAATAATTATATGATTATAATAAAAATTAATGAAACTGCTGATTAAAATAGAAGTAAATTATATAAATGAAATAGAATAATATTGAATAGAATGCTGATGATAAATGTGATGATAGCAATACATATTTTTCTATAACCAAAGATAATTTTCTTCATTTCTTTGAAAGTTTAACAAAGTGAGAATGGGAATAGTGCTATATTGTATAAATAAAATGTATTATTGTTATTATTATTTGTTGCTCAAAACTTTAATAGAAATAAGCAAAATATATCAAAGAAAGAGTTCAATTAAAATCAGAATCTCACCACTAAATAAGAAACTGGCAGGAACGAAATTAAAAAGTTTGAGTCTATTAGAATGATCTGTAAATTATGCAGAGGTTTTAGGTTTAGAGTTTTGGAAAATAAAGTGAGATGAAGTCTAATTAAAGAGAGGTTTTAATTAAAGATGGACAATATGCTTTATTGAAAATCTGAATAAAATAAAAAATAATCAACCATCCAAATTCAGAGCTGAGAAACACTTTACATTTCATAAAAGATAAAATAAATAACAGCACTAGTAACTACAACACCACAAAGACAGGAGAGAAGTTATAGGCAGTTTAACAGGACATACAGTACGGCTCTGAAAAGCATCGTGATACCAGATATTCTCTTTTGTAGATTTCACCAGAGAATGACTAAGCATTCATAATTTAAACTGATACAGTAACATTGGTTTAAAATAAAGTTTGGTCAAGATGTGGAAATGCAATGAAATTTTAAATAAGGAAAAAAAAAAATCAGTGTTTGACTTTTATAAATTTAAGCCACATTTATACTCTGGCAAAACCTGGAGCAGCAGCTAAAGGAGGTTTAGCACTTCACCTCACTTCACCTTCAGCCTGCCAGTGTTTATCAAAGAGATTTCTGTGTGCAGCCTGCACTTTACGAGTGTCCCTTATTTTCTCCAGTTTTCTTCCATTGACTAAACACGTGCTGTCCATTTGATTACATGATGGAAGTGTGTGTGTGTTTATGTGTGTATTTGACAAATGTCTTCACTAGGTAGGTTCCTCTTCTGTTCTCTGGGCATAATTTCTAGGTCAGCAAGAATGTGAAGAGATGATGTATGTTTCTAAACAAAAAATAAACCTTCAAGAGTAATATTAATATGAAAGACAGAATATTATTTATTGGGATGGTGACAATAGTTAACTAGGCTGCCTTACATTTCAAGGAGGCTGAGTTTCAGTCTTTACTCGGTCAATAACTGCCTGTGCAGTTTGTACATTCTTCCTGTGTCACTTTTTTCCTTACATATTCCAAAGATATTCTGGAGAGTTTAAATTGATTAGATGTGGTGTGTGTGTGTTTGAGTGCTTCCTTCTGTAGATTGGTACTCAGTATGGGGTTCTGTTTTTGGATCTTATGACCCATCCTATGTGGTGGATGAATGTGTGGAAGAGCATAATAATGATGATTTCTGTTTTCGGTTAAAGATGAGATTCTGTTTAATGTTATTTGCTGTGTGGACTGGACTGTGCTCCCTGGTGCCCAAAACATTTCCAGTAATTACATTGGGAATCCTGCTGGCTTGTGTCTGTTAAGCATTTATATTATGTAAGACTCGTCGTCCCACTGGTGTAGTGAAGTTTATTTTTTCCATTCTCTGTTTCTACTTCATCTTTGGCAAGTGCTGAATACAGTATTTGTAATTGGCCATTTTAATGTGTATTTGTTTTTATAATGGTTCTGTGCTCAGAACCTTTTAATAATGTGGCGGATCTAACAAATAAATAGCTGTAACAAAATCATTTTCAGAAAATAATGGATATATGAACACATATGCAAAATTAGAAAAGAGTTGATATCTTAAATAGGTGTCATGTAAAAAAAATGAGTAACAGAGCTCCTTAGCATCTAAAACTATTTATTGATTACTATATTTCTTCATCCCATATAGTTCAAGAGCAGCAAATAAAAAGGTGCAAGACAGGTCAATAACTTCAAGTGGCTACGGAACTGACTCTGAAATATAAAGGTCCTGATTCAGTGCCCACCCACCAGTCACTGTCACCCTAAATAAATCACTTGACCTGCCTCTACTAAGTCTGTAAGAAATGCATTAGCACTGTTGGTTTTTGAAGTCATTTCAGCTGGCCATTGTAACAGAAAAGCGCTATAAAACGTACATGCATTTTTGGCACATTTATGCCAAATCAGAATTTGACAATTTGGTTTAGATTTGGAAATGTGCATAGTAAAAGCAATTACTATTATACTAGAAACAAAAATGCACACGTATTTCCTTCTTTTTCACTACACGTCTCATTGATTCTGTTTTTCTAAATTATGCACAGTTCGCCAGTAGTCTCGTTTCTAAATGCAGTTTGTACAGTTGAGATTAAAAATGTCTTCTTTACATTTCAGACGCCGATGACCTGAGGCTGGTGAACGGAATACGGCCGTGTGAAGGGAGAGTGGAGGTGCTTCGTAGAGGACAGTGGGGCACCGTGTGTCATTATTACTGGGACGAGAAGGACGCTGCCGTGGTGTGCAGACAGATGGGCTGTGGGGAGGCTCTGACACCAACATACAATGCTTACTTCGGACAGGGAGCTGGGCCAATTTTGATGAGTGAAGTTGACTGTAGAGGACAGGAGTCTGCCCTGAAGGACTGTAAAGCACCTAACCAGTATCTTGATGGCTGCCTTCATGCTTACGACGCGGGTGTGAGGTGCGCAGGTAGGAACTGAAACTTCTCTCTATTTCACTCGTAAGTTCTTTCTCATAATCCTGCTTGTGTATAAATAATCATTTCTGAATTCTCATACATCCAATAAACAAATGTCCTCTAACTTCAGAATTCCCCGTTAATAATTCGGTTTGCCTTTTGAGCCTTTAGGAAGAAATGGGCACAAAAAACAGTACAATAAAAGATTCACTAAAATCATTTTTAACAGAATTTTTAAGCAAATATTATTGTTTCTAATCAGACATTTGTGACCACAGGAATCCTATGGGTGGAATTCAGGCAGCTTAGGAAAAGTGTAGTTATCAAATATATACTTAGCATATTATAGTTTTAAACACATTAAAATAAAGAGGCTAGAGAAAATAAAACAGTGAAAAATTGAAACATATAATATCTATTTTCATTTCTAATATATGCCTGAATTCATATGTTCTCTGCCTTCAGTTTATATAATAAAGTGCACCAATAAATATCTACTTCCTTTGCTAGTGATTACTTATTTTTTTACACAATTTTGATAGACGCATAAGTGATTGGGAGCATTTTACAATTTGGAAATATATAAATATTTATAAGCAGTTGCTAAAAACAGCAAACCTAAAACCATGAATTAATTTATTAAAAAGAAAAATCATTCTAATTCAAGTTGTAAGAAATCAGAGGCTTTACTGGTGGAAAAAGTGCCGGGCAGGACCAACATCTCTATGAGCTGTCAGTCTACTGAGGGTCCATTTGAGCACAGCCTGGAGTTACGACTGTAAGCAGAAGTCAGAATTCACACAGAATATTTACATATGTGAAGAAGGCAAGCAAAATGTTTGAAGAGGCTACACTGACCAAGAGTGAAATTCAGACTAAAGCACTGGGACACGGTAGTATTACCTAAAGCACTGTTTATCCATTTTCATAACTTTTTACTAAAGTCGAGGGTCACAGAGGACTGAAGCCTTTCCAGGCAGCACTGGGCACAAGGCAGGAACTAAACCTGGGTGGGTGACAGTCCATTGCAAGGCACACTCATACTAGCCTACACTTACACTACGGAAATTCAGAGCCACCAGTCAACATAACCTGCATGTAAGAAAAAAGGCAAACATTTCAAATTCCTCAAGGAAAACCTCTCAGACATGTGGAAAACATACAAATATGGCAATTGGGAAGCCACTGCGCCAACATGTCACCTATCCTTCATCTCAAAGTCATAAATACAAATCACACTCTTATTCAGTACAGTAAGTTCTTATTACAGTAATTGTCTTATTACAACTGCTGGCATTGCTTCTCTTTTTAAGGTACTTTGTGATTTCTCTAACAGTGGATGACCTGCAGTCAGTTCAGCATTTACTTTGTTTTTACAGTGCAAATTCAGTTTTTGCCATAACATTAGTAAAGTTCAGCAAGCTAAAAAATAATTTGGAAGAAATCTCTCATCTCTCATTAGAGAAAAAAGTGAAATGCTCCATGCTCAGCTTTGGTACATGTGTACATGACATATTAAGTTTTTTTTTTTTAATTAGCTATGGAAAAATACAACATTTCAGTTATCCTGATATTAATAACTGGTTAAAATGAGAGGTTAAAATATCACTGGAAGAAAAATACAACATTGGGTTGAACATGGAAAACCGTCTTGACCACCAACTGTCATACACTAATAAACTAAAATAAATTAGTGTTTCCATACATAAGAGTTCAACTAACATTAAATAGCAAAGTGAACTTAGCCAATGGAGAAAATTGCCTTTATTGCAGAGTTCAGATGGCTCAGCTGCATCAAGTCACACAGTCCCTGAAAGACGGATTCTTTAATCTTTTATTTTACTGGCAGCCCAAAATTACACACAGACATCCCTAAAAAAGGCAGACAAGGAAAACCCTGAGTTCCTTGTTAGTACAATTTTTTTGATATAAAAAAACATTTTTTTCTGTTTTGGGGACTTTAATATTTCAAAGACTTAAAAGCTTCATATTTGGTTCGTGAGATTGAATTTTTGTTCTCACTAATTCTGTTTGTCTCACCGCTGTTGAATAATGTCAGTGGGTAGTTAATGGGTCACTAAAAGCGCGGCATGGTTGCAAGGGATGACCTCCCGTGTGGTACCACGATTTGTGTCACAAAGACTTGCTTATAAATTCCAGTGCAATACCATCAGTCCTTTGTCGAAGGGTACAGGGTTGAAATGTGAACAAGTGTTGGTTTAGTGCTTTAGGTTCTGATTTTCTCGTAAAAATTCAGTTTTCCACATCTTGATTTGATTCTCAGTTTTAATGTTTTGGCTCGTGTTTAACTATCATGCTCTTGTTAATGACTCCCGGCTATACTTGGTTGAGTACAGAAGCGGTTTAGTCTTTTCCTTTTTGATAGAAATCCACAGTCTATTTAGAACCCTGCTTCCTTTAGCTTCTGTATCAAAAACCTTATGTGTCTTCTGTTTCTTACTAATAACATTTACCAGTTGCTGTCTTTCATCTTGTCAGCAAACTATTTGAAGAGGCTAGATGACAATAAGCTTCTTAACACTAAATAATTACTTTTTTATAGAGCAAAAACAATTCTAGTTTTATAATCTAGAAGTATTGCTAAATATATCATTATTAATATTGTATCACTGGAAGAAGGCAGAATTATATTTCTTAAATGTCTTATCTGGCACACTGCTTCTGATAAAGCACACATAGCGATGTATAGCAAAAGTCAATTTTCTTTTGCAGCAACATGCAGTGGAAATCTGACCTCAGAAGACCCAATAAAACTGGCCAGCCCTAAAGATAGCAGTTTACAGACTGAGAACTGTTACACTATCCTTAATTATTCTTTTCTTCAATTCCATTACATCTGTTGCACAATGGTCATGTATTCCATAATATTCCAAATCCTACAATTAAAGAATGGAGGAGTAAAGCTAAGCTACTCTTAATACAGTGGTTCCTTTTTGCCAAGTACAGTAAACAAGCTGTTCAACAAGGATACTCCTCTTAGGTTCATGGCTTTATAACATTTGTGAGGCTCTCGCTGGCAAAGAGAGAAATTCTGCACATAATCTTAGCTCTCTAAAAGTCAGTTCAGTCTTTCGACATTCTTCCTACAGTATCCTAATACATGGAACGCAAATTATCTGTATAGAAAACTGAATTATTCTATCACACTCACATATACTATGGGTTCACTGGATGTCAGATTACATGGCTGCAGCGCAGCTCTTATTTATGGTATAGGACAATACGTGAGGATACAGTTTTGTCAGTATCATGTACTTCTCTTCTGTTTGTCTACACATATCCTCCCATACAGTGTCCATTTTAGGACATCCTCCTCCCTCCGAGAAAACTCCATCATTCCTACTACCTCCGACAAAATATTCCTCCTTCCTGCGAGGAATCCCCCGTCACCCCTCCTCCCTCTCCTCTCCTCCCTCCTTCCTTCCACCACCGTCCGCTCTCAGTTCTCCGATGTCCGTTTTCCCTCATCCACCCTCCTATCTCTGTCATCCGTCTTCAGCTCTCCGTCAACCCCACCCCACCCGCACATCACGGCATTTTCATTAATGAAGTGACGTAATACTCCAGCTCCACCTTCTTCACAAGTTCATTAACCGAATTATTTGTCAATTATATTTACAGTAAGAATTTACAGCACGACTCAAACGTGGGAACGAAGGTAAATGATGTTGTTGAGTGTCTTTTAATACTGTGTAAGCATATATATTAACACGTGTGCATTAAAACGCGTGCATTTACGGGGTGATTTCTCAGGCTTAAAAGCTCACCTTTTATTAAAAAGTTAAACGCAAACATTTCTCATTCTGAAAGGCACAAACCACGTTAGATTTCAGCCGTTAAACGCACGAAAATTTCGGTACACCAGATAAATAAGCGCAACATATTAACAGTTGTATTGTATGATTATAATACATATAGAAATGTGTTAATCGTTAACTAATAGTATGGGATGGTGTTTTTCGACTCAGCTACAGATGCCGATGGAAACCAGAACTGCTTTGGAAAAATACGAACGCCTTAAGGCTGATCTTGAAGAAAGTAGCGCAGCGCCTTGATTTAAACGATTCCATGTCTTGGTGGGTTTGCGTAGCTTGTTGTCAATATCTTTACACCTGTTTTTTAAGGCTTATTGAGTGAAAGGGGCTTTCATGAAAAAAGTTAGGGCTTTGCTACAGGATACACCCTCCACAAGTCAAGGAAGTAAAAATAAAGGTACTGTATATATTTCTGTTTTATTTAAACCTTTTAAGTTTGAATGGGGGGCGGCACGGTGGCGCAGTGAAAGGTGCCAGTTAGGAGACCCGGGTTCGCTTCCCTGCGTGGAGTTTGCATGTTCTCCCCGTGTCTGCGTGGGTTTCCTCCGGGTACTCCGGTTTCCTCGCACAGTCCAAAGACATACAGGTTAGGTGCATTGGCGATTCTTAATTGTCCCTGGTGTGTGGGTGTGTGCGCCCTGCGGTGGGCTGGCACCTTGCGGGGTTTGTTTCCTGCCTTGCGCCCAGTGTTAGATGGGATTGGCTCCTGTATTTAGGATATAGCGGGTTGGATAATGGATGGTTGGAAGTTTGTATGCATAGCCCCATTTGGCCGTTTTAGTTTTTTTTTTTTTCTTCAGTAATATTTCAGCAAACCCGGAGCTTGTCAGGTCAAATCCTGGTACTGACACCACTGTGTGACCCTGAGGAAGTCACTTCACCTACCTATGCTACAAAAAACAAAAGCAATGCAACAAATTGTACCTCAGATGTTGCAAGTTGCTAGGATAAAGGCATAAGTCAAATAAATAAATATGTATTACACACATAGGATCATTTATTTTCAGTTAAGTCATCTGCAGCAAACCTTTATAAATGAGGGTTTCTCCTTTTTATATAGTGCAAACTGTTTTCTCTTGGAGAGCTTTTTTCATTTCATTGAAAATTAAAGCAGCAACTGCCAAAATATGTAGCTCTCTTATTAATTTTTCAACATTGTGTAAAATAACTTCATAAAGTAATATAAAAGGTTTAAATACTGGTTATCCTTTTACACTAAAATATTACTAAAGAGATACAAAAAAAGTAAAATGCATATGTTGTTTTTCTTTAGGGAGATTAAATAGCCTATTACTGAAGAAATAAAAAAAAATAAAAACGGCCAAATGGGGCTATGCATACGAACTTAAAAGGTTTAAATAAAACAGAAATATACACCTTTATTTTTACTTCCTTGACTTGTGGAGGGTGTATCCTGTAGTAAAGCCCTAACTTTTTTCATGAAAGCCCCTTTCAGTCAATAAGCCTTAACACTAGAATTACCAGAGCCTACAAAAAAACTCGTAGGTCCGTCCCACCTTAAATCGCTTCTTAAAACCGTTCTCACCTCTCCGCCAGCGTCTTTTGTTAATCTAAATGTGCTGATAAAAGAAAAGCTGCAAGTAGCCGGCTATTCCATCCCCCCATCGACTTAGAACGTGCACAAACTTCTCCCAGCTCATGCCTTGATTATCTGGGAGTGAAGTGGAGTTTTAGAGTGGAAATAATAGATCGTTATTTGGAATACACGCATTTCCAGTTCTGTTTCTACAGTAATCCGTGTAAACACATTTTTAAAACAGAAACGTTTTTCATATTGTAGTAGTAAATGACAAAATGTAAGCATAAACTATATAATGTATGAAGCCTGAAGTCCAAATGTCAAACACATTTACAAAAGGTACAAATATAACAGAACAAGTATGATTTTATTCAAAAATATAACTGCAGAAAAAAGCCACCTTAGCATGCCACATTGACACATACTTACTACAACTGCCACGGTAGCATAATGGTGTCAGCCGCTGACTAGTATTCAAAAGGTCATGAGTTTGATCCTGCGCGATTCAGTTTTGAGACGTAAACTGCTGTTATTCTTACAATTTTATAATAAAAACATACATTTGATTTCAGTGTGTAACAGTCGGTGTAATTTATCATACTTGTAAAGGTTATTTTTTTTAATTCACTTTTCATTCTCTCAGTCGTGTTCAGGATCCTTCCC
>JANRMT010062796.1:54847677-54914411 GCA_026402145.1 Polypterus bichir lapradei
TTCTGTCATCAGCAGTGGAGGTCTTCCTTGGCCTATCAAATTCCTTTGTTGTTATTGAGCTCACCAGTACGTTCTTTCTTCTTAATGTTATACCAAACAGTTGATTTTGGTAATCCTAAGGTTTTATCAATGTCTTTGATGCTTTTATTCTTGTATTTCTACAAAATTACACAGATTTACCAATGTTATTTCTTGTCCTTTTGTGAATATAAACACAGGGAACTCCAGTATCTGTATTACATCTTGCCTAAAGAAGGGGCCTGAGTTGCCCTGAAAGCTTGCATATTGTAATCCTTTTAGTTAGCCAATAAAAGGTGTCATTTTGCTTGACATTTCACTACATTTGTTTAAATGTAGAGTAACAGAGGTGTTCTTAAGAAAAGATGAGATAGATGTGAACACAAGAAGAAAAAAAAAAAACAGATAAAGTTAATTCCTAAAAGATAAAGCCAAATCAGCCCCACTCTCCATGTTAAACTAATTAAGAATTGAAAATTCACAAAAAGAAATTAATCATAATCATGCATTAAGGAATAAAGAAACTAAGTAATAGACATCAAAGGAAAAAACAAAGCCAAAGAACAAAGGAAAGGAATTAAGAAACTAAATAGCTCAATTAATTAACTAAACCAGAAAAAAAAAAGAATATACTTACAAAGTAGCAGGCTAAAAAGCAATAAAAGGACTGAAAAAATTAGGAAAGATAGAAAGGCAGTAATAATAAAATAAGTAATCCAAAATCCAAGATGCAAAATGCAGTGACAACATCACCTGAGAGTTAAAATTTAACACAATCCTATGTTCCTTCAAACAAAGAACAAACCAGGAGAGCAAGGGACCAGAGGAAAAGGCAAAACAAAATATAAAGAAAAGAAAGGTAAGAGAGCTAAAAAAACAGCAGACGAAGGAAAACCTAATAAAATATAATACAGTGTTTCTGAAGGAAATAAATTTGGTCTACAGTTTTTTGGAACTAGTAAAATATGAATTTAACCATAAAAGACTATCTCCCAAGGAACAGTGAACAGAAGATGCTAAAATTAAAAATTAAAAACCATAGAAAAATATGTTGCTGTGTTAGGGTTGGTGAACAAGGAGATCATCTCAGGCGGCACTTTGGTCAAAGTGGCATTTTTAACATTACAAAGCAAAAATACAAAAATGTTTATGAACCTTAAGTATTACATACTCTACATATCCAGTACCTTATTTTTATACTACCTTTAAAAACTGAGAAAAGTATCTTCATTTTAAAAGTTTTAAATTTCTCATTATGTGGTTGACATCTCCTCCCTAATGCTTCCCACATCCAATAATCAAAATGGCAAGGGCACATTTCAAAGCCACATATCAGTAAATGGTACTGGTGTTCTTTTTCTTGATTTTTAAATATTGCCCAGGCACTGTATTGGTGGGCAATCCTTGAGCAAAGCTAAAAAAGTTAGGATTGGAAAAATGAGTTGAAGAAAATATAAAGTATTTGCTGATTCTACATATTGCTGTAAACATTCAAATTTTGGTTATGGTAAAAGTGTTTCAATTCTGTTTTTTGATTCATGATTTTTTTTTTGACTGTTTAAGTTTAAATTTTACAAGTCTGCAAACTTAACAAAAATTAATTGATGCTGACTCTAAATTATTTACAGTTCATTATGTCTGAAAATTGGTCAGCTCATGCCGGCCAGTGCTCAAAGATCTGTCCTATGTCTCTCAGAAAATATGCATTTATAAAAACTGGGCTGTATCGGCAAGCTTTCTGTTTTTTCATTTTACAATTTCTAAAAGGACCAAATCTGTATCACATTAGTGAAAAATAAGTTTTTCAAAATGCAGCATAATCAAGCTTATGGTAGCTATCAATTTACACTGTCAGTCTGCCAGCTAGTTTATAGTTATGGTGACAGGATCATTCAAATTTTAATATACAGCTCCATAACATATAACAATATAGATTTTATTGAGGACCATGAAATAATAGTCTGATATAATCACAAAATAAAATGAAATTGAAATATAATGATTATGCCTAAACATTTTCTCACGATTTCTGTTTACCAAATTTTTATCAGTTTATTCAAAGAATGCAATATCACCATTCGTTGAATTCATGGTGTCAGTTTTTACAGTGAGAGAGCAACTATAAGGAACTTTTTAATGTGCCAGGAGAAAAGGTGAAGAGTATAATTATCAAGTCATTGATGGTAATGTACAAATCACAGGTCCAAAATGGGTGTCCTGTTTTGCCAAACCCCTAGGGAGCAAGGTTTCTTTCTTTTTAATCCCCCAAATCATTTAAAAATTCCAAAACATTATTTTCAGTGAGTTTTGTGATTTCAGAATTGCATGCCAAACAAATTTCGCCGGCAATCTCATGAAACTGTATGTGAAGGGCACATTATTACCTACTGTATTATATTTTGTGATGTTATATTTTACATAATCTACTGAGTAAGATTTAATTCCTGTCCTTCCTTTTCTTTCGCCACGTAACCAATTGCCAAACAATAAGCTCTAAATGTCAGACCATCTGTAAGCTTAGAATGCCGATTCTTCAAAACTTTTAAGGAACATTGAAATATCTTCATAGTACATGTTTAATTATTCCATCCATCTACCCATCCAGGTTTGTGCCAGTCTCAGCAAGCATACAATGCGAGGCAGGACCAATCCATGGATGGGGCGCCAGCTTATTGTTACCGCTGTGCCATCGTGCCCACACGTTTAATTATTAACAGTATACATTATTTAAATTAAAAATGTATCTGTATAATGTAATATACATACTTTAATTCATTTTATCTTAAAAATGATACCAAGAGCTCCAAGAAGATAGCTTTTGGAAATCTAAATCGACTTATGAGCAAGTCATCATCATCTGTAAATACATGCTCTCTTCTATTGAATTGAATTGAATTTCTTTAAAAACAATGAAAAATATACAATATGAAAGCATAAGTACAATATACATGTACATATGGTGCAAATGATTCATAAAGTGGCTCAGGTTGTTCAATATTAAAACTGTAGTGCAAGTTTACAGTGAGGTAATTGTAATTCTAAGTACAAACGGTTCTACCGGGAGCACTTGATGGACTGATTGAGTGTGTTTATAGCTCTTGGAATGAAACTGTTTCTGAACTACGAGGTTTGTGCAGGAAAGGCTCTGAAGCATTTGCCAAATAGGTGAAGTTCAAATAGACTGTGCTCATGGTATACTCGTGTGCTATAATTGTTCTCCAGGGATAGATGATGTATTCCAACAGTCCCCTCATTCTCAACACAGCCTGCCATAGAGCTTTCCGATCAGATGCTGTACGGCTGTGATTCCACACTCAGATACAGTGGGTTAAAATACTCTGAGTGGTGCACTGAGAGTAACAACGCTAAAGCAGCTATGGTATTTTAAATAGATTGGCCATTCCATGGACCATTAAATTGTTACAAGTCTCAGGTAATTTCAGCATATTTGATAAAGCCTGGTCAGGGATGTAAATCTAAAAAAGAAAGTGAAACCACACAGGAACAGTACCACTGCTTTGATGCTGGATGCCGCCAGTTTGCAAAAAAGAGTGGAAACTTGCGTATACACAGGGTAAGGCGGGTGTGAGAATGTACGTGGCTTTACGCCAATTTTAGCTTTTATACATCTCAAAGCGAGCATTGAAATGGCCGTATGCAACATTTTTGTACTTATGCATCGTTTATACATGAGGCCCCAGGATAGTATCATGTGAACACAGAGTGAAAAGTAAAAATCTACAGGTAAGCCATGAATTAAAATTGCTAGAATAAAAACACTTCTCTTTCCCAATACTGTAAATACTGAAAAGACCAATTTTTCTGTGCACACTGCTTACAGGTTAACTGCACATAATTCAAGTAACTTTTTTTTTTTTTTTTAGGATTTACACAGGATAACAAGTCTTCAGTACCAAAAGGTCAGCTGCACATTTGTAAATTCACTTTTGTTTTAGTCTTTATCTTATTACAATTATGTCTGTTAGCAGAGCAGAAAGTAGCTAATTTTTTTAAAACTCTTTTGAACAGAAGTCTCCAAAATCACGGCTTCCAAAGAGCAGCCCTTTCTTGTGATTGTCTGTATTGTACTCGGAGCTGTTCTTTTCCTCATATTTGTCTTATTGATCGGGCAGGTTCAAACAAATAGGACGCTAAAGAAAGGTAACTATAAAAACAGAACACACTTATTTACACTTTTTTACGTTTCTATTTAATTTACAAGAATTCTAAATGGTATTTTGCTAAGAGACCTAATTTATGATGAACACGAAAGGGAAGAATTTTACAAATTTAGCTAACTGCCTTATTTGTTATTTCACTGCTGCTAGTTAACTAAAAGTAATGATAAATGCTGACAAATTTTAAAGGCAAGGGAAATAAAAAATAACATTAAACTTTCAAGGCCACCTAATCTAGATCAGGGTTGTGAGGTGCACAACAGTAAAACCAATGGTATATGGTTGGGTATAAGATTAGATTAGATTAGAGCTAGGTCCACAAGTATTTGCACAGTCACACAATTTTCATAATTGTAGCTCTGCATGCTACCACAAAGGATTTGATATGACAAAATCATCATATGACTGAAGTGTAGGCTTTCAGCATTAATTCAAAGGGTTTAACAAAAAAATTGTACGGGACATTTAGGAATGACAGCTATTTTTATACATGTTCCCTCCATTTACAGGGATGTTTGGAGAGCTGTTCCATAGCCAGGTGTGAGCAGGTCCCTCATTATTTCAGTAACTATTAAGCAGGTACAAGGTCTGGTGTTGATTCCAAGTGTGGAATTTGCATTTGGAAGCTGTCACTGTTAACTCTCAAATTGAGGTCCAAAAAGCTAACCATGCATATAAAAACAAGCCATCATTAGGCAGAGAAAATAAAACAAACCTATCAAATAGATAGCAGAAACACCAGGAATGGTTATATCAACCATTTGGAACATTCATAAAAAGGAGGAATGCACTGGTGAGCTCAGCAACACCAGAAGGCCTGGACAACCATGAAAGACAACTGTGCTGGATGATCACAGAATTATTTCCGTTGTGAACAAAAAAAAAAAATTCACAACATTTAGCCAAACATTCTCCAGGAGGTAGGCCTATCATTGCCAAAGTCTACAATCAAGAGAAGACTCCATGAAAGTAAATACAGAGGGTTTACCACAAGGTGCCAACCACCGGTATGCATCAAGCATCAGAAGGACAGATTAGACTTTGCCAGGAGACATTTTTAAAGAGCCAGTCCAGTGCTGGAACAATTTTCTTTGGAGAAATTAAGCTAAAATCAATATACATCAGAATGATGGATAGAGAACAGCATGGAGAAGGGAAGGAATGGCTAATGAGCTGTACCATACCACATTATCTGTGAAACATAGTGGAGGCAGTCTTATAGCATGGGCAGGCATGACTATCAATGGAAATGGGTCACTAACGATTATTGATGATATAACTGCTTACAAAAGTTGTAAGATAATTTTGGAAATGTACATGGGTTATACTGCCTGCTCAGATTCAAACAAATGTTGTACAATTGATAGGACAATACTTCACAGTACAGATGGACAATGAGGCAAAACATACTGCAAAAGCAAAGTAAGTGCTTTAAAAGCCAAGTAATCAACTGACCTCAACCCATTTGGACATGCATTTCACTTGCAGAAGATAAAACTGAAGGCAGAAAGTCCAAAAATCTAACAACAACTGAAGACAGCTCCCGTAAAGCCCTGGCAAAGCATCAGTAGGTTGCAAACCCAGCACTTTGAGATGGCCATGGGTTTCAAACTTCTGTCAGTCATTGACTGAAAAGGATTTTCAACTAAGTACTAAAAACAATTATATTCAGGATAATGTTAGTTTGTTCAAATACTTTTGAGCCCTTGAAAATGGGAAGACCATACATAAAATGGCTGTCATTTCTAAAAAGATCATACAGTACAATATTTTTGTTAAATCATTTGAATTAATGCTGAAAGCCTACACTTCAATCACGTATTGATTTCTTCATTTCAAATCCATTGTGGTGGCATAGAGAGCCAAAATAATGAAAATTGTATGACTGGCCAAATACTTAAGGACCTAACTGCAGATTAGATTAGATTTGATAAACTTTATTAATCCCATGGGGAAATTCAAATGCATGCAGCAGCAGAAATATAAAAAAATCAAGGATACAGACTTACAGGACAAATAATATTTAATCAATAATTCAAACAACCAATAATTAATAAATGTATATTGTGCAGATATTTCAAAATGAACTTAACAAATACATCAGGGGAAAGCATTGAATTGCCTGATAGCAGTGGGCAGAAAAGACCCCCAGAGGTGTTTCTTAGCACACCATGGTGGAATGAGTCTCTGGCTAAAAGTGCTACAAGACAGCACCTCCTTCAGGGGGATGGAGCAGATATTTCATGATGGCATTCAATTTTGCCACCATAGTTGTTTCTACAACATGTATGGAGTGTCCAGAGTTGACCCTGTGATGGAGTTACTTTTCTGATAAGTTTGTTCAGGTGTTGTGATTCTTTTGAACTCAAGTTGCTTCCACTGGAGACTACAGCATAGAACAACACACTGGCTACTATGTATACATCAAAAAGACTGAGTCTCCTTAGGAAGTAAAATCTGGTCTAGCTTTTCTGGTACATCATTACTGTGTTGTCAGACCATTCCAGTTTGTTGCTTATGTGAACCCCAAGGTACTTGTAAATCTGCACCATATCCACATCCTCCCCCTTAATAGTGACTGGTCTCAGGGGTTTCTTGGTATGCAGGAAGTCCACCACCAGCTCCTTTGTCTTGGGATGTTGAGTTATGGGTTGTTGTCCCTTTGCCACAAGACAAAGGGACAAATACAACCTTCCTGTATTCCTACTCATCACAATTATTAATGCAGCCTATGATGGACAAGTCATCTGAAAATTTCTGTAGATGGCAAGTGCTGTTACTGTCCTGAAAGTTTGTTGTGTAAAGAATGAACAGGAAAGGAGACAGAATAGTTCTGTAGTTCTGTAGTCCATGATCCAGAAGATTGTGGGGGCATCAAGATTCAAAGCCTTGAGCTTTTTCTCTAGTCAAAGAGGCATGCACGGAACTTTACATGTTAGCAAAGTTATCATCAACATGTGACTACACCATGGAACACTATTATGTTATAATGATCTTTGATCTCCAAAACAATACAAAATGAAAATAAAGAAAACAAATGACAAAATCATAGCAATTGTGATAAATGTGTTTATCCAACTGAAAAACCTAACATGCAGTAACTGCACCCTTTAAAGCTGGACACCTCTATTATAGCAGTGTACTCAGTAAGCTCAGACAAATGCAGAAAAAACAATAAATGTGACAGCACAGTTTTCATTGGTAAGATGCCATAGGAGTACTGAGAGTCTATTAAGTACAATTATTTCTGAATCACTAAGCTTGTTGAAATGTTCTGCACAAATTCTGCACAGCAAAACTCGTGAAGTTGTACTCATTTTCACTTACAGGAATGGCCATGGATGAACTTCTTCCCATCAATAATGCAGTCTATGAGGAAATTGAGTATAAACTGGCCAGACAGGGAACTTATGGAGCACCAAGGAAAGGTAAGATGGAACACAAGGAATACAGGAAATCACCTTTAGTAGACATACAAAGACATAAGTAATGGTAAATAGTATTGGCATCTACTCAAAATGTATATCTTATGTCTTTTTAAATATTTCTTTAAGAAATTAAACATGATGTCAAAGCACAAACCAATGAAATGAAATGAAAATAACATAAAAAGCAACAGTATGTTTCAAAAACAGTCCATGAGCCACCCAATAAAGAGAGACATATGACTACAGAGCTCTGTTTAAGATTTTTCTTTATATTGAGTGGATTACCACAGCAAATAAAGAAGATGTCAACAAGTTCAGCACACAGAGAGCATTTAAGAATTACATTGATGAATTATTTCCAATTTCTAAAAAAAAATCAGACTTGATCCTTGCAAAGAAAAATATATTTTTCCAATTTGAGATAATATAGAACATCATTTTCATATTAAGATATAGATGGTAGGTTAGGAATCTTCCATTTGGGCAGAATACGTCTTTGGGTATGTAGGGTGGTATAGGACATTGCAAATATTTTTATAGCACATTTTTACCCCATTTGGTATTCCTCCAAATATTACTGTTGAAGCATTAGGAGTTATTTTAAGTTAAAAACTATCCAAGTGATATACAAATATTTTTTCCCAGAATGATTTAATTGTAGATCTATCCTAAATCATGTGACCTAGTGTGATGCTCTGAGCACACAGCTGTGGGTATCACCCATTTAGTACACAACAGAGGATGGTCTAGGGCAAGTGAGGACACAACAATTAGTTCAAAGGTGCAAAAATGTGTTTTAACAACAAGTGTTCAAAAGGCTGTGTGCAGTTCAAAACTCTTCATTAAATAATCATCCATAAAAAAAGGAAAATGGAAGGAATAAAGGAAATAAATACATCCAGTAAATAAGTAGCTAAAACCAAAAAAAACAGAATCAGCATCATTTCTCTTATCTCATCCTCCCACTATCACTCTTTCATCTTGCCTACTCACCCTTCGGACCACTTAGCAGGGCTGAGACACAGATGTACCTGGTCCTCAAGTCAGCTCTAATTTCATTTATCTCTTTCGGTACCTGCTTGGACCCACCAAGTCTGGATCTCTGAGCAGCCCCAGGACACCATTCACTTCATTTTACCATGCCTCCTTTCTCTTCACACTCGGTTGTCCCAATTCTGCTCTCTCGCTCCCCTTTCTTTGATTTCCTTTCTTATTTTCTCTCCACATTTTTCTTTCTTCTTTCTGACCTACTCAGATGTTTTTTTATGTCCCTGTGAGCGAAGGTGCTCCCCTAAATGATCCATTGAGTGCTAGTGAGAGATAGCTGTGCTTTTTATGTATACACATGTGAATAATTACAAGACATTTCTTTATTAAGCATTCAGTGAATGCCTGTCTCTCTAGCATAAACTTACAATCACAGAATCTGAGGCGCACTATTTTAAAAAAAATAAATAAATCATGCACCTCACTAATCCCACATGGACCCCAATACATTGTCCTACACCTAGTAATGCAGGTACTTCATGATGTCGTTCACAGGTTGGACCTACTGTATATTTTAGGCAAGTTTGGATGAAACACATGTGATTGACAAACGCTTTTTTGTTAAATTATGAAGTGCTTGGTGCATATTAAACTAGCATGTATTTTACAGTATGAAATGAGCCCAAACTGACTTTGCCTCCTATTCTTAGGGAGCTTTCTATCTGATGAGCTACCGTATGACTATGAGGACATTGAGGATGATGACCAAGACCATGTTTTAGGTAAACTCTGGAAATTGTAGTTCATACATTTATGTTTTTCTCTCTCAAATAACAATAATTTAACAAACATTGTATGATTATTTCAGGTGGGAAACTGGCTTCTTTGGAGGTGGGTGGCCCTGGCTACTATGATGATACTGCAATAGAAAAAAGTGAAGACCTACCAGGTACTGCACAGCATGTTCTTATTGGAACACAGGACAGTAAAGGGAGTTCAGTTTAAAGCAGTAGAGAATACACCACAGTTAGCTGTAACCTTATTAGATAATGATACAATTTTAGTTTTTCAATATTTAATCAAGGCAAAGTTTTTTGTTTTGCTGGAATGCATTCTCTTTGTTCATTTGTTAATATTTTTCAGAGTTAAATCACTTGCATTCTTCTAAAAATATACTGTAACAGGTTAACATAGAAAATAACCCTTCTTTGTAAATAGTGTGCCAATATTCATAAAATAAATTGTAAAAAATTATATGAAATGAATAACAAGAGTAAAACAATATGTATTAACTTATAATATACTAATATTTTGAAAATATGTGCAATTACACTACACAATGGATAGATTGTTTAAGAAGGAAATTATATTGATAATGTAATAGGAGCAAACAAGTGTACAAAAATGTGTTGCTTTTATTAAACTAAGCATAAGAAAGGGATGGATGGTTACAGAAAACAATAACATTCAAATAAGTAGTACATTAAATAAAATACACCCAACCCTCTTAGTCTGCCTATACAGGTTTATGCCTTTGTCTAGCTGGTGGAAGGCTTACGTGCTTATAAAGTACAGAGCACTCATTTTCTCACTTCTCTCTCTCTCTGTCTATCATGACTTTGGCCTTCTTGTAAATTCAGTTGTTCTCCACAAATGGTTGATGAATCCAGACTCAATGTAAAGGATGGCCTTACATTGGCACCAGAAAACTCACTAAGAACCACATAACTCCTTGTGCCACTGCACCCTTTACACTTTAGTTTTTGTTAGAGAGCTGAGTCTCAGATCTTTGTTAGATGGATGACATGGCCTCATCACCTCATTGTCACCCACCCCAAAATGTCTTGGGAAAGCATTGTATGCTTACACCCAGGCTGTCAATTTCTTTCTTTTTTTGTAGTCTATTATTTGAGACACATACAAAACAATCATTCCTCTAGCCACCCAAATACCTGCCTTTGTCTTAGAGACTTTCTGCATGCCCTTGCTTTGCCTTATGCCATTTTTGCTGAATACTTTACCCTTGCAATCTCTTGCTAGCTGACCAATACATTTGTCACAGAGATAGAAACAAAGCTTATTTTCTTTCAGTAAAATGTTTGAAAGTATGTAATTAATTTAAGCAAGTTGACAGATAAAAAACAAGCATTCCATAAAATCATTCACTACGTACTCAGTCAAGATAGATCTGGTTATGCTCTACATTAATAAAAATATGACTTTTTATAAATTCTTCTCTCTACAGAAAACATATCTAATAATGAGCTGCCTTACAATTATGATGATGTTGAGGATCCTTTAGAAAACACCGAAATAGGTATGCATGTGTGCCAGACTATCTTCTTGATTTAGGTTACACTAGAGTACTTGTCCATGTATTTGTTTGCTACCCAAGGCAGCTTATGAAAGGTAAAATACATCCATATATTTGAGTGGTTGAAAGTACAGTCCCAGCTATAGAGAATAGGCATTTCATTTTGAATACAAAAAGTTTCAAACTGGTCAGTGGACCTGATGACAAACAAGTACATCATCAACAGTAAATTGCATTGATGGGTTGGGATTTGCTGTTAGTTTTCAGAAGTACAGTTCAGTTGTTTTAACCCTTAAACAATCCAGAGGTGTTGAGGGTTGAATTTTCAAAAAGCACCCTGATGTACAGGGTGCTTTTTTAACATTATATTATTGTATAATATAATGATCATGTACATCTTATTTTTTTTATAAATCTTGAATGTGGAATGTTCTAATGTTTGTTATTGTTATTTTGTTTACTAATTTAATCTCAAGCAAAACTGTGTAAAGAGACATCCATTTGAAACAATTAAGTCAGGACACAAAGATTTATTTGTGTGTGTGTGTATGGCTACATATTTGTCAGTCTCCATTAGTAAATAATTAACAGAATTTTAATTTGTTTTCTTGTGGTCTCTCCCACAACTGTAAAGTGTAGATGTGAGTGTATCCTGTATTGTTGAGTTTCCCAACCTGAGGTCCTCAGAGATATTGCAGGGGTCCATAGGAAGATTAGAGAAAAACTAAATGTGGAGGAAAAAATTCACATTTCCTTAATTTTCATGCCAGCATTTTTATATTTATAAATACTAAAGCAATTGTCTGCTTGGAATTGTATTTTTAGTACTATTGTGATCACCATTCTACTTTACTCACAACATTTCATCAATATGCTTGCTGCTTTGATGCTTAGGCCTAATAATAAATATGTTTTTCAAATATTAGACATATACTACTGTAGGCCTAGTTAACACATATTTCACTGTGCAGTATTAGTGAAGGTTAAAGCAAGTTAAATGCATTCTGCAAAAATGGATAAAAATATACAACATTTTGGGTAGTTTTTTTAAAAAAGGAAAAATATTAAAGAACAACCAAGTTGTTCGTCTGCTTCTTGTGCATCTTCCAAAAGTGAGTCATCTTCCAAACATAATGTAAATCCAGGTAATACGAGATATCATAAGTGGAATTTGGAACTATGCAGGCAAAGAAAAAAGATGTTCATTTTACCAAAAAGCTTCTTTAAAAAGAAATTCTATCAAATGATTGACGAGAAATGAAAAGACATTTTAAACAAAAACATCCAGCTGATGCCAAGAAACATGTGAAGGAACCATACGCAGTTGGAAAAGTCCTGACATTGCTGCCGGCCAAAGATGTCCAATTTTAAGACTTCAGCGACTACTTCCAAGAGCTGGACAATCCTCATTTAAATTGGACCAGTAATCCAATTGAAGGAACAACGGATAACGAGAGTGTTGATTTGAAATCAGTGAAGCAATTAATTGAAACTGCCAATGACAGAGGTTAGAAAATGAAATTCCCTGCTGTCTTCTGTGAGGATTTTTAGAGAACTTTGAAAATCGAATACCCAGTATTGAGTGAAAAAGACATCTGCTGTCTCATACCTTTTGCAAAAACTTACTTGTGTGAGGCAGGTGTTTCCACACTAAAAGCAATCAAAAAAAGGTGTGTACATGTGGTAAATGACATGTAATTGTCACTAAGTCAGCTGCTACTAAGAAAGGACAAACTGCAAGAATAATCAAACCCAGAATTCTAACTAGGGTGATTTTATTTTTTTGTGTTTTTTGTGAGAAATTATAACTACATTTTTGTCAGCATTGTAAAATACATTTCTATAATGTGCATTGTTTTTCATATATATTTATTACACTTAAACATGAAGCAATTGTGTATAGCAGTTTACTACAGGAGTACGTAGGTAATGTGTCATTTTTGTGTTGAGTGGGTAGTGTTCCTCAGCCAAGTCTTTTAGGGAGGACTTGGCATGAAAAAGGTTGGGAATCCCATCTGTAATGGACTAGCATCCCATCCATTGCTAGTTATTGCAAGTACAAAAAATAGGTAATTTTTTAAATATAATTTTTATAAAACCAACTTATCTAAATACTTACAGCCATTTATGCTACTGAGATCTTTTCAAATTCAACTTTTCTTTGAGCTTTCTTTTGCATTTGTCTTTCACAGATTCTCATGCTGCTGTGGAGTACAATTTACCTCCTGAATATGATGATATTGAGCATGAAGCCACTTAAACATTGTGATGGATATGTCGAAAACTTTATTGTAATAATGCCAAATTACAGATCACTTGTAAAATAGTATTTTAGTTTTAAAATTAGTTATTGTATATTATCGCTGCCTAAGAGATGTGAGACAAATGACTGGATTTTAGTAAAATTTGTATGCTCTTGTGTCTCTGTTTTTACCAATGCTTAAATGTAAAACATTTTGAACAAAATTTGTAAATTATGAGATGCACTTTCCAAGTTAATCTTTAATAGTAAGAACATTTTTGAATTTTTTCTCTTTTTGGGTCCAGTTTTTCATATTGTTAATTGAAGTTTTTTTTAATGTAATAAATACTGTGCAAAGGCATCACTGCTTTGTCTGTGTGTATGTCATCTACAATTTACAATTTGCTTGGTCTGTCAGTTCCAAAACATAAGATGAGTGCCCCTGACTCTTCTAATATTCTTAATAGCTCTTGACCTCTTGAAGCTGCAGCTATTCTGATTTTCTGCTTGGGGCAAAACTGTGACACTTTTAAGTTTTCGATGAATACATTACAGTTGCAGAAGCACTTCTTATCTTTAGTTACTAAATGTTATATAACTCTTTGCTGTCTTTGCTGTGATTGCTTTTATCATCAACAGCATTTGGTGTGTAACCTTATAACAAATTCAAGTTAAGAAATATTGTGGTATATTTTGTAAATTTAGGTACATATAAACCACTTATGCTTGTTATTTTCATCATAAATTAAGTGGCACATCCACCATATTGCTTTGTGGTGAAATTGGTTAAGGGGTTTGGACCAGGTCTACATCAGTAGGTGTCTGTCAAAAGAAAAAAAATAAAAGAAATTAATTCCATGTTGAAAAGTATAACAATTTATTTTGTTTATGTTCTCATGGTTTCTTCATGTTGATGAGTATACATTAAGATAAGTAGAATTCCACAGGACAGAAAATATGGTAGTCAATTTAGAAAAATGTCAAAATCAATTCAGTGACTTTTCTTTCAAAACCACCCTTAGAGCCATTGTGCTGTTAACATATGCAGATGAAGTGAGTATTGTTGTATTTTACAATAATTTATACAGAGAATATGGGTTTATGAAAAGAGAAATCTATTTTGATTAAGATACAGTTATATATTTTGAAAATGATAACAAACTGATCAATTTATGTCAAAAATGGTAATTTTTTCATTCAGTATCCAATCTGCTATATCCTAACTACAGGGTCATGGGGGTCTGCTGGAGCCAATCCCAGCCACCACAGGGAGCAAGGCAGGAAACAAACCCCGGGCAGGGCGCCAGTCCTATTTGGTATTATTTGGTATTATTCTTTGTTCCAGTGGTATTATTATTATTCCTGTAATAAATACCATGCTGCTTTTTAACTTTCGATGCTTATTGTCTATAGAGTGATTTAAGTAATAAGGTAGATTTCTTTGAGTATCTGGTGCAGCCGGAGGTTTGCCATTACCTCTGTGTTGCAAGGTTTATTAAGGCTGCAAGTGAGAGCTCCACTCAATAGTAAGGAACAGTATGTAAAGTAAGGCATTCTTGGCAGATAATTGGCCTATAGTTAACGATTATGAGCCTTTGTATGTCTAAATGTATTCTTGTAGACCAAAAGTAATATTTAGATCTGAGATATCATTAAAACATTGCATGTTAAAATCATCGACCACAAAAATATGCTGCACACATTTAGAGACTACTATAAATCCTTATATTCTACTGAGTTTAAAGAAGACAACACACAGTCTAATGCATTTCTGGATACATTACATATACCACAAATAGATACTCCCAGTGTGGAGCAACTGGATAAACCTCTGGCGTTATCAGAATTACTAGATGCTATAAAGTCACTTCAAGGTGGGAAAGCAGCAGGCCCTGATGTCTACCCTGTAGAATTTTATAAGAAATTTTCCGCTCAGCTAGCTCCCCTCCTATTAGCAACATTTACCGAAGCCAGAGACAATCAAACTCTTCCTCAAACCTTTCGCCAAGCATTAATCACCGTTTTTCCTAAACAAAATAAGGACTTATTACAATGTGTATCATACAGATCAATTTCACTTTTGAATAACGACGTTAAGATACTCTCAAAATTATAGCTAGAAGGATGGAGAAAGTGCTCCCATCGGTAATATCACAAGATCAAACTGGATTTATCAAGGGGCGACACTTATCCTCAAATCTTCGACGTCTGTTTAATGTAATATACTCACCAACTAAGTCAAACACCCAGAAATATTATTATCATTGAATGCAGAAAAAGCATTTGACATGATTGAATGGAAATACCTTTTTACTACATTGGAGAAATTTGAGTTTGGCCCAAACATTTGTGCATGGATCAAACTACTGTATACCAATCCAGAAGCTTCAATTTGTACCAACAACATTTGTTCAGACTACTTTAAACTAGAACGAGGTACCAGACAAGGATGCCCCTTGTCACTGCAGCTGTTTGCAATCACCACTGAACCACTGGCAATACACTGTCGAAATGCTGATCAGATAAAAAGGGGATTATCAGAGAAGGACTGGAACAGAAACTTTCTCTATATGCAGATGATATGGTACTGTCTATATCAGACCCACAAAATTCTGTGCCTGCAGTCTTAACAGCACTCACAGAATTTCAAAAGATCTCTGGTCTCAGAATTAAACTGAATAAAAGTGTACTCTTTCCAGTGAATTCTCAAGCATATAATATTAGATTAGACACTCTACCTTTTATCATTGCAGAACAGTTTAAATACGTCGGGATAAACATCACAAGTAAACATAAAGCTCTTTATCAACAAAATTTTGCCATCTGCATGGAAAAAATTAAGTAAGACTTGTATAGATAGTCAACCCTTCATCTCACTCTAGCTGGAAGAATTAACACTGTTAAGATGAATATTCTTCCTAAGCTCCTTTTTTTATTTCAAAATATTCCAATATACATCAATAAATCATTTTTTAAGCAATTAGATTCAACAATAACCTCATTTATTTGGAACTCAAAACATCCATGTATCCAAAGAGCGACCCTACAAAGACAAAAGGCAGAAGGTGGCATGGCTCTACCTAACTTCCTGTTTTATTACTGGGCAGCAAACATACAAGCTATAAAAACCTGGACACAAATAGATGAACATACACAGGCCTGGTCCACAATAGAAGTAAAATCCTGCAGTACTTCTTTATATTCCCTGCTCTGTGCCCCAATAAATGCAAGTTACCGGCAATATACTAATAACCCAATTGTGCTTCACTCACTCAGAATATGGAACCAATGTAGAAAGCATTTTAAGATGGAGAAGCTTTTATCTGTGGCACCTCTGCAAGAGAACCACCTCTTTCAACCTTCGCAAACATACACAGTTTTTAAAATCTGGAAAAAATTTGGGATTAAATTGTTTAGAGATCTTTATATAGACAACGTCTTTACATCCTATGAACAATTACATTCCAAATTTAACATTCCAGCTACACATTTCTTTCACTATTTTCAAATTAGGAACTTTGTTAAAAAGAACCTTACACCCTCGTCCATGCTGGAAAAAATATTGCTCATTCTCAAGGACCCAGACACCATTTCTGCAATATATAAAATTATTTTACAGTCCCTCCCTTGCAAAGATCCAAGAGGACACTGGGAAAAAGATCTCTTAATCAATATATCAGAAAAGGAGTGGAAAATAGCAGTGCAGAGAATTCACTCGAGCTCCATATGTGCAAAGCATACAATTATTCAACTCAAAATTATATATCGAGCACATCTGTCTCGTCTAAAACTGTCCAAAATGTTTCCAGGGCAAGATCCAACCTGCGAACGCTGCAATCAAGTCCCAGCCTCACTGGGTCACATGTTTTGGTCCTGCACCAAATTAACATCATTCTGGACCAAAATTTTTAATTACCTTTCAGACAGCCTTGGTGTCACAATCCCTTCTAACCTATTAACAGCTGTGTTTGGGGTTTTTCCAGATGGGTTTAAAGTGGAAAAAGACAAACAAATTGTGATTGCATTCACTACACTTTTGGCATGCAGACTGATTTTGCTAAACTGGAAGAATCCTAACTCTCCTCTTTTAACTCAGTAGGAAACCGATGTTTTATACTATTTGAAATTGTAAAAAATCAAATACTCAGTTGGAGGATCTGTACAGATTTTTTTCAAAACTTGGCAGGATCTAATCAGTAATATCTTAGTATAAGATCTTAAAGCACAGATGAAGCAATTATTTCTGCATTTCTTTTTCTTCTCCTTTCATTTCTATTGGCTTATCAAACTCATCAATTTAGGTATGTTTACAAGCCTTAAGTTTTACTCCGTTGGCCTTGCACTCTCTCTCAGGGGTGGGGGTCGACTTGTTCTTAATCCTACTTTTTGTAAAAATTGATTGCTTTGTATGGAATGATTGCAATAAAATGAATAAAATTTAAAAAAAAAAAAAAAACATTGTATATTATTCGTGCCGATAATAAGTAAGTCTCTTGAAGTGCTGAGAGAGTGACAGGCTGTGTTATTCCTAAAGCACTTGTGTGGTTTAAAGTGCTAGAGGTTAATCAGCGTGTGTGTGTCATTCATGGGGCACTGTTGTAGTTAGGGTCTGTGTGAATGCATATAGCTATGTATGTGTGTGTTAATCTTAAAGTGCAACAGTAGACCAACCCGATAATGAGCTTGACAAGTACACTTACTCTTGAAGAAAACAGGTAAAGGGTAAGTAGAGGGAAATACTACGATAATACAGGGTTGATTTGTTTTGAAACTTTTTTTTTCTTTTTTGTATGGAATAAATTAAATCAATAAAATTAAAAAAAAAAACAAGTCAAACATGAGGAAGCAACACTAAGATTTGTTTAAACTGCTGTATTCAGTACAAGTACACCCCCAAAATTCATGGCGGTTACAGTCCTAGAGCACCCACGAATTGTGAATAACAGTGAATTTTAGATGTGGTTAAAAAATGCCTATTTTCATAGTTTAAACCCTAAATATGCCCCCCAAACACTTTAATTTCAAATTTAGCTTAATACATTACCAAAAAATAAAAAATGTAAAGGTCAACTTGTATACTGTACTGCTATGTTTCCCGCAGTGCTATAATGTAAAATACAGATGTTACCTCTATATGTAGTGTAATTCATGCAAGCGTTTTTTCATTGCCAGAAGCCTTAGATAGTGCAGCTCGTTTTGGCCGGCACCTTGGGGCTTTAACCCTTAAACTGCCACACACTTGGTGGTTAATGCATCCCTGGACACCAAATACTTTTTTGCTCCACTTTAAGTAAATGTCACAATTAACAAAGAAAAAGTGAAATTTTAATGGAACACTTTTTTTCATGCAAAGAGCATCACAATTACTGCAACACTGATCATTTTACACACTGCTAATGAACTGTAAAAACAATTTTAAAAACTACTGGAACAATATGTATAAAGTGCAAATGATGCCACGGATTAAACTCAGTAAATCACTGAGCCAACTGCACTTGAACTGGCTGCACGCTAACACACAGAGGTAAGCGCTGATGCTTGCAGGCTAGTCTAGTGCAGCGACTCAGTCCCAGGGACAGTGAGGCTGCAGTACTGCAGGGTGTCATGCTTGGGTCACAGAAACACAGGAGATTTTACAGACAGGAACTTTATTCAAACACTTCAAACAAACACATCTCTTTCAGAAGTAAAACAAGCTCAGTATGCAGTTAGTTATCAATTAAACAATAGACAAACATCATAGGGGAGCACAACCCCCAACAGGAGCAGAGAATGCCTGGGGGAGGAGAAGAAACAAAGCAATCAGCCAAAAAGGACAGGTGCTGTTCAGGCTTTTAAGTAAAAGGAAAACACAAGAACACTCAGCTGGAGATGTATCACAGTCAGTCAGCAGCAAGGAGAAATGAATAACACTGTAGCAGTCCAGTGCTGCTAATATTCACACCATCTAGAAGACAGTGATTTATTTATTTTTATGGTGGAGATTCCAGCCTTGACCCGACCTGCAACAGAGACATCTCACAAACAGAGATAAAAGCAAAGCAAACCGGTAATCAAATAGCAAATAAAGAATGTAATGAAAACAAATGAAATAAGAAAACAATGATACCAACCCTAACAGTGATTACACATTAAATAAAACAAAGCACAAACAAAACATACACAGTAAATCATGAAAAAGTTAATGAAAAACGGCAACAGATGAAATATAATGATGAAAACAGATGGGAATGTAATGATGGCCCTACCGGTAGTTCCTGAAATGGTGAAGACAGGTGGACGAGTTCAGGAGCGCTCCTTTCTTAGCAGGATGGCCATGAATCCACTTACAGTCCTCATGTACACAGGCAGACGGCAGACAATCCAGACGCACGAAACGATCCAGGACAAAATGAATAAGTACAGGTAACCCAAAGGAAGGCAGACAGACAGGAACTTGAAACACAAATTACAGAAACTTTTTTTTTTGCTTTTGGTCACCAGCGCCCTTTTTAAAAGCTGCGCTGACACCCTTTGACCTCAACAGCCCCAGCATCCTCAGCAGAAGACCAATCAGATCCACTGCAGGAACTGCTGGGAGTTGCAGTTTTAAATTCTATTGGCTACTTTCACCATCCCAAGCCGTGGTTCTCTCTACAGTCCAGTATTGCCACGAAAAAAGGATATTTGCAGTTTTCGCTAACAATTATTAGTTAGGTTCTAAGGAAAAATCCGCGAATGACTGAGGCTGCGAACTCCAAACCGCGACTTTGCGGGGGCTACTGTATTCAGAAACTGGAAGAAGAAGCAATCCATTCTAAGGTCCATTAAATCAACCTCCAAATGAAATTCTGACTACAGATTGGATGGATTCTGCAGTGTACAAAATCATTATCTAGAGAAAAAACAAGAAAAAGCACCACAGGAACCCAGAGAAAAATACACAAATGTTACAATCACAACATTGTTTATTTTTGTCAGGTTTGAGACCCAGGAATCATATTCTCATTGAAATTAACGATGATTACATTTTTGTATTGTGAAAATGTTTTTGAAATATGAGACTTTAACTTATAAGAGATTTTTCAAGCAGGAAGTATTCTCTTAAAGAGGGAAAAGACTATTCATGTGACATCATAGTAGAGGCTGTCCAACTTCTTTGGACTAAGCAGCTTTCCAGCATATTTGGTTTGCATGCTCTAGTTTTTACTGACTCTGATGGAATTTTTTTTATTCCTTTTTAAAATAATATTTGTGTGTTTCGGAAAAAAATACTTGACTCTAGGTAATTGATCACTGCCACCATGAAACTTTTGCAATCTGACAGTTCTAATGGGACAGGACCAGTCAGGTGATAGAGGTATGGAGGACAGACTTCCTATTGGGCAGCAGTGTCATAAGCTGCTCCAGTTTGGACTCTGTTAGGACTACCTGGGATTTGTAGTTCGTACAGCTCTTGGCAGAGAGCTTTAGGTCTGCTTGTTAGGCCTGACATAGTGCATGCATTAGAGAATTTTAATTAAGGCTTGGGTGACGAAATCATAAACAAAAAACAGGTCTATACTCAATAACCAGAAAATCAGAAATTCAATGAATCATACCCAAAACATAAAGCTAAAGTTATTGTTGTGATAAAATAGGCAATAAATTTGAGAACCAGAAAAAAGCAAACCATGAGCACAAGAAAATTTTAGGTATTGTCCACTTACTTGGATAAAGTGACTGCTTATAAGATGTGTAAGTCACAGGTCCAGACCTCCTGGGACACACCCCAGCAACGGATCACGGTTATCTTGATGATAGAAGCACAAAACAGTGGCCAATCCTGAAAATAAATGGTGAAATGAAATTTTTTTTCTCAGCGACAGTGCTGTGTTGAATGGGGACCTTGTTCAACAAACACTTTTCTGGAAACTCATATTGTGTCTGGCTTAAGCAAACATTTTTTCCAAGCACCCCATTATGTTTTGTGAGGCCAATGTGACATCCCAGAGCTGTAACAGCCATGTGTAGAACTGTAACAAATGATTACTGTAATGCCAGACATACACAATGGAATTTTTAGAAATCATGGTCAAACAACTACTCCCACTGCATGATAGTTGTATATGTGCTCAAACTGTCCAAGCATGTTCATCTGATTGACATGTCACGATGTAGGTGTTGAGACTATAAGTGTACAAGGCTCTGATGGACAGTTTTACCCATTCATAAAACATGACGGCTACAGGCTTCTCAAAATGCTAACATAAAATAGAGGTGCACTCGTACCTATTGCCATACTGTATTCTGAATGTATGAATAATGGAAAAAAGTGTAACTGGGCATGCTGATGGTTGAGTCAAGGGCAATACAGAATGTTTCAAATTCTTCGAGTAAAGGTTTCCTAAGAAGCTTTTGTCATTGGCCATTTAGCTCCTTGTGTGGTGCTGTATGATATTTAGATTTTTGAAATCAAAAATGTGAAAATGAGCATGACAATGGCAAAACCCAATGTACAGTATACTGCACAAGGAAATTTTATAGCAATATCAGCTTGTTGCCAATATTGCTGCCACTGAGTTGAAAGTACACGGGAAAAAACATGCCAATATAGCTGCTGAGATGCTCTGAAACCACCCCCTGCCCACCTATGCTTTTGACAATGCTGGGTGATCTTTTTTCTCTCTCTAACCACACTTGTTACATTTAGGGAAACCTTGCTGTTTCTCTTGCAGTCCTTTCAACCTCCTAAGCCCACTTTTAGACTTTGATTACTGCATGTCCCTGATAGCAAAGGTCCAACAGGCCACTAGTGGCAAAAACAGCAGTTCACCAGGGGCTACAACAAGTGGTGCGCCAAGATTTTGCACATTGGCTTTTGGGCAGCCAGCCTGCTAATGGCAACAGTGGGTGACTGACAGTCGGTCCTCAGGTGGCAGGAGAGCATTTGCCAACAGACATCCACTTTTCAGTTGCTATATGAATATTTCTTTTATCTTGTATTAAATGTTGTTGTTGGTAGTCGATTAATTGAAAACCACTCATTTAGGCAAAATTTTAACTAGACTGCAACACATTTATAAAAATAATTAATATTTTTATTAGTGTTGAACAGCAAAGATTATACAATAGAACTAATTGATTTCCAAATCATGAAAATGCTTCCTGAAAACAGCTACTATACAGACTTGCATGTTGTAAAGAGTCATTCCTGTGATTGAGACTGTACATTTGGTTGGATCCTGTTTAAAGAGTAATTTAAATATCTAACCTCAACATGAGTATATCTTTTCTTTCCAATGCATGAATAGAATGTAAACAGAGCACACAGTGTGTACTGAGCAAAGACAAAATACTTTCAGAATGAGGCGTACTCTGCCCTATGGATGTCCAAGTGGGGTGGGAAACTGCTTAAAGCGAGGTTACCAAAATGCATACATTAGTGTATTTCCATTGTGGTGACACCATTTGTTTTACCTTTTCAGGTTTGTCCTTAGAATAGTTGCATCAATCACAAGCTACAGTCATATGAAAAAGTTTTGGAACCCCACTTAATTCTTTGGATTTTTGTTTATCATTGACTGAGCTTTCAAAGTAGCAACTTCCTTTTAGTATATGACATGCCTTATGGAAACAGTAGTATTTCAGCAGTGAAATTAAGTTTATTGGAGTCACAGAAAATATGCAATATGCATCATAACAAAATTAGACAGGTGCATAAATTTGGGCACCCCAGCAGAGATATTACATCAATACTTAGTTGAGCCTCCTTTTGCAAATATAACAGCCGCTAGACGCCTCCTATAGCCATTGATGAGTGTCTGCATTCTGGATGGAGGTATTTTTGACCATTCATCCATACAAAATCTCTCCAGTTCAGTTAAATGTGATGGCTGCCAAGCATGTACAGCCTGCTTCAAATCATCCCATAGATTTTCAATGATATTCAAGTCATGGGACTGTGACAGCCATTCCAGAATTGTACTTCTCCCTCTGCATGAATGCCTTTGTAGATTTTGAACTGTGTTTTGGGTCATTGTCTTGTTGGAATATCCAACCCCTGCGTAACTTCAACTTTGTGACTGATGCTTGAACATTATCCTGAAGAATTTGTTGATATTGGGTTGAATTCATCTGACCCTTGACTTTAACAAGGGTCCCAGTCCCTGAACTAGACACAAAGCCCCACAGCATGATGGAACCTCCACCAAATTTTACATTAGGTAGCAGGTGTTTTTCTTGGAATGAGATGTTCTTCTTCCGCCATGCAAAGTGCTTTTTGTAATGACCAAATAACTCAATTTGTGTCTCATCAGTCCAAAGCACTTTGTTCCAAAATGAATCTGGCTTGTCTAAATGAGCATTTGCATACACCAAGCGACTCTGTTTGTGGTGTGAGTGCAGAAAGGGCTTCTTTCTCATCACCCTGCCATACAGATGTTCTTTGTGCAAATTGCACTGAATTGTAGAATGATGTACATATACACCATCTACAGCAAGATGTTCTTGCAGGTCTTTGGAGGTGATCTGTGGGTTGTCTGTAACCATTATCACAATCCTGTGTATATGCTGCTCCTGTATTTTTCTTGGCCTGCCAGACCTGGGCTTAACAGCAACTGTGCCTGTGGCCTTCCATTTCCTGATTACATTCTTTACAGTTAAAACTGACAGTTTAAACCTCTGAGATAGCTTTTTGTAGCCTTCCCCTAAACCATGATACTGTACAATCTTTGTTTTTATATCTTTTGAGAGCTACTTTGAGGATTCCATGCTGTCATTCTTCAGAGGAGAGTCAAAGGGAAGCACAACTTGCAATTGACCACCTAAATACCTTTTCTCATGATTGGACACACCTGTCTATGAAGTTCAAGGCTTAATGAGCTAATTCAACCAATTTGGTGTTGCAAGTAATCAGTATTGAGCAGTTACATGCATTCAAATCAGCAAAATTACAAGGGGACCCACATTTATGCACAGCCAGTTTTTCACATTTGATTTAATTTCATACAACTAAATACTGCTTCATTAAAAATCTTCCTAGTAAAATAAAAGACATACCACTGTTATCTTTTTTGTTGAAAGTAGAGTCAATTATTACGCAGGCTGAGAGGGGTTCCAAAACTTTTTCATATGACTATACTTAACTTCGTGTTAATGGTAGCACCACTTATTCTGGTATTTGGTATATGAGTTGTGTCTCAAAGCCATAAATTGCATGCCATTAAATTCGTAGTGGCAGAAAAAAAAGGATGAGGAGACCAAGTGGTGTCTGGATCAATCCATTGTTCTCTGAAGGGAAGTTTACATGGAAGGATGAGCACAGGACATGCTTTATGTCAAAATAATTTTTTATGAAACTTAGTTATTAATTGCATAATTTTGTTAGTATGGCAAATACCACCATATGCCCCCCAGTGAGATCTGCCCCTCCGGCATATTTTGTCACATTAATTGGTGGAGCATATGGCAGACTTTTCCCTAGCCCTCAGGGACACTTAAAAGATTGCACAATTACAATCCAATGGAAATTAGTTTAGATCCTCCTTCGTCAATGACTTTAATGCATTTCACCAAGTTCAATAAATATTACAAACATTTCTGCAATTTTGCAGAACTCACAGCGAAGTGAACTCCACAATGTTTGCTCATCATTAGATATAAACAACTTATGGAGGCAATAACATTTTAAATAGCTAAAAATAAATAAAGACCACAAAATAAAGTCAAATCTGCCATGTCATAACAGTGCATAAGGGAGTTCTCAGGAATCAGACTCATATTTTTGATCTGACTGACCCATAAGTACTTCTAGTGTGCTTCCTCTTGGCAGCGGAATTACTCCTGGAAAGACTTTAAAAGAAATCTGATATACCCAACAAGAGGACAGCGCTTAATGTCTTATGGCTGAGACTACTTGGAGTTTCAGATCATTGAAATCATAATTTTATACCTGCGAAAGAGAGAAATGGGTCTGACCTAAAAAGACATGTTTTACAGCTAAATTTCCTAGAAAAGGGCTATTTGAAAAATACTATCCTAAATGGACAGCTAAACTAAGGTGTCCTTAGAAATACAGTTGAAAAAAATGATTGGGAAATGAAGGGGCAGACCAAAAACATAAGTGAAAAAGCAAAAACAAAATTCATTAAAAGCAAGTACAATTCTATACAAACAAGTTAACTTAACAAAACTAAATTCAATTCAACACTCAGCAGAAACCAAATTGTTATCAAGGAGTCAAAAGTATCAATACAACAAGCCAGGGCCAAGAGAAATTTAATTCTTGAATACTACCCAACCTCTTGTTTAATTTTAATAATGTGTAAGTGCTGGGTTCATGAGCTAGTGGTAGGTAGGATTCAATGGATATTATTTTGGGTGGGCTTTCTTTATTGCATCTGTACGCTCATGTCCAAATGTTATCAATCTCAGCCCTTGTCCTTACATTTCTTTTCTGTTTCTACAGATAACCAATTGCAAAACAGAACACATCAGTGTAAAAGTAGAGCAAGCTGCAACTTTAGAACACTGTCTGTTCAAAACGTTTAAAAAACATGGAAACATTAGCGTATAATTTTATAATTATTAAAAGTTGTGAAAGAATCAGTCTCAACACACGAAAAAATGTTTGGAGCAGCCACCCGTATATTGTCCAAGGCTGCAATTGGGTAATTTCAGGAAAGCAATGTTGCTCTGTTCAGTTCCCAGATTGAAATGCCTGAACAGTGAAATGATGGCGGCTTTTAAAAGCCAAGACTGGAAGTGACATCATCTGTGTCCGAAACCGGAAGTGATGTCATTCATGGCGCTGGAACTGGAAGTAGTGTCATCCGTGGTGCCGGAAGTGTTGTCGTTTGTGGCACCAGAACCAGAAGTGATGTTGTTGATGGTGCATCTGGTAGGTTTTTCCGTATCTGGCCTGCAGAGATAATAGAAGTAGGATTAGTGCACCCTACCACCCTCTGGCCTGGCAGGTAATTACCTCCACTTGGTCCACTCAGCTTCCTCCTACTTGCACATATGTGACACAGTCTAAAATATTTAATTGAATTTAACAATATATCTATAAATATTGTAATATAAATGCTTTATTGCATTTCATCATGAAAATATTATAATCTCAATATGAATTTTAGTATAACAAATGTTCAGAGAGTTGTCATAATTTTAATTAATTGTATTCTGTGTAGAGATCACTGCCCATTGCTATAGTCAGTGCAAGAGGAAGCCAGTTTAAGAATAACATAGAGAATAATAACTAGGTCATCAAGAACGTGGATTATGAAGGATTTAACATGCTACTGTAGTTGTGATGGGGTTCAGCAAGCACTCTTCAATTAACGATTGATCTTACTATGAAGTTTACAATGTTCATAGTGTTACAATGCTTACAGAAAATGCACACTAGGTTGCTTAAATAATAATTCCTTTTTGGCTTAATATAAAAGCATATTTTTGGAAGAGGAACGAAAATAACATTTCTGGGAAAGAAGAAAACTGGATTTTTGTAAACTACTGCCAAAATTACCTTCAGGTGTATTGAGAGTATTGCTCTATTGAGTTCAGAATCAGATCATCTTAAACAAAATACCTTTTGTGAATGTGCATGATGGCTATGCACTTGAATCACTAATAACAAGCCCCCAAAAATCTCCAGCATGGTCAAATGATGTCTATTGAATTAGAATGATTAATACTGATAATGTTGAATCAGTTGATAACCACATAATTAAGTGTTAAAGAAACAGGTTACATTAAATGAAAGCTAAACTTTTTCTTTAAAATATAATTTCATGTATAATGTTTTACTACCATTATAAAAAGGGCACTGTAACATCTGAAAAGTCATTAATTAAAGGAAAGAATAATAACATAGCAATATATACAGTCAAAAGTGAAAAGCATCGCTTGATTTTTCAGAATGTCTCTTTAAATGTATCTTTTAATGTTTAATCTTAAGGATGATATGTGTGTGACTGGTGGTTTTGGGGCTGTGCTTCTAGTTGCAGGTGTGAGATGACAGATTAACAGATTCAGTCATATAAGGACACAGAATAGACTTGACTTCATTGTGAGGAGAGAACACGCAGGCTGATGAACCATGAGGAACTGCCGAAGATGGTCACTGACGTGCCTGGCCGCCCTGCTTCTGCTCACACCAGTCTGTAAGTCGCACTTCTTACTTTTTAGGAAAGTCACAGTTATTTTAAGGAGACACCTAATCTGCTTTGTTCTAGATTCCAAACAGTTTCAAAAGAATAATGGAAATATACTTCATAAACATATGTACTTTTTAAGAGATTATTTATTTATTATTATTAAAGAAGGACTTAACTTGGAAATTAAACAAATATTCAGTGGTGACTCCTTACATGCAATTAGTTAGGCTAAAAGTTTTACATATTAGCAATAACAACAATTTATTTGTATATACCCCAAAATCACACAAAGAATGCCCTGAGGGGCTTTGTAACTTTTGTGCATATTTATGTGCAATTAAATAATATACAAACTAAACCTGAAAAATATTTAGATATTTATTGATATACTTTGTGAATTCCTATATAAAGTGAACTTGAAGATTTTATTACAGGCAGAATGAAGACTATAGTATCTATAAATACACATACACATATGGAGGTAATAATTTAAGGATTGCATTCTGAAAGCCAATGTGTTTGTCTTATGGAATCATGATAATAGATATAGGAAAAGCAAAATTTATGGAATACTAATGATGCAGTTATGAACTGGAGTGACAATTGTAAAGTACCAGCTAAATAATTATGCAGACAAAATTCAGACATGTGAACCTTATAGAGAACGATGCAGGATAGACAGAGACAGTTCTGATTTTTTTCTGATTTGTGACGTTAATAATGTAATCAGTTTAAATTACAGAATGCAACAACACCATTTATGTATATAGCACATTTTCATACAAATAATGTAGCTCAAAGTGCTTTACATGATGAAGAAAGAGAAAAAAGACAAAGTAAGAATTAAAATAAGACAAATCTCATTAACATAGAATAAAAGTAAGGTCCAATGGCCAGGGAGGACAGAAGATAGCAACAGAAAATTTAGAGGAAATCAAAAGATGTTGTTATGCTTTCAGACAATAAAACTATATAAAATAAAAACTTAACACATTGAAAACGTTATTGTGGAAATAATATGACATCTTAGAGAATTGTAACAATTTTTTTAAATGTATAACATTCAAATGAGTTACACAAAGTTCAATATCTTTTCTATCAAAGAAGATATTAATACATTATAGTTTATGATAGATACATATGTCAGTTCAGTATTGCTGAATATATGTAATTCCAAAATTGTTTATTAATTTGCTTTAACAGAATTAACTTCTTATTTTTGTATTTTTATAAGTTGTCTAGCTATTGTTCTTCATATATTTTGGTATATAAGGTGTAAAGTTAGAAAATATAAGCGTGGCATAATATTCAGGTGCATTTAATAACTTAGTTAACTGATATGAAAGTTGGACCATTCTACATATTTTAGTTTAAAAAGTTAATTGTCACATTTTTGTTTATTAGATATTTTTGTAACAGTGAGTCATATTCAGAAAAAACAATGATGGTAGAATGCAGTTAAATTCATTAGTAGATAAAATTTAATACAAGCTTTTTAACAACATTTTACACTATCAAAAGCATAGTCCAGATAGGGTTGTGATGGCCAATTTGAAAGAAGCACCCAATGGAGAGTTAAAATATCTGTTGAAGTCTTAAGGTAAAATTGTTGCTGCTTCAGATCATGTCAGTGAAATACTGAGTCGTTATAATGTGCAGAATAAAGAAACTGTGAAGTTGATTTTAGAGTTAAGTAAATACTGAGTACATATTTGTCAGCTGGAGTACCTATGCTCTTTTTCTGCAATTTGGCTAACTTGTATTAGGGGTCTCTTTTGCCATCAGAAATGCTGTAAAAAAGTAAAATATACAAAATATAGAAAAAATTTGAATCAGCAAACTTTTCTGTAATTAAAGACTCTCAGAATGTTTCTCTGTTTTAAGGGAGACAGGTCTGCAAATTTGCTAATGCTTTTCAATGGAAAGTTTTGAAATTCAAAAAAATTGCTGTGAATGCTTCATTTGCGATATCTCAACAAAACTTCTTTGAAGAATAACTATGAAAAATTTTAACAAAATTTATTTCCAAGGAAGATGAGTTGTTTGGTGTATACAGACAGACGAACACATGGACAGACAGACATGGCAACTGCAGTAGTGATTTTTACATTATATGCGAACGCACCTAAAATGAGTACATGGAGGTGTTCAATCCACAATACTACTGACTCTGCAACAACCATAAATGGACACTAACATTGCTCTTTCCAACAAGCAAATGTGAAACATCATTGGAGTTTTCTCTGACAAATTTCAGTAAAATAAAATATACATTTCTGTTTTTGTTTAAATGTGACAGCTGTTTGATATACTCACAAAAGTTGGAATCACACCTCTAAAGCATGATGAACAGTTTATTTTTTACTCATATAGCATATACACTTTAAATTGTGTGTAAATCAATTTAATTTCTTATGCTGCTACCTATAAAGCACTTTGTAAACTTTCTTTTTAAAAAATCGGGAGTGGTCTCCTCTGGACTTTCTCATATACTCAGATGGATATTTGAGGAGTAAACTGTAAGACAATGGTTATATTTTTAAATTATGTACATTAAAGAACCATCAACAACAAATCAAATCAAATTATTAATATATTGAACAATTATTATAAAAGTAAAGTTGAATAAATCAGACTCTGCTGCTGCATGAATAAAAGGTAAAATATAACTTCCAGTTAGCGGAAAGAGCCCAAAAGTTGATAGAAATCTACATTTTGTACCTAAAGCTTGATTGCAAAATTTGGTTGACCTAAGTGAAAGCACACTCAAGTTATCATGTTTACATACACACACACACACAGACAGACAGACATAATTCAAAAAATGTTATTTTCGGACTTTGGGTCTAAAATCTAATTTTTGGAGTAGTCCAATACTTTCCCTATACTTTGTATATGAGAAAGTAAAAATGTGAATATTTGAAAAAAGTTTAGAATACATTTAATTCCATATATAATGGAAATGTTAAGTCATTGCCATAAGTTTGCAAAGTCAGCAAAATAATCAATTAATTAAAATAAACTTAAAAGGTTTTCCTTTGCTTTTAGAGAGGACCACTATTTTGTTGTTTGTTGTAAAACAATAAAAAGTAACTATTTTTTAATTTTTACAACAGTAGTTTTTGCCTATGCTTTATGTAACATAAATGTTTGACTTTTATAGATCCAGAAAAAAGAAAAATATTTATTTGCCTGATAGTTTTATAGTACATACTAAAGAAGATTGCCAATGGTTGCTTTTTGTCTTATGTTTGATTTTCTCCATATTCTAATAAATGTGTTAAGATACAATAGCAGCAGATAAAAATTCACATTTTAAATTAGAACATTAGAACAATCCAGATGAGAACAAGCCATTCAGCCCAACAAAGCTCACCACTCCTATCCACTTAATTCTTCTTAAAAATAACATCAAGACGAGTTTTGAAACTCCTAAGATCATTAGGCCAAAGCCATTTCAAAACAGGATTCAATACAAAGTTCTAGTGATATAATTCCAAGCCTGGCAAAGATACTCCTATTTTTCCCCGACATCTAATTAAAGTAAGATGTGCAATTGCCATCTCTTCTAACATAAAACTACAGAAAATAAGGACTTAATATCAGATCAATAATTAGCTGGGGGCAGTAATGATAGCAGGGGGCTGACATAATTAAATTCATCATCTATCCATTATCCAACCTGCTATATCCTAACTACAGGGTCACGGGGGTCTGCTGGAGCCAATCCCAGCCAACACAGGGCGCAAGGCAGGAAACAAACCCCGGGCAGGGCGCCAGCCCACCGCAGCATAATTAAATTGTAAAACTATATTTATTTTAAAGATTGCCAGTCTGGAACAAAACGAAAGTGGGAGAGTGGACCAGGTAATAATAATAATAATACATTTTATTTATATAGCACCTTTCCCATGCTCAAGGCACTTACAGAATATAAGAAAAAAAAATGGTAGGGTATACAGTATATAGCATTGTACAAACCAAATAAATAAATAAAGAAGATTAAGACAGTAAATTCAGAGAAAGCCTAACAGACAACAGAATTGATGGTCTAGCACACACATACAGGTTACATGAGCATCTTGACAGAGAGGTAAACTAATAGAAGGGTAATAAAGTCAGGTAGAGCTAAAAACCTTCCTGAACAGATGAATTTTGAGTTGTTTTTTAAAAGAATTCATGGAGTCAGCTGATCTGATTAATTTTGGTAAGTCATTCCAGAGTCTGGGCACTATGCAGCTGATTCTTTAATACTCAGTAATACTCACTGATAATTACTAGTCACAATGGAATGTAAAATGTAAAAATATCCAGCCTTAGATATTTGATGGCTTTGATATTGGGATAGTGGATAGAAAAGTATTTGTTATTGTTCAGTGAGGAACATTCCATATCTGCCTGAAATAAGTTGGAAAACAAATCCCAAAATTGATTGTTTGCAGGAGGTTGTTAACAATGGTACAAAATTTAGTTTTAACAGCTGTGATACTGGTGAATGCTTCGCATCGGTGCATTCTGAGGCTTAGCACCTCAAGAGTAATACTAAGCACATGCTCTTTTTAAGACAAATTCTTCCTATTAAAGAAGACAGGCATTTAATTCAGATTGAACAAAAGTAATCTGAAGCTCATAATCAGGGTCTAATATACTAGTTTGCTGATACTCCAAGCACACAATGATTGCCTCCAGATTTGTTTACCTGTTGTCTCTGTGACTGTGCCAAAGTTGTGGACCATGCAATCGACAAGTTACGAATTGCACGTTTAAGTGCCAGCCAGAGATATGTAGGGTCTTCAACTGAAAGTAGGCCTATATTAATCGCTTAGAAATCCAGTAGCATTGATAAAAGTTTTTAATATTGTATTAAAAATGCTATCACGCTTGTGAGGTGAATGGTGATAAACATAATTCAACTCTGTGGTCTGATAAAGTAGTGAAATTATTATTATTATTATCTTTTTTTATTAATTTTATTGTAATCATTCCATACAAATAAATCAATTTTTACAAAAAAAAAAAAACAAATAGGATGAAAACAACTTAACCCCCACTCCTAAGAAAGAGAGCATGGCCAACGGAGTAGAACTTAAAGCTTGTAAACATACCTAAATTGATTAGTTTAAAAGGACAATAGAGATGAATGGAGAAGAAAAAGTAATGCGGAAAGAATTGCTTTCTCGGTGCTTTAAGAGCTTATTCTAAAATATTATTGATTAGATCCTGCCAGGTTTTGAAAAAATTCTGTACTGATCCTCCAACTGAGAATTTGATTTAGTATAAAACATCAGTTTCCCACTGACTTAAAAGAGGAGAGGTAGGATTCTTCCAGTTTAGCAAGATAAGCCTGTGTGCCAATAGTGTAGTGAATGCAATCACAGTTTGTTTGTCCTTCTCCACTTTAAGACCATCTGGAAGAACACCAAACACAGCTGTTAATGGGTTAATTTGTTGCAGGCCCAAAACATGTGACCCAGTGAAGCTGGGACTTGATTGCAGCGTTCACAGGTTGGATCTTGCCCTGAGAACATTTTGGACAGTTTTAAGTGAGACAGATGTGCTCGATTTATAATTTTGAATAAAGTTGAATAATTGTATACATTGCGCATATGGAGCTCGAGTGAATTCTCTGCATTGCTACCTTCCACTCCTTTTCTGATATATTGATTAAGAGATCTTTTTCCCATTGTCCTCTTGGATCTTTGAAAGGGAGGGACTGTAAAATAATTTTATATATTGCAGAGATGGTGTCTGAGTCCTCGAAATTGAGCAGTATTTCTTCCAGCCTGGAGGAGGGTGCAAGATGAGGAAAATCGGGCAGGTTCTGTTTAACAAAGTTTCTAATTTGAAGATAGTGAAAGAAATGTGTAGCTGGAAAGTTAAATTTGGATTGTAATTGCTCAGATGTTGTCTATATAAAGATATATATAAAGAAATAACCGGCAGTGAGAAATCAAAGTTGATCGCTCTGCGGGTGGTGGGATCTTAAAGCCGACAGTCTCTTAGTGATTCAGCTGAACATGGAAAGCACCGAAGCACCTACAAAAATGGCGAAGATGACATCAACACTAAACGTAAGTTCTATCTGCTATCTGCCGGTTGAGGGCACGTGTATATGTTGTGTGTCCTGCACCATGTACAGCTCAGGTTTTCCGGCCAACAGTGTAGACAGCTTCACCTGCCAAAAGTGTTTAGTTAATTTAGAGTTGGCCGGGAAAATACGCGAATTGGAGGACCGCATTAGGAACCTGATAGCAATTAGGCAAACCGAAAATTGGATTGACTCGGTTTGTTTAGACAAATCGGCTACTTCTGATTCGGATTCAGTCTCTCTAGGTCCAACTGTAGTCAGTGCGCGGCCAAAGTCAGCAGCACCAATTCAACCACAGGGCGAGTGGGTAACAGTAAGACGGGGGTCTAAGAAGCCAAAATTTAGTTCCCAACACCCAGGTCACCAATTCGGACCCAGAACAGATTCTCAGCACTCCGCAGCGCGCCTGTGGAAACTGAGAATAAGAAAGTGCTCATAATTGGCGGTTCCATAGTGCGGAATGTTAGAATTCCAAACTATGTTAAACCAGCAGTAAAATGTTAAATGCCTCACAGGGGCCAAGATTTCTGGCATAGAGGCTGAATTGGACCGTGTCGCCGACGGTGAAGTATCTACCCTATTGCTGCATGTCGGCACTAATGATATTTATTTACAGCAATCTAAGTTATTAAAGTGGAACTTCATCTCTCTATGCACCAAAGCTAAAAGAAAATGTCGGAATTTAATTGTATCTGGTCCCTTACCAAGATTATAGAGAGGGGATGTGATTTATAGCAGATTGCAACCCTTCACTGCTGGCTAGAAACCTAGTGTGCAAATAAAAGCATAGCGGTTGTGAAGAATTGGGCTGATTTTTGGGAAAGGCCTGGACTTTTCAAAAGAGATGGTCTTCATCCTAACTGGAGGGGATCTTATGTATTATCCCAAAATATGGCAACAAAACTGCCTGGTTGACTGATCAGAGCACCATCCAGGCCGCAGTCATGTGATCTTAAATCACAGGCTGTTGTTTATCCCACCTGTTACTATACTGAAGCTGTTACCCAAAATCCCTGTTGTGGGGCATCCAGCAAATTTAGTCTTGATACAAACCTTAAATTAATTGATAACCAAAAAATAAGGTGTATAATTAGACCAAGGGATAAAACCAGACCCTCCACCAGGGGCATCTGTAATAGAAATTTACTTCAAATTAAAACAAAAAATATATCACCAGTTCAGAAAGAAGCATGCAGTTTTACTTATTGAACATTCACTCTCTTGGCAATAAAGCTGTTTTGGTAAATTATATTAAGCACAAAATCTGATCTGTGTCTTCTCACTGAAACCTGGCTTAGTAAATGTGACACTGTTCCCTTAGCTAAGGCGTCACCAGATGGATACTCATTCCTTCATAAGTCTAGAGATTCTGGTCGAGGAGGAGGCCTTGGAATAATTCATTGTAACAAAATGCAAATCACGTCTAAAACTCTAGGCAACTTTACATCCTTTGAGGCATTCATTTTAAATGTTAAAACAGATTTTAACACAATTATAGTGCTAGTCTACAGACCACCAGGGCCATATTCATTATTCATGACTGAATTTAGCAACCTTCTACCTGATTTGGCTATAAATTATCATCACGTAGTACTGATGGGGGATTTTAATGTACACATTGATGTGGAAACTGACACTTTTAGCAAATGTTTTACTTATTTGTTAAATTCAGTAGGATTTTGTCAGATTGTCAAAGGTCCAACTCATAATCATAACCACACATTAGATTTAATTATAACTTACAAAGTTGAAATTCAGAATTTAAATATTACTCCATTAAATGAAGTTATTTCCAATCACTACTTAATTACATTTGATTTAGTCCTGCCCTTGCCAACGCACTCACAGATTAAAACAAAGACAGTGTGACATCTAGATTGTAATTCTGCTTCAAAATTTATAGATACCTTGAGTATGTCGAGTGTAATTTTTGAAAACCATTTAGATCAGTTAACATCAAATGTAAACGTGGAATACAATTTAGATCAGCTAACATCACATTATAATGTGACCTTGAGAGATGCTCTGGACACAGTGGCTCCCCTTAAAACAAAAGTGATCAAAGCACATAGAAACTCTCCCTGGTTTAATGAAAACACTCGCGCTATTAAATTAGAGTGTCGAAAACTGGAGCGCAGATGGAGAACAACAAAACTACATGTCTTTCAAATTGCATGGACAGAGAGTGTTAATAAATTTAAAAAAGCCCTCTTTAAAGTTTGCTCAGAATACTATTCAACAATAATCGATAGCAATAATAAAAGTCCTCGGGTATTGTTTAGAACAGTGGCTAAATTAACAAATGGCAATTCTGATCTACAGTGCAAAATACCAACAGACATTAGCAGTACAGACTTTATGAACTTCTTCAATGAGAAAATTAAAAATATAAGATCCCAGATCTCAGCATCACAGTACAAACCAAATACTAGCCTAGCAGACCCTGTCTCACATTGCAAGCAGCACTTTAGTAATTTTAATCCTGTAACTGAGCAGGAAGTCTTAACTTTAATTTCTACAATGAAGCCCACTACTTGTTCCCTAGATCCAGTGACAACAAAACTAGTAAAAAGTGCCATGGATGTTCTTGCAGCGCCTATTCTAAACATTATCAATAGTTAATTATTGCATGATACAGTACCTGAAGCACTAAGTGTCAGTCATTAAACCATTACTTAAAAAGTCAGACCTAGACCTACACATACTTAATAATTATAGGCCTATTTCAAATTTACCCTTTCTCTCTAAAATACTAGAAAAAGTAGCTGCCAATCAGCTTCAGTCACATCTGACGCATTACAATTTATTTGAGAAATTCCAGTCTGGTTTCCGCACTGGTCATAGTAAAGAAACGGCACTAACGCGGGTTGTAAACGACATTCTGATATCCTCTGATGAAGGAAACTCCACTGTAATTATGTTGTTAGACTTAAGTGCAGCGTTTGACACCATTGACCATTCTATTTTACTGCATAGGCTAGAAAATAATGTTGGGCTTACAGGCACCATGCTCACTTGGTTTAGTTCTTATTTATCAAATCGATTCCAATATGTACAGAAATGTGCTGACAGTACTGCATCATTATACACAGAAGTTCAATATGGTGTCCCGCAGGGCTCAGTACTGGGACCTTTACTGTTTTCACTTTACATGCTTCCACTGGGATCTATAATTAGGAAATATAATGTTAATTTTCACTTGTATGCAGATGACACCCAGTTATACCTTTCATTTAGATCAAATTAAGTTTCTCTGATGTTGTCTTTAATTAGTTGTGTTAGTGAATTAAAGGACTGGATGGATGAGAACTATTTGTCTTTAAACACAGATAAAACAGAGATGTTAATTGTTGGAAGGAATGATATTGATCACAACAATATTCTGTCATCATTTAACTCAGTTGGAATCACCATTAATTTTACTGAATCAGCCCAAAATCTCGGAGTTCTCTTTGACTCTAGCATGTCATTTAAAGCACATATTACAAAGCTGTCCAAATCATGTTTCTTCCATCTTAACAATGTTAGGAAATTAAGGCGCTTTCTAAATAAACAGGATTCTGAGAAATAAAATTCATGCATTTATTTCTAGTAGGATTGACTGACTGCTGCAGTGCGGTGTTCACTGGATGTTCAAACTGTTCTTTATACAGCCTCCAGTTAATCCAAAATGCTTCTGCAAGAATTATCAAAAGAACAAGAAAATACAAACATATAACTCCAGTTCTTAAATCCTTACACTGGCTTCCGGTTAAGTTTAGGGCAGATTTCAAAATACTCCTTTTAACATATAAAGCATTAAATGGCCAAGGTCCGGCTTACTTGTCTGAACTTATCATGACATACAAACCAGTGCGCACATTAAGATCTCAAGATGTCGGTCTGCTTATGATTCCAAGGATTAATAAAATAACAGTGGGAGGTTGAGCTTTTAGTTACAGGGCCCCTAAACTGTGGAATGGTCTGCCTGCTACAATAAGAGATGCCCCTTCGGTCTCAGCTTTTAAATCCCGGCTGAAGACTCACTACTTCAGTTTAGCATATCCTGACTAGAGCTGCTGATTAACTGTACATACTGCATCTCTGTTGTCAGTCATTAGCACTAAAACATAAGTAACATGATAGTTATAATTTGATACTAACCCTCACCTATTCTGTTTCTCTTCTCTGTACTCAAATGTGGCACTTGGTGCCATGGCCTACCTGCCATGTTTTTGTGCCTGCTTATGGTAAAGTCATCCCTGATGGAGGATCGCTGGAATCATGGGAAAGAGAGGTCCTTTCATCGGATTGGCTGGCCCAGCACTGTTTCAGCTGTGGAATGGCCAAATGGGGGAGGCAGCATGATGGATGAGGTCTCCAGGACTATGAACAAATCTAAATCATATTATGTGATGTCATCCATTGTTAAATTCTGCTACGTACTTGTATTGTATTGACACCCTTCTTTTTAAAACCCACTGCATGCCCAACCTACCTGGAAAGGGATCTCTCTTTGAATTGCCTTTCCCGAGGTTTCTTCCATTTTTTCCCTACTGGGGTTTTTTTTGGGAGTTGTTCTTTGTCTTATTAGAGAGTCAAGGCTGGAGGGCTGTCAAGAGGCAGGGCCTGTTAAAGTCCATTGTGGCACTCCTCGTGTGATTTTGGGCTATACAAAAATAACTTGTATTGTATTGTATTGTATTGTATTGTATCTCTAAGCAATCTAATCCCAAATCTTTTCCAGATATTAAAAACTGCATATGTTTGCAAGGGTTGAAAGAAGTGGTTCTCTTGCAGAGGTGCCACAGATAAATGATTCTCCATCCTAAAATGCTTTCTACATTGGTTCCATATTCTGAGTGAGTGAAGCACTAATGGATTATTAGTAAAATGGCGGTAACTTACATTTGTTGGGGCACAGAGCACGGAATATAAGGAAGTACTGCAGGATTTTACTTCTATTGCGGACCAAGCCTGTGTATGTTCATCTATTTGTGTCCAGGTTTTTATAGCTTGTATGTTTGCTGCCCAGTAATAAAACTGAAAGTTAGGTAGAGCCATGCCACCTTCTGCCTTAGGTCTTTGTAGGGTCGCTCTTTGGATACGTGGATGTTTTGAGTTCGAATAAATTAGGTTATTGTTGAATCTAATTGCTTAAAAATGATTTATTAATGTATACTGGAATGTTTTGAAATAAAAAAGAAGCTTAGGAAGAATACTCATCTTAACGTTAATTCTTCCAGCTAGAGTGAGATGAAGGGTGGACCATCTATGCAAGTCTTCCTTAATTTTTTCCATACAGATGGCAAAATTTTGTTGATATAAAGCTTTGAGTTTACTTGTGATGTTAACCCCTAGGTATTTAAACTGATCTGCAATGATAAAAGGTAGGGTGTCTAATCTAATATTATATGCTTGAGAATTCACTGGAAAGAGTACACTTTTATTCAAATTAATTCTGAGACCAGAGATCGTTTGAAATTCTGTGAGTGCTGTTAAGACTGCAGGCACAGAATTTTGTGGGTCTGATATATACAGTACCATGTCATCTGCATATAGAGAAATTTTCTGTTCCAGTCCCTCTCTGATAATCCCCTTTATCTGATAAGCATTTCGATAGTGAACCACCAGTGGTTCAATGGCGATTGCAAATAGCAGTGGTGACAAGGGGCATCCTAGTCCGGTACCACGTTCTAGTTTAAAGTAGTCTGAGCAAATGTTGTTAATACAGACTGAAGCTTCTGGATTGGTATACAGTAGTTTGATCCATGCACAAATGTTTGGGCCAAACCCAAATTTCTCTAATGTAGTGAAAAGGTATTTCCATTCAATCATATCAAATGCTTTTTCTGCATCCAATGATAATAATATTTCTGGGGTGTTTGACTTTACTGGTGAGTATATCACATTAAACAGGCATCGAAGATCGGAAGATAAGTGTCGACCCTTGATAAATCCAGTTTGATCCTGTGATATCATCGAAGGCAGCACTTTCTCCATCCTTCTAGCTTTGATTTTTGAGAGTATTTTAACATCATTTTTCAAAAGTGAAATTGGTCTGTATGATGCAAATTGTAATAAGTCCTTATTTTGTTTAGGAAAGACAGTGATTAATGCTTGGCGAAAAGTCTGAGGTAAAATTTGATTGTCTCTAGCTTCTGTAAATGTTGCTAATAAAAGAGGAGTGGAGAATTTCTTATAAAATTCTACAGGGTAGCCATCAGGGCCTGCTGCTTTCCCGCCTTGAAGTGACTTTATAGCATCTAGTATTTCTGATAGCGCCAAAGGTTTATCGAGTTCCTCCGCACTAAAAGTGTCTATTTGTGGTATTTGTAATATATCCAGAAATGCATTAGATTGTGTGTTGTATTCTTTAAACTCAGGAGAATATAAGGATTTATAGTAGTCTCTAAATATGTACATTATGTTTTTATGGTCAATGATTTCATCTCCGTTCATGTTGGTAATTACTGGGATTACATTGCGAACTTCTTGCTTATGGATTTGTTGAGCTAAAAGCTTATTAGCTTCCTCTCCGTGTTCATAGTAGTGATGTAAATTAATTGTTCAGTTTCTTTAGTTGTCAGGAGGTTAAGTTCTGAATACAGAGCCTGCCTTTTCCTTTGTACAGCCTCGCTTGGACGCCTGGCATGTTCTTCATCTACTTTAGTAATTTCGCTTCTTAGCTCTGATACTTTCTTGGTTTCTAATTTATTCCTGTGGGAAAGATATGAAATAATCTGTCCTCTTAAGAAGGCCTTGAGAGTTTCCCAGAGTATTCCTGCAGACACCTCTGAGGATCTATTTGTCTCTAGGAAGAAACTGATTTGTTTGGATATGAATTCTGTACAGTTCTCGTCTGTTAATAGAAGTGAGTTAAGACGCCATCTGAGAGGTGAGAGTGTTGGGCATAATGACTTTAGCTCCAAGATCAGAGGTGCATGGTCGGAGATAACAATAGCGTCGTACTTGCAAGATTTATTCGTAGGCAAGAAATTATTATCTATAAAAAAAATAATTCTTGAGTAGCAATGATATACTGGTGAGTAGAACGAATATGTTCTTGAGTTTGGGTTTAGAAACCTCCAGGAGTCTGATAAGTTGTGGTCAGTGACAAACTGTGTAATTGTCTTAGCTGTGTTAGATGTCATCCCCCCTGTGACAGGAGTCCTATCTAAGAGTGGGTTTAAAACACAATTAAAGTCCCCAGCCATTATAATTTTATGAGTGTTCACAATGGGAATGGATGCAAATACATTTTGCATGAATTCCTTATCATCGACATTAGGTGCATAAACATTTATCAAAATCACTTTACAATTAAATAAGTTGCCCATGACAATCACATATCTCCCTACAGGATCAGATACTACATCTGATGTTACAAATGTGACTGCTCTATGTATGAAAATTCCCACTCCTCTAGTTTTCTTTGTAAAGCTAGAATGGAACATTTGGCCAGTCCAGTCTTTTTGCAGCCGGAACTGATCCTTGCTTAGTAAGTGGGTCTTCTGTAAAAATACTATTTTAGCTTTTAAACCTGTTAGGTGAGAGAATAGTTTCTTTCTCTTTAATTCGTTATTCAGGCCTTTAACATTCCAGCTCACAAAGTTAACTGTCCCATCATGGAGACATCGATTCTGAATTTTTGATGTCATTTTAAAGTCTTAACTGGAAGTGAGACAGCTTTAACCTTAATTTCCAATTTCCCCACGAGCTATTGCCATGCAGCCTATTGTTACGTTGATAGTTGTATTTATAAGGGTTAAAAGGATAGATTAGATATAGCCTGCTCTCTTTCTCTCCCTCCCTTATCCCAACCCTCCTTTTTGCCTCCCAACGTGAGGCTGGACCCCACTTCACAGAGTCCTGGTCCTCTAACATACCTAGAGACAGAGCATGTCCAAAACAAAACAATCCACCCCGTAGGGGCATTTGAGGGTTAAAAGTAGCCAATAAAGTCTAAATACTATATGCCTAAATATAATCATTAACAAACTATAAGCATAAAATATAATCTTCAGCAATCTTAAAGTATTAAGATAATACAAACCCAGGGAATGGTGTTAAAAAATGGTCCAGAATAAGTATAGTAAAACCAAATGCAATAATAACAGTAACAATAAACCAAGAGTATGATGTTAAACAGTCTCCTTTAGGGCAGTAAAAAACAAACAAAAAAAAAAAGTAAAAAAAACTATTAATTTCTTACTCATACGTCTATAACTGTAAGTAAAACATAAACAGAAAGCATCCGAGTAATGAAAAGAATGTATAATTATAATACCCGTATCATTACAAGTGGATCAGACAGCAGGTGATATCTACAGTACTTGCCATGCCATGACAGGATGTGACTCACTATTGTGTTTCAAAAAAGTGTTGGGATCAGCTTCCTTAATTCCTTTTCTGCTTCTTCCTTGCTGGCGAAGACAATTGACCTTCCAGTTCCACTTTCAGTTTGGCACGATACAAGAGGCTGTATTTGATATCAGCTTGCCGTAACCACTGTTTAATGTTGTAGAAGGCTGCATGTTTAGCAGCTGTTGCAGGAGAGAAATCCAGGAAAATACGAATGTGGTTATTTTCAAATATAATCTCTTGCTTGTGTCTGAGACGTGCCATCACATCTAGCTTAAATAATAATCTCTCAAAGCGGACAATAAAAGACCTAGGTCTAAAGGTATTTGATCCGCGTATGAGATAAGCTGCTGCTATCTCGGTATCTGATTTAAATTCTTCTCCAGTTATTTTAGAGAAAATTTCAACTGCAAATTTCACTGGGTTTGGACTTTCACGATTCTCAGGTAGACCTTCGATTCTAATATTATTCCTTCTGCATCCATCTTCCAGAGCAGCAAGTCTGTCTCCGAGTTTCTTGCATTCAGAATTCGCAGCTGTAGCTTTTCCATCTGTGTTAGATGCCAGTTGTTCCGCTGTTCCGCAATTCGGGCTGTGAATGTCTGCTTAACTTCATCCAACTGATCAGCAAGTTTCTTCAGTTTAGACGTATTTTCTTGGATGTGATCCTCAATTTTCCCCAGCATACCTTTAAAGGTTGCGTCACAACGATTGTATAGATGCATTTCCAGTTCTTTAATATCTTTCTTCATATTTTTCTGAATGTCTTTCTTAAGCTCACTTATGGCTGTGGCCGATGTTGTGATCATTTCCTTCAGTTCGGAGAAATCGTTTCGGCTTTCATGCTCTACAGGTGGAGTGGCAACCCTAGTTACAGCCGATGTTTTCAGGCTAGCGAGGAATGAATGAAAGCACGGACGGCAAGGCCATTTCTGGCTTCAAATGATCAACTGGAATCATTGAGCTCTCATGACCTGCATCACTTGCACCTTCGCTCCCATTTTCGCTCCCATGTTTGCTATCAACTGGAGAATTTGCAGTGGAGCAGGGTCCTGGGAAGTCTGTGCATTCGCCTGCCTGTTCCAGGTCCGTCTCTGAAAGGCCGTACCTCGCACTTGGGCTTGGGCTTGATGTCTGTCTAGTCTTGGATGTAGCTTTAGGTTTCCTTTCTAGTTCTTTCTGACCCCCTTTCTTGTTACTCATGTTTATATATTGTAGTGGAAACCCCTTGTGTTGGGTAAATACAGGATAACTCAAAATAATAAGAAATAAGTGAAAAAAATAAAGCCGCTGCTAACAGAGCTCCGCTTTAGACATCCATCTCCCGTAACGGACGAGACCAATCACACAGTAGTGAAATTAAGACTGGAGTTCGGCAATGAACAGGATAAAGACTGAGAATTAAAAATGTAGTCAATTCTTGAATAAGAATGGAGCTGTGAACATAAATAGGAAAAGATTTAGAGCAGTGTATCTTAAGCACTGAGTTGTGACACACTTTTGGGTTGTGGGCTGTTGCCAGTGGGTCTTGAGTTGCCATGGTTTACTATTTTTTAAGGTAGTGAGACACGGCAGGTTGCCTAAGCAATCAACACTGCCAGACAATACCATTCCCTGTATTCTACAGACAAGTCAATCCTCTGACGATCGTGCTACAATCACCAATGGGTATACCACTGGGTCGCAAATACATTCACATGGGAAAACTGGGTTGAAACCCCACAAAAGTGGAGAAAAAATGATTTTGAGGATAGGTTAGGCAAGTGGATTGTGCCTGAGAACAATAAGTCAATAGCAAATCTACATAGTGTATGGATGGAGACTGAGGGAGACTGAGTTAGAGCTGGTGAGTTGTCCAAAAGTGGACTCATAATGGCATTTGCATCAATACATACAACAAAGTCTAAATATTTTATTTGGAGGAGTTAATCAGTTATGTACTGTACACATTAAATGATAGTTGAAATGGCATAGAACAGTATGTTGAACACAAGGCTATTTCCTTTTGCTCAAATTTGATCAGTACATAGCAGAACCTTACTTGGTTGTCTGACCCCATATGTTGTATTTTAATCTGCAGTTTGTGGTGAAATAAAATTACCATCCTATGTTTTTTTTATAACTCACAAACTCAATATTGCTGATATTGGTTTCTTGGCAGAGGGCTATGTCAGCCTGCTTACACCAGAGATTAAGAACTGTTGCCCTTTAAGTGTCTAACCCTACCCCGTGCACATTCCAAGAAATTATTGTAGAAATATTAATATACAGTCATGGCCGAAATTATTGGCACCCCTGGAATTTTCCCAGGGGATGCACAACTTCTCCCAGAAAATTGTCGCAGTTACAAATGTTTTGGTATACACATGTTTATTTCCTTTATGTACATTGGAACAAAACAAAAAAACAGAGAAAAAAAAGCCAAATCTGACATCATGTCACACAGAACTCCAAAAATGAGCCGGACAAAATTATTGGCATCTTTTCAAAATTGTGGGTAAATCGTTTTATTTCAAGCATATGATGCTCGTTTGAACTCACCTGTGGCAAGAAACAGGTGCTGGCAATATAGCAATCACACCTGAAGCCAGTTAAAATGGAGAAAAGTTGACTCAACCTTTCTGTTGTGTGTCTGAGTGTGTCACACTAAGCATGGAGAACAGAAAGAAGAGCAAAGAATTGTCTGAGGACTTCAGTACAAAAACTGTGGAAAAATATTAACAATCTCAAGGCTACAAGTCCATCTCCAGAGATCTTCATGTTCATTTGTCCACTATGCGCAACATAATCAAGAAGTTGACAACACATGGCACTATAGCTAATCTCCCTGGACGTGGACGGAAGAGAAAAATTGATAAAAGACTGCAACGAAGGATAGTCCGAATGGTGGATAAACAGCCCCAATCAACTTCAAAACATATTGAAGCTGTTCAACAGACTCTGGGTGCAACAGTGTCAGCTCAAACTATCCGTCGATATCTGAACGAAATGAAACGCTATGGCAGGAGAGCCAGGAGGACCCCACTGCTGACACAGAAACATAAAAAAGCCAGACTGGAGTTTGCCAAAATGTACTTGAGGAAGTCAAAGTCCTTCTGGGCGGACGTCTTGTGGACAGATGAGACCAAGGTAGAGCTTTTTGTTAAAGCTTATCATTCTACTGTTTACAGAAAATGGAATGAGGCCTACGAAGAAAAGAACACAGTAGCTACAGTCAAACATGGTGGAGGTTCTAAGATGTTTTGGGAATGTTTTGCTGCCTCTGGCACTGGATGCCTTGACTGTGTGCAAGGCATCATGAAATCTGAAGACTACCAAAAGATACTGGGGTGCAATGTAGGGCCCAGTGTCAGAAAGCTGGTTCTGCGTCAGAGGTCATGGGAGTTCCAGCAGGACAATGACCCCACATACCTCTAAAAGCACCCAGAAATGGTTGAAGACAAAGCGCTGGAGAGTTCTGAAGTGGCCAGCAATGAGTCCGGATCTAAATCCGATTGAACACTTATGGAGAGATCTCAAAATTGCTGTTGGGAGAAGGCACCCTTCAAATCTGAGAGACCTTGAACAGTTTGCAAAAGAAGAGTGGTCGGAAATTCCAGTTGAGAGGTGTAACAAGCTTGTTGATGATTATAGGAAGCGTTTGATTTCAGTTATTTTTTCCAAAGGGCTTCAACCAAATATTAAGTTAAGGGTGCCAATAATTTTGTCCAGCCCGGTTTTTGAGTTTTGTGTGAAATGATGTCAGATTTGGCTTTTTTCTCAGTTTTTTTGTGTTGTTCCAATGTACATACAGAAAATAAACATGTGTATACCAAAACATTTGTAATTGCAACAATTTTCTGGGAGAAATGGTACATTTTCTGGGAACATTCCAGTGGTGCCGATAATTTTGGCTATGACTGTAAGTGAGTTAAAGAAGGCCCATGAAAGACAGAAAGACAAAAAAATGTGAGTACTCATGGGCCACCAGTCTTGGTCTAACCACAAAGCCCTCTACCCACTGCTGGCCAAATTTGCAAGAAATTAACGAATGACTATCCCCCGACACCCAACACAACAAAACAGTAAACCCCACAATAAATTCATTACACTTCTCAGCCCAACCCCACAAACCTGTTTAACAACAGCAGTCCTAGTCATGAACAGGTCTGGGTGAGTACATTTGCCCTGTGAAAAACTGTTAAACAACTAAGAGCTGATTTTGTGCTTGGAAAGGTTTCAGAATTCCATGTATAATGGAATAAATGATTTCAGAGGGTGAGTGGACCCTGAGATATACTAGGGTGCCATGTCCAGGATTGTTTCCTGCCTTATTTCCAGAGTTGCTGGGATATGATTAAGTGCCCTGTGATCCTGAAATGGATTAATAAGGTTATGTTATTTTAATATGGGCTTATAATAGGTCACGTTTCACTTTTTTTTTTAACCAGCAAAACCATTATGTTAAGGGTCAGTCACAGACCTGGACCATGAAACATATATTTTACCAGATGTGTACACAGATTTGCAAGTATATAACCAAAACAAACTGACACTCTTTTTTTTTTTCTTTCCAGATAATCAGGACGTGAGGCTGATGGATGGAGGCAGGACCTGTGAGGGGAGAGTGGAGGTGTTTTATAATGAAGAGTGGGGCACAGTGTGTGATGATGGATGGGACCTGAATGATGCTGCCGTGGTGTGCAGACAGCTGGGCTGTGGAGATGCTCTGTTAGCACCACCCTTGGCTCACTTTGGACAGGGAACTGGTAAAATTGTGCTGGATGATGTTTCCTGCACTGGGGACGAGTCGGCTCTTAATATGTGTGCATCAAGTAAGTGGGGTTCCTCTGACTGTAATCACGGTGAAGATGCTGGAGTGGTGTGCTCAGGTAGGACCCTAATGTTCTGTTATAGCTTCACTACGGCTTTGTTTTGAAACTCAAAATGCTCTTTTGCATGCAAGGATTTCTGAATGTTAAAACTCCAAAAAAATATATATATAAAATGCTAACGGTTGTCTGTCTGTTAGGCCAAAACACAAACACTCCGTTAGCTTAAAGTTTTGTTTTGTTCTTAATTGACAGCTCATGTCGTGGCACATTCAATACGACCGATGAATTGGATGTCTGGGCCACAGCAGCCCTGAAATTGGGATGTGACTCTATTTCATGGTTACCAGAGATGCAGCAGCAGACCTTAGCTGACATGAAAGCAACGACTGAGCAATCATGCTGCATGTTTAGCATGAAAGCAGAACAGAGGCACTGGCATTGCTGACAAGAACCATGGCAAACCTTGTGAAGAACACTGCACAGGCTGCTTGGTGATGGTGGAAATGTAGCACACTTGCCATGACAGACATCAAAGTCATGGTTATGCAGCCATACTCAGCTGCCTGAGGTACACGCCACCATGCTCACAACGTGAAGTACACCGGTTACCACCACTGACAGTGAGGAAAATCACACGTGCCAATGAACATGTGTCAACTAAAGGACATAGAAGGCAGGCATGATAAACACTGACAGCTTACTCCACAAACTTACACCCTGATCCCAAAATGAAGTTATACAGACCGTTTGGCCAACAAGTTCCATAACATCACTTCTGTGTCAAGCCAAAAACTATTTATCTACTAAACAACTGTCCATTGATTAATTGGGCTTATTTGTGATTCATTCATTTTTGAGATTTTGTATATTTTAAACTCCTTAACCTGCTGTGGGCTGGCGCCCTGCCCTGGGTTTGTTTCCTGCCTTGCGCCCTGTGTTGGCTGGGATTGGCTCCAGCAGACCCCCGTGACACTGTAGTTAGGATATAGCAGTGTTTGAAATAATTTTATTTGTTAAGTTGTATGGGAAGACCATCTTCCTATTGGGTTATAACTAAGTTGGACCTACCTGGACAGCAGTAAATGTCATGTTGCAGGTGTTGTGCAGCGTGTTTCTTGTGTTTCTTGTTTCTTACACTGGTTGGTCTAAATTTTTTATCTTTATTTACAGGAATGATTTTGGTAAATGGCAGCAGCCCGTGCTCTGGAAGACTGGAAGTGTTTCATCAGAGTATCTGTGAAGCTAACTTTAATCAGATGGCTGCAGAGGTAGTCTGCCGGGAGCTTAAATGTGGAGCTCCAAAACAATTTGGCGGAGGCATGTTTGGTCAAGGAAGTGATTCAGTTTTGCTAAGAAAAGTCCAATGTTTTGGAGATGAAACTCAAATTATTAATTGTATATCCCCTAACAACACAGCAGACAATTGCACCAGAAGGAATCATGTGGGCCTTGTTTGTGTTCGTAAGTTGTTTTTTCTTTGCTATACTGTATTGAGCATAAAAATGCAGTCTTTTAAAAGAAAGTCACAAAATCTTCTGTATTGACAATGTTATGTTATATAGTGCCTATTGTACTAGATTTTTAATCATTTTGACAATAAAATAATGATTCCAGATAGATCTAGAAAGCCTAATATTACAGTTTGCTTGGGAAGCATGAAATAACATTTTGAATCACAAATTAATTGGGTCACAGTGGGCTAATGACATTTTTTCAAAAGAGGCTGCCTGAAGCAAAAACAGCTGTACGAAAATCTAGCACTGCATTTCTTTCCAACAAAATTTCCTGGATTATCCAACATTTTTTTTCTTTCAACATTTACATAATAAAAATATCAAAATATACCATAGATGATGATGCAGGAGATTTAAGCTGCCTGATTAATTATCTGTTCTGCCTTTGGAAATGCAGATAATTACTCAAATAATTTGGCAATGCACCTACCTTTTTCTGTTGTATATATATATATATATATATATATATATATACAAATGAATATATTTATATATATATATATACAGTACATGTAGGATAAATATATATATATATATATACATACATAAATATATATATGTATATATTGTAACAAGGAACTATATAAATGCCTGACCTGACACAGATGGACACGGGAGGCATGTATAAAATATCTAAACTTTTATTCTTCTTCACCTGTGGGGTACATCTTCCCCGTAATCCCCACAGGCACAACACAGTCCCAAGTGTACAAATAAAGCATTAAAACACACCACACTCCTCTCTTTCGGTACTGCCACTCCTCCTCTAAGCTTTGTCCTCATCCTCCCGACTCTTGCCAATGAGTGGTGGTTGTTGGCTCCTTTTATTAGGCACCCGTAAGTGCTCTGGGTGCTTGATTGGCGACATACTGCTGCACTTACGGGTGTGGCGAAACCAGTGCCCAGAAGGGGCTAGCAGCTCCTGCTGCAGCTCCCCCTGGCGGCACCTGCAGATCCCAACAGGGCTGCACCAAACTCCAACCCTCATGAAGCCCTGCAGGAGTCTGAGGCACTGCTGCAACCCAGGGAGGCTGCCATCTAGCATCCAGGGGAAGATATTGGGTTTCCCATGCTTGCTCCCCTGGAACATATGCTGCAGGGGCTGCAGCCATCCATCACAATATTTATATATCGACTGGTCAATTAAATTAAAGGAACACTTTAAAAACACATAAGATCTTAATGGGGAAAAAAAATCATGCAGGATATCTCTACTGATATGGACTGGGTAATGTATTAGGAACGAAAGGATGCCACATCATTTGATGAAAATTATTAACCTACAGAGGGCTGAATTCAGACACCCTGAAAATCAAAGTGAAAAAATGATGTGGCAGGCTATTCAGTATTTTGTATGGCCTAATGTGCTTGACAACTTCAGGGCATGCTCCTAATGAGATGATGGATGGTGTCCTGGGGGATCTCCTCCCAGATCTGGACCAGGGGATCACTGAGCTGTGCATTCCTCCATGGATATGCCTCCCCAGACCATCACTGACCCACCACCAAATCAGTCATGCTGAACAATGTTACAGGCAGCATAACGTTCTTTCACGTCTGGCACATATGCTTAGGGTGAAAAGCACAGGGTACTAGTGGTGGACCTGCCAATTCTGGTATTCTATGGCAAATCCCAATCGAGCTCCACGTTGCCGTGCAGTGAGCACAGGGCCCACTATATGACGTCAGGCTATCCTCATGAAGTGTGTTTCTGATTGCTTGCTCGGAGACATTCACATCAGTGACCTGCTGGAGGTCATTTTGTAGAGTTCTGGCAGCGGCTCATTCTGGTCCACCGGGTTGAGCTTCTAAGCTCCAATTCCGTGGCCCCGATGTAAACCAAGGGGGCTGCCCTCTCGTGTCCCAGGGGAGGTACTCCTTGTAGTATGCCCATTCCCCCGTTCTTCTCCCGAAAAAAAGTGTCCCGTCCGGGCAGGATCCCCGGCCGTCCATCACAATATGTATGTAAAATGTACATATACATATACCGTAACTACTCGTATATAAGTCGGGTTTTGAAACCTGAAAAATCAATCATAATATCAGACCCAGACTTATACACCCGTTCAAAAATTGACACTTGAATTTTTTTCTTTTACATCTTCTTGCTTCCTCCAATCTCGCACCAGTTTCTCAGACACATGGAATTTTGTTGCATCAGCGCAGTTATGAATTTCTTTTGCCACTTCAACGACTTTTAATTTAAAACCAGCTTCATATTTTCTTCTGATGGAATTCTCCATCATAGATGAGGGATGATCTTATGATAAAGGTGTAAGTCGTATGAGGGTGTGAGATATAAAAAGCACAAAACAGTGCAAACGTTGCTTCGGAATAGTTTGGGTATTACCGTGTGGTCAAGTAGGCACAATAGAAAAAAAAGGCCGTGTGCACCGTGGTTACTGTCCCAGGTGGGTGTTAGCATATCATAATCTCTTGGACCAATAGTGTGAGTTTTCTGCATTCAAATTTATATGACTGACATTATAAAATACCAGAAATTATACGGTAAAATCAAGCCCCAACTTATCCGCGGGAGAACTTAAAAGCAAGTATATACGGTATATATATGGAAGCGAAGGTCTGTGATGTGGTTTGTATATTTGTAGCTAGTGATCCACAAAGTGGGAAAATGCATCATGTATCTTAAAATCATTTTTTATTCCTAAGCTTTCAACAATCTACCAGGTATCGTCATGAAAGGAAAATGATTAGACATACAGGAAGGTTTCAGCAGGTTAGCAAATTATTGTTCAATATCTGTCCAAAACAGTGACGTGCGGTGAGATTCATGGTTGGTGAGGCACTGACTCCTTCAGAGTCAAATTTACAAATATATGAACCCAAAAGAGTAGCTTATTCACTATTCAAGTAGCAGGATGCACATTGACTACAGGTTATGTTTCTTATCTCATCAGCATTCTTTACACACACATAGGTAGGGTACATATTCAGCTATGAAAGAACATTACATTTATAGCAGCGAGAGAGAGCAGAGAAAGCATATTTGCCATTGCAATTCCACAATTCATACTCATTCAATACAAATGAAAGTATAGAAAGGTGTAAAAAAAAAACTCGATTTCAAGTTTGGGTGTACATGAAATATTTAATTGTTTTTAAAAGCTTTTAATTCTGATGCTTTAATCAATTTTAATATAGACTGTTCAACAAAAGGATAACAAGTAAACCAAAAGAATATTCTGTAAGGTCAAAATTTAGTTTTTAAATTTTGGATTGTTTTTTTCTTAGTCTAATCCCATTTTTTATAAAATTGAAAATCATTTATGGTCTTACCTTTATTTGTAAATGAAGTTCATGTGCCTATCCTTCTCCATGAAAATCTCTTGTTGCTTTCTTGTAAATGTCCTCCTTATTCTCCTTTAGATTTAAATGTCATAAAATTCTGTTTTGGCAGTCAGTTGGAAGAAAAAATAAAAATAAACGGACCTCTGCAGTGCACTTGACTTTCTGATATCGATAACTTATTGGTGCCCAGAGCCTCTCCGTAGAAGAACAGCAGCAACGAAGACCTGTTGGGCTCACAGGCGCCCCCTTTGGTGCAGCACAGTATTGTCTGCCTCACTTTGTGCCTTCTCACTGTGGTTTTATGTCCGATCAGCAAGACCGAATATGCCACACCTCGCGTTACTCCCCTGTATTTGAACAGGAAATTCAGCAATTTTGATTATAAAATGATCAAAATTATTGGATTCATACAGAAAACAAATTTGTTGAGAATTGATGTAAATTTACCACCCATACTCCTGACGAAACTGCTGACAGGAAGGATGTACACATCACCAACTAGACAATTGATTTCTGACTGTACAGCAGAAAAATCAGATGCCTGTAACAAATATAAAATGAAACACAAGCAATTCACTATCAATAAAAACAAATAACAAAAATAATAATGTAATATGGGCAGCATTTGATGTTGAGTTCTGTGCTGAGTTCTCAGTAAGGTCTGAGATAAGATTTCATTTTTTATTTTAATGATTGATTCATAATTACATTTAAGGGTTTACAAACCTGTTTTTTCTTTAAGGATTTACATTATTTTTGTCATCTCTTACTGATAGTAAATTGCTTGTGTTGAATGTTGTATCTGTTACATGCATTTACTTTTTTCTGTTAGTTATGTGTTAACGGTATGCATAAATGACCCCATAGCCAGACAAAAGCAGACTGTGCATTGTTGCTCTGGGAAACAACTATCCTCTAGAAAGATTGCTGGTGTAGAGGTGGTTCCTTGACCTGCCTTCTGTCCTGACCATAACCTCATAGAAACCCTTTGAGATACCCTGGATTCCAACATCCAGAGATTTTCTCCCGTGCTTGCCAATAGCCAGCAACTTAGTCAGCATTGAGATAACATCCCACAACTGTAGGTTCAGATGTTCTTTGCTTCAGTCAAAGTATATTATATAAGTATAAGTACTGGAAGCCAGCAAAACAGACACACACTTCCCTCTTGCTGAAGTAGAGCGCCCTTACATGAAACACGGCTAATAATGAATGACTGAAGTGAAAATGTGGCTTTTGACCAGTGATAAGCAACTAACTCTGCTTTGGGTGAGTAAGTGATCTATCCTGAAAGAAAGAATCATCAAAAAAAAAATACAAATAAACAGAGAGATGTTTAAAAATTATTTCTTCTTATAATCTTGCCTCCTGAAGTGTGAAAATAATGTAAAGAAAGTATCAAGGTGTATGTATGTTTGGTGCATTTAGTTAAAGTACAAATCATCAAACGCTTCATACTTTTTAATTTTAATTTGTGAAACCCGTATTGCATGTTATAAACATTGATTTTAAGAATTAATATACTGTACATCTGAACCTATATATATATATATATATATATCAATGTATATATCTGAACCAATGTATGTATCTGAATGAAAGATATACACATTATATATTATAAATTATTCCTGGTAGGCTGACATCACCACACTTTGTTAGGCTTCTGGCCTATATGTGATGTGTTCGATTCTGTAATGGAGAAAATGTTCCTGAAAATGTATAGACTGAAACCCACCATGCTCTTAATGCTCTGAATCTTTATATTTTCCTCCTAAAATAATGAGGCAATCTGGTTACCTTTTGATTTTTTTAACGAGAAATCAGTTTATATGTTATATGTTTCCTGGCTCACTGTTTGTCTAACAGTTCTTTCTTTCCTACTTTCTGCACAGCTTACAGACTGGTAAATGGCTCCTGTTCTGGTCGAGTTGAATTTTACTACAACAAACAGTGGGGGACCGTCTGTGACCGCTATTGGGACTTGCAGAATGCCAATGTATTCTGCAACCAAATGGGGTGTGGATATGCAATCAAAGCCCTTGGACAGGCCAGGTTTGGAGAAGGACATGGTGAAATCTGGACAGATAATCTTCAATGTGAGGGCAATGAAGCTGACCTGACAAAGTGCCCAGCTCTCGATTATGGGCAGGAGGAGTGCACACATAAGAATGATGCAGGAGTTATCTGTTCTGGTGAGAGTTTCTAACATTCTGTGGTCTTGTAGCAAATTTCATACAACCACATATACACATGTATATATAATCTTATATTCACAGTAAAGCATGTAAGATCAAAAAATGCCTACAGGTGATTTACAAAAATGCAAATAAACAGCAAAAACATTTTGAAATGACAACAAACTCAATCCACAGTACAACCACTTCAACATAAGAATGGAATTAAGTTACAGGATCCAATTCTGTCATTGACTGAGCCTAAAAATGATTTGTTTGCTGAAAAATGTATATATGTTAACAATTCTAAAGGTGTCATTTTTATATTTTTTGTACAGTGAAATGTAGACCTGAATTGGTGATAGTATGGTAGCTTATTGGCTAACCCTGCTGTTGTATAGATCCAGTGTGCTGGGCTAAAATCTTTGTGTCTGGTTGTTATCCTTGTAGTGTTAGGGATGTCCATGTTTGCGTGGATTTTCTTGTGAGTACTGTAGTTTTCCTCCCAGATTCTCAAAGTCATGAAGGTTAGATTTAATAACAATTCTAAACTGGTTTAGTGTGGGTGGGTGTGCAAGTTAGTCCTGTGATTCACTGACACCCTATCCAAGGATGTTTCCTGCTTTGTACTGAGTGCCGCTGGGATAATTCTTGTGATGGATGGCCGGGGCCCATGCCTGGCCGGGATGCCCCTTCACCACATCTGCCAAGGGGACAAGGGTGGGAAGCCCAGTACCACCCCCTGGACACTAGATGGCAGCCTCCCTGGGTTGAAGCGGACTTAACCAGGGCTTCATGGGGGTTGCAGTTCTGTGCAGCTCTGTGAGGTTCCGCAGGCGCCGCCAAGAGGTGCTGCAACAGGAGTGGCTGGCCCTTTTTGGGCACTGGTTTCACCTTACCCGGAAGTGCAGCTGGATGTCGGCAATCAAACACTTGGAGCACTTCTGGGTACCCAATAAAAGGGAGCCAGCGACCACCACTCAATGGCCAGAGTCGGGAGGAGGAGGACAAAGCTTGTGGAGGAGTGGTGGTGGAAGAGAGAAAAGGAGTGTTAGTGTGGTGCTTACTGTACTTGGGACTGTGTTGTGGCTGGAGGGATTACAGGGAAGATGTGCCCTCCCGCTGAAGAAAAATAAAAGTTTCTTTGTTTTTATACGTGCCTCTGGGTCCAGTCTGTGTCGGGTCGGGCACTATATAGCGCCTTTTCTTACACTCCCCTAAGACCCTGAGTTGAAATAAGTGAGTTTGAAATATAAAATAAGCACGGTATAACTTCCAGAGCACAGATACCAAGAAGATGAAATGCTGGTAGTGCAAACAACTATAATACTGTATTTGACAGTTGTTTTTTACCTATTATATTAAAATCATATATTGTGATTAGTTACTTCTTGAAAATATGAAGGAACGGGAGGATAACAAGTAAATGCAGTGCAATGTTTTTATACTCATGATTGCTTTATTTTCTTCAGTTCCTCAGATCTTAACACTATTTTCTTTGTTTTCACTGTGTCTAGTCCAGAATTTTGGTGTCAGACTCTATGGTGGTTCCAGTCGCTGTGAAGGATGGGTAGAAGTTTATTACAACAGCACCTGGGTGAAAGTGGCTGCACAATCCTGGAGTGATAGAGATGCCTCAGTTGTATGTAGACAACTTCAGTGCGGCTCTAGGACTCAAACACCAAATTCCTCACAGTATATGAAAAGAAGCAGAACTTTGTGTCTAAAAGGCTTTAAATGTCTTGGGAACGAAGAACATCTTGGGAACTGCAGCCACCCACAGGAAGATGAATGTAGAGAAAGTATTGATGCTGCAGTTGCATGCACTGGTAAGGGTTATTCCATCTTTTTCTTCCAAGAAAATGAGACAGAGTTAGAGCTGCTGAACTAACAAATTAAACAGTTATTATATATCAAGGAGAAAATGGGCTGTAGTGGAGAGTACTGTCCAAATATAGGTGTGATATTAAAATCTTGTAGTTATGTAATTGAATCTGCTTCTAAGAAACTCACTTTCTAATAATAAGGATTTTATTTAATACCACAATTAATTAAAAAAGATGGCAGTGCTTAGTCAGTTACTTGATTCAACAAGAATGTTAGAAGAGTATTGTACTGATGTAAAGGATGATCCATAAGCAACCTGAAATTATGCTAGTGTTGTAACTTAATGAGTCTACCTGGAATTGTATAGAAAACTCCTATTTAGACCACAAAATATTTCAATTGTGTATGTGTTATATTAATGTCAGAATTGAGATTCAAATGCTTACTGTTAAAAAGGCAGGTTATTTATAGAATGCAGTTTCGACCCCCTGGAAGTAATAAAGATAACACTAATGGCCATTATGAAAATTTCTGCACATCCTCTTTCTGTCACAATAGTATTAAGTACTTTCAGACAACAGATTATTTAGCAAAAATGTTTGAAGAAACACTCCTGGGGCATCTTTCAATGGCATTACATCTGTAGACAGATGGACAGCCCTTCAATTGTTCTCAGGGGGAACTTTGGTGCTTTGCAAAAGCTCATTAAAGAGCAACCTTATTATAATGAAACTCATGGGGCCATAAAAATATTTCTTTATAACGGAAGTTTCATGATAACGAAAATGGGGAGAATATATATTGTAATGTGACTAGGACCGCTGGCGATTTGCCTTGTCCTACTGCAGCAGCGCAAGGACAGCTCTGTAGCTGCTTTCCTGCATCTGGTAAACAGTAAACCAAGAAAGGGCAAAACAACTGGTTGTCCTCCGTAGGATAAGGGTTACCGCATATTTTTCTTGTGGCACAATGCTTAACATTTAACACCGGGATTTTAATATGCTCTTCCTCGCATTCTCCTGATCTGTTTTCTCCAGTCAGTGGTGATTCCCAGCCGCTAGTGCTCTAATCTCAAGATGGCAGCTAAAGCAGGACAATCGACTGTGCTGTGGTTCCTAACAGCGCCTATTCTGAATGAGACTGTACCTGCCCTCTCTATGCAGTAATAAAGTACCTGCATTTTCCTTGAAAACTTGGACTTATCTTCCTGTCTCTCGTGCAACTCTGTGACCCAAGCTTGACAATAACTGTATTTAAAAAATAAAAAACAAAAAAAACAGCACTTCTTAAACTGCAAAAAATATTTTATTTGTAAATGAGATATTTAGTTATAGCTTTTTTTTATAGAAATATAGGTATGAAAATACAAAATGAAAATGAGATGTTAGATGTCATTTTTTAAATAGAAATACAAGTATGAACATAGAATGAAAATGAGAAGTTAGATTGTTCTAACAGAAATACAGGTATAAAAATACAGAATTGAAATGAGATGTTAGATGTAACTTTTTGTAATATAAATAAAGGTACAAATACAGAAAGAAAATGAGTCGTTAGATGAAGATGAAGGCAAGATTCCAAAATGCTTTTGCCACATCATTTTTCTTCATTCCAGAATCAACTTTTTCCAGGATTGTTAATTTTTCTTTCCCGGTGGGGGACCTACTCAGAATTCAGCTATATGTATAATATCGCACCAACATGATGGCTGAGCGTGGAGGAGACTGCCCAAGACCAGAAATTTCACAAAAGACCATCAATCTCCCGAGACTCGTCACGGAAAGTGTAGAAGTGGCATTAATGCATCACGTTATTATCTTCGATGGCCCTTTTTGGCCGAAAAAACGTTAATTATACTGAGATTTACGTTACGTTAAAATGAAATTTGATTAACATGATGTTCTATGAACTTTCTTCCAGGCTCATAAAAAATATTCATTATTCAGAAAATGTTGTTACTTTGGTATTCGCTATAATGGGATTTAAACATTCTGAAAACATACCAGAATTGCTAAAAAAATGGAAGAAAATTAAAAAGAACCAGTTGTCAAGTGAGGCATTATGCAGAAATACTGCTGTTGGTACAATTTATATTTTATAATGTATTTATATTTATTCATTTTCTAACCCACTTACTCATGAGCAGGGTCGTGAGGGTGCCGGAGCCTTTTCCAGCTAGCATAGAGCTCAAGACAGGAGGAATCCCTGGACAGGGCGCTAGACCATCACAGGGGAAACACACATACTGTATATACACATTCTAACTATACCCCATAGCCAATTTAATATCGTCAATCCACCTAACCTGCATGTCTTTGGACTCTGGGAGGAAACCGGCGCACCCAGAGGAAACCCACACAGACCCTGGGAGAACATTCAAACTCCACACAGGCAGGACCTAGTGCGCGAACCCTGGTATCCTTACTGCGAAGCAGCAGCACTGCCACTGCACCACCGGGTCACCATGTATTTATATTTTATAATACAGCTTATATTTATTTTATGTATAATTTATATTTATGATGCCTCTTTGAGCTTAGACTGTTCTTTTTACCTCTAGCCAAGTCAGAACTTTTCTTTCTTTTTAGTCATTCTGTTGTGTATTTGAGAGGGAATGCTATTGTTTATTGATTTATTTATTTAGTTATTTATTAATTAATTTATTTAATTGTTTGTTTGTTTACCAATCTTCTGTGCAAATAAAGTCTAATCTATCTATCTATTAAAAAAAATACTTTTTTGCTGTAGGATAGCTTTTCCAATATCCTTTAAATATGTAACACACCTGAGTATAATAAAAGTAAATTTTACTTAGCTTAGGGCTTAACAGTTCCTGTCTGAATGCAGTTACTTAATACTCCATCACTACCACCAGCACATACACACATATGCACACTTCACAGTCCACTACTTCATTCAAAACAGTAGCTAAGTTGTTTCTGCCTTTGACCACACCAGTCCATCAGTAAACTACATGTGTGACAAAGAACTGGAGTGTAGCCAGATAGATACTTTCAGTCTTTACAAAAGATGTTGATGAAAATCTCATTGATGGTTTGAATCCATGTTTAAGGCAGATTCTGCCTTTTCTGTCCAACAACCTGTAATTGATGCTGTGATCTTCAATAGTAATGTTACAAATCTCCTGTAGTGCTAAAACTGAACAGCTACCAGGGCCTTTTTCTGCACCTCAATATTCCATTACAAGGTCACAAGTAGATGAAATACAACTTAATAATTATAAAATCATTGCTTTTTGTTAAAATGCCAAAATTATCCTGTCATGATTTAGTTCAGTGTATAAAGAGAATCCTTAACAAATATACATAAAACAAACAATACAAGGGAGTATACAATACAGTAAAGTTTCTTTCTTTTATTTTATCCAACTCAAACTCACAAAGGTGGCACAGTGAAAGCACTGCTGCTTTGCAGAAAGGAGATTGTGGATTTGCTTCCTGGGTCCTCCCTACATGGAAAATGGTTCGATTAGTGAGAAAAGTGCTACCTAAATGTAAAGAATTACTTTTATATGTAGAAATATCCATCCATCCATTATCCAACGTGCTATATCCTAACTACAGGGTCATGGGGGTCTGCTGGAGCCAATCCCAGCCAACACAGGGTACAAGGCAGGAAACAAACTCCGGGCAGGGCACCAGCCCACCGCAGGGCACACACACACACACAGACCAAGCACACACTAGGGACAATTTGGAAACGCCAATGCATCTAACCTGCATGTCTTTGGACTGTGGGAGAAAACCGGAGTACCCGGAGGAAACCCACACAGACATGGGGAGAACATGCAAACTCCATGCAGGGAGGACTCAGGAAGCGAACCCGGGTCTCCTAACTGCAAGGCAGCAGCGCTACCCACTGCCCCATCGTGCCACCCATGTAGAAATATAATAATCTTATTTATAAACATCTATGCATGGAAGTGTGTGTGTCTGTCTGTCTGGCCCAAAAGTGCAAGGCTACAGCATGAAGCTCAAAGAGCAGGCAAGGTGACCCCAAATTGATGAGTTGGAAGAAGAAAGAAGTACAAGGCTACAGCATGAAGCTGAAAGAAAGCGACTCCGTCGCCAAAGTGAAAATGCCGAGGAAAGACAAACGAGACAGAAACTTGCTTAGCCTCTGATAAACAAAATGAAACTACCGACTCTGCTTTTCAATATTTTTCTGACGATTTCAGTAGTTGGTAGGAGCCCAGGATTTTTACAGCACAGGCTTACACAGCTAGTATAATATAAATGATAATAATACTCGTATATAGTACTAAGCTAATGTGTCAGGGAAGTACTTGTGATGAACTTACCTCTGGCTTAGTATGTGTTTAACAAGGTGACAAGCAAATAGAAATTGATTGAAAAAATGTTATTATTGCATTGAAGGATCAGAACAGCTGGGGAAATTCAAAGTTACTTAAATTATTACATAAAATTCTTAAAATCAGAATTATTCTAATTTAGGGTCATGGGTGATGAGTATATTTTTTTTTCTTCATCAATTTGCAAGCTAACAAGTGGTGGCTTCATTTACTGAAGGGGTTTTAGAGGATAAACCAAAATGTTAGGTGATAGTATAAATAGCATTTTTAATTAATTCTTAACATGATACATATAAGCTGTTTTAATTTTACAAATTAAAAATGTATACTCTATACCCTAAGAGGCAGGTAACTTAACTTTTGACAGGAATGTTAGATCCTTTACTAAAAGAAAAAATACGATCAGGGAAAAATCATCAAATACGGCATTAGAGGGTATATGCTTTCTATTTAACACACTAAGCAGCTAGGAAATGCCTTGGAGACCTGGTTATTTAAGAACATCTAAAGACTTGCAATACATCAGGCTAAAACTGCCTCTAGACACTCATAGTAAAAAAAATTCTCCAAGGCATCACCAAAAATTTATGAACTTCCACCTCTCATGATATATAAAACATCTACTTTTGAGAGATGCTGAATTACATTTTCATTTGCTCCTTGTCACTTGTGTTCTTAGGGTGAACTCACCTTGACAGGTTACTGTCTTTCAAGACAACCTAGGCATTGTTAGAAACCAGTATCCAAGGATCCCTGAATCTGAATCCCTGAGTGCTACTGAAATCTGGACTGAGAGCACCCTCCATTCTGAAGAGACATTGATAAGTTGCTGTGTTGATGTGAACTAAAGTTTCCTTACCTATTTCTTTATCTGTTTTTAGTCTGAATTTTCAAAGCATTTAACTTACTATTGAATCTAATGAAAAATGTTATTTTAACCTGAACATAACATTTTTTTTTAGTTTATAATTTAGACTTTTAAAGCTCCAGCATCTAGAATAATTGGCATTGTTCGATTTTTGTATTTAATAGTTAACCATTGCTGAACAGTGTCACTTGTAATGAGCGCAGTAAGGTCTCACAGTGACAATATGGGCATAGAATACACTGTATATGACTCTCTCTCTTTAAGTTTGTGTCTCCCTTCCCTCCATCTATGCTCCAAGACATCTGTTAAAAGCAGAATCAATTAAACTTTGTAAGCAACAGCAGCAACAGGGTCTACAATAAAGCTGAGACTGGATGCAATATAATACGTCATTGTCTGTAGGAAATAATGTAATATGAAAAAGTTCAAAAACACAGAGCCAGACAAAATAAATAAAGCAATGACAATATAAAAAGCTGCAGTGGGCTGGTGCCCTGCCTGGGGTTTGTTTCCTGCCTTGTGCCCTGAGTTGGCTGGGATTGGCTCCAGCAGACCCCCGTGACCCTGTAGTTAGGATATAGCACTTTGGATAATGGATGGATGGATGGATGGACAATGTAAGAAGCTTTTGGAAAAGGTAAAAACTACAAAATTACAGGACTGCATCTGTTACTATAAATGATAGTGCTGATTCACAGATCAAAGACTTAGTGACTTTTTCTACATTGATAAGAACTGCAACCCTTTTAGGACAGAGGATAAGGATGGCGAGGCAGTAGCTTTCAAACACTGGAATGACATTCTCATGAAAAGATTTGCAAATGTAAAAGAGAACAATGAGTGTCAGGAAAAAGTTACCAGTAAATGTTTACATCACATTAGCATCCAGAAGGGAATTAATTGCAAAATGTAATAATCGTTTTGTTTGCTGAAAATTTAATAATGTTAGATTGAATATTGGAAACATGAAACCTTCTGTATGTAATAAACATATTCAAAAAGCAAGCTCTCTTTTTTAACTGGTCATCTGAATTTCTTGCTTTACATTAAATAGCTTTCTGTGCTTTTAAGTATTAATACTAATCCAAAATGTATTGTTTTTGAAAGAACATACAACCAAATAATGGTTACAAAAAGGGGATATTTGATTTGATTTCCTAAATTTGATAAGCCACATGATGTTTTTTTATTTCATAACGAAAGAGATTTTTAGTATCTGCATTGGGTGTATTTAGGAAGAGTACCTAGAATATTATACCATGTTGAAACTGTATGTGTTCTAAAATTCTATTACTTCTCCTAGTTGCAGTTTTCTTTTTTAATAGATTATAAATGGTTTTCTGACAGCTTTGTGTTATGAAAATTTCACCTGCCCTCTCCAACAACAATGTTTTATTTTCCCCACCTGGCCCTTTACCTCTTTTGAGTTTCCATCCAGTTCATTTCTTCTGATTAGGTGTTTAAAATTTGCTGTCATCTTTACTAAATTATAGCAATTTACTTTTACTTGGTGGTGTTAATTTTACTGTTTCATCTTTGCAAAAAATGATTGATGGGTAATATTCATGCCAAAATTCTTGTTGTGTCTTAGTGGAAACTCTGAAAATTTTATATTGTGCTTCATCATATAATTATAATATAATTATTTAAATTTTAAAAATTATTACAAAAAATAGAGGAGGTTTTCAATTTTTAAACATGTTTTCTCAGCTTTTCTTTCTGTTAAGAGAAGTGTCCTGTAATAAAGGCAGTCAAATCTTTTTATGATAGGACTAAACTGACATAAAAGACTCTTTGTAAACATTAGCAAATCCTTCCTCTTTAATCCTTAAATTGTTTTGGCTTTGTGAGAGAAAAAAAACAGTAAAAAATTAAGTATTGTGGTTCCTCTTTAGCTTTAAGGAATTTCTGATACAACGGCTAGAATGGCATTTGTATAATTATGATGACAGACTGGATGCTTATTTATAATCAAGGTCACAAGTAATTTTAAAAAATGGCAGGATCTAATCAATAACATTTTAGAATAAGCTACTATATCAGGGTAAAGGATACTCGTCCTTCCTTGCTGCTTCAAAGATTTGCTTTGTCAACTGGCTCTCCTCTCTTTCTTTTGGGTGGGGGTTGAATTTTGGTTTTGTTATGTTTGATTTGATTGTATGGATTGTTATTTGCTTTCAATTAAAATTAATAAAACAAAAAAACAGGGATTCTGTTTATTACGTTTTTGTTATTAAAGCATGAAAAATATGTCCTGCTTAATCTTTAATCACATGGCCATTTGTTAATTTTAATTGTCAAATTATTGCCTCATATTTCTCCTCTTCAGATCACTTTGCCCTTAGGCTTGTTGATGGAAGAGGCATTTGTGATGGAAGACTGGAGATTTTCCACAATGGGTCCTGGGGGACAGTGTGTGATGACTCCTGGGACATAGCAGATGCCAATGTAGTTTGTCGTCAGCTGCAGTGTGAGCTGGCTTCAAATATCTTAGCATCAGTTTCATATGGACCAGGAAGTGGACACATTTGGCTGGATGAAGTGCATTGTCAGGGGAATGAATCGTCACTGCAGAACTGTGGACATCAAACATGGGGGCAGCATGACTGTAGGCATAAGGAGGATGTGGGAGTGAACTGTAGAGGTAAAACAGATGTCGTTTAAGACAATACATTAGAGCTGTTAAAAATAACCTAGACTGAATATGAACATGAATCAGTAATGCAATCTCAATGTGCAGTATAAGTTCTTAATTTTGATTGCTTTATGTTCTTTATCTAGAACACTGAATCTTAAACTGTCATGTTTTCTAAGTTATCATTATTTTCAATAATATGTACTATAGTGTCTATATATAGTACTAGACAGTTGTCAAAGACAGTAACTTTGTTTGGCAAAAACAGTTCCACTGTCTTTTAATTGTGAATGCCACCTTTGGTTAGCAGTATCTGTTTGACCTTAGACCTGCTAACAGTAAGCCTTTCAGACTCTCCCAGAGAACATGTATAGTCAGTTTGCAAAAGGTTTAGAAAAGCATTTCTATGAAAAAGAGATTAGAATGAGTTTTCAATAATCCCTAAGTCTTTTTTGAATATACAGTACTTTAATTTTTACCCTTCAGTAACACCTTATGTCTAATATAAGAAATATGAGTAACAAATAAACATGTAGAATATCATTTCACACATTACTCTGGTTAAGGTTAGAAAAAACGGTGTTAATATTGCAGGTAATATTACTCATTGTTTTAACTTCTTATTGTGTTCATAAGAATTACTTATATATAGTATGCTTTGAAAACACTTACATATAAGTCAAAACCCCCATTTATGATATACCGTTCAACTCTTCTTACTGTCTAGTTATGCACAATGTTGAGCTCTTTGGGGTTTTACGGTTTCTCTCTATTTTTGTCCCTCTAGACCTGAAAACCCCTCATTTATAAGCCATTTTGGACCATAGTCTGTGCAGGAAATTAAACCCTTATGATAAAGAGTAAACCAACCGGTGCGTTCAGCATAAATGTCAGAAGGACTTGAAGTAGTGCATGCCACATCAAGTGACCCCAGGGGTTTACCTCCTAATTAGGTACCAGGGGTCAAAATTACTCTTTTTGACAAAACTTCAAAAAATGGTGATCAGTAATATAGGCATGTGGAATTTCATTTTATGCTATTTCGAGGTTGCTGATCACAAATATATTTTTATTATTTGATTTCTTACCGTGGTCCTGGCTCTCTATCCCAGAAGGTTAAAAATGACTCCTTTCAAACATAAGCATGTGGGTTATCGTTTCAGACTATTCCTAGGCCTGTGATTATGAAAATGGTGTTATTTTCAATTTGGGATCGTTTACCAAGGGACTAGCCCTATATGGACCTCTGTCAAATGGTAAAAAATATCAAATGTCTATTACAATTGAGAATGTATAGAGTTTAAATATGTAAAGTTAACCACATATTTCAGTATTTCAAATATTGGATGCAACCTTTTCTTGTTTATTATGTACTTCTATTTCATGAAGTAAGTCATTGCTGTTTCTTATGAACACCTTGAATTAGGGCAGCATATGCCACTTCAGACTTTTTAATATTTGTGATGGTGCCTGATTGGGACAAAGAGTGTGGGTAGAAACAGGGGGTAGTACCTTCTACATTGTTTCTTTTATCATTGGTATTCTACTGGTGGGTGGCGCAGTGGTAGCGCTGCTGCCTCGCAGTTAGGAGACCCGGGTTCACTTCCTGGGTCCTCCCTGCGTGGAGTTTGCATGTTCTCCCTGTTTCTGTGTGGGTTTCCTCCCACAGTCCAAAGACATGCAGGTTAGGTTGATTGGCGATTCTAAATTGGCGCTTTGTGTGTGTCCTGCGGTGGGTTGGCAGCCTGCCTGGGATTGGTTCCTGTGTTGGTTGGGATTGGCTCCAGCAGACCCCTGTGACCCTGTGTTTGGATTCAGCAGGTTGGAAAATGGATTGATTCTACTGGTGTATTCTTTATGGATTCACAAGTATAATAAAGTAAGGCATTGGAACGCTCTGTGGGAATTCTTTGTCTGTTGACATTTGCTACCAGCTACTAGGAGTTGTTACTCACAAGCCCCTTGACCTTACAGACGTAGCCACAGAGTCACATACTGTATAAGTGTATACAGCTTTTAATTTTGTGTTCTATTAAAACCACTTTTATTGTTTCTATTTTTTTTATTTAATTCTTTGATAGAATTCAAGGTCCTGAGGTTAACAAATGGCTGTTCCGGACAACTTCAGGTTTTCTATAACAATTCTTGGGGCAGCGTATGTGCTAATGGCATGGATAAGACCACTGCTACCATGATCTGTCAAGAATTAGGATGTGGAAATCTTAGTTCTTCCATTACAGAAGAATCATCAGAGCTGGATCCTGATCCAAAATGGCTGGACAATGTGAAATGTAGAGGACATGAGTCATCTATCTGGCAGTGCCCCTCTTCACCCTGGGGTAAAAACAAATGCTCCATGAATGAAGTAGCAGCATTCATTTGCTCGGGTAAAAAATAATTTTCTGTATCCAATGCTATGGTATTCAAACATGATTGATTTAAACTGTCATGAGAATCAAGGAAAAAGTAGGTATCAAATACATCTTCATATTTACCTGGAAATAAAGGTGTGATTAACAACAAAGAGATCTGCAGAACTAATAAGAAAACATTTCCTTATTTTTTAAAGGAAATGTCACATGATGTGTTTATGGTTATCACTGCTAAAGCAAATTATTTCCGGCTATATCTCATGTTACTGTTATCTACACAATAGCAATTAATTTTATGATTAAGGTTATTCGTTTGTGTTCTTAAAACCATATATCTCCATGCAAGAGCATGAACTAGTAAAATTTTGATTATGAATTTCACACAACACAATGCATCATAAACTCTACAAAATTGTAAACAAATAAAAGTAGAAATCATGAAAAATATGAAAAGCTCAGCTCTATAATGTAATTTTTTTTCATTAAGAAAAATATTATAAATCAACTTCTTTAAAAAAAAAAAAGAAAGAAATCCAGCAAGTTATAAAGGAGTTTACATTCCTTTAATATGGGAAGTGACATCCTTCCTATGTTATGATGGCCAGTGTGATTTGCTACGCTGTGGTGTGCTTTCTTTTACTTTTTCTTCCTTTTTAGTCATTCTGGTATGAGTTCAGACCACAGTATGTGTGTACTGTATATATGAGGGGTGTTCAATAATTTATCTACCTCAGTAGGGAAGAAAAGAGTTTTCAAAAAATGTGTTTTTTTTTCAGCATAGTTCCCTGATAGCTCCATACACTTCATCCACTTTTCTTGCAATGATTTTAACCCCTTTAAAAAAATCTTCTGTTTGACCTTCAAACCACGACGTCACAGCTGCCATGACATCTTCATCACTTGAAAACCGTTGTCCACAGAGAGATTTTTTTCAAACCTCAGAACAGGAAATAATTTAAGGGAGCCAGGTCAGGACTGTAGGGTGGATGGTTCAGCGGCTGGAATCCACAATCTTGGATAACAGCCTGTGATTAACATGACATGTTTACAGTGTTTATTTAAAGAGCTTCTGTAAAAAGCCTAATTTCCCCCAGGAACAAATAACATTCTATCTATCTATCTATCTATCTATCTATCTATCTATCTATCTATCTATCTATCTATCTA
>JANRMT010062796.1:54923192-54937420 GCA_026402145.1 Polypterus bichir lapradei
CCAATAAAACATACAGTAAACTGCTCCTTGTAACTATATTTAGTCAGTGTTTTGGATAATTTACAACTGACTTAGCCTCTCAGAACCAAACCATTGCATTGACTCTTTAAAAATTTCCAATGTCTGTTAACTTCTTGAAGTTCCTGATACTCATAGTATGAAGACTTCTTTTCAAGAACAAAAGTGTTCTCCCTGGTTTTTTGATCAATGCCATCTAGCATTGAACAAAAATTGCTGTTTTCAGTTATAATTTATTTTTAAGTGGCTAAGACCATCATCATAGTTTTTAGGTGACCAAGACATTGATGAATTACTTTCTTTTTAGTCTGCAAAATTAGGTTTCTGGTCTTAGACAAAATTTTAGTTTAAGACAATTGATATATTTTACGCTTTAATATACTATACATTTGTTTCTAAAAAAATATCTCTCATGTATTAAATAGTAGACCAGCTATATTGCTATGTGACCAACAGGGCTGCATCGATGTGCGTCTGTCAAAGGAAACAAGCAAGTGAAAATGACTTGTGTTTTGAAATGTAAAAAGATTGAAGGAAGCAATGTTTTGCCTTGACTTTCGCGTTGTTATTATTCATTATGAAACTAATTAAAAATTGTCAAAATCAGTTCAGTGCCATCTCCTCCAAAACAACCTATTTAGCTAATATGTTGCTGACTTTGGAAGACGTAGTGGGTACAGTATTTTACAAAGTTATTTCAGGATTGTGGCTTTATAAAAAAGGAATCCTTCCGGATCAACAAACATTTTCAATACTGCGCACAACCTGGTCAAATAATGCCCACAATGATCATTTTTACAAGTTTGCTTTGACCTTTCATTAAATGATATTGATTAAAATCGTGCTTTGCCTCAAAATGTGATCTTTTTCAAAATTGGTTCCTGGACAGCACTCTCGATTTATGATAATGTAATCAGTACAGAAATCATTTGCAAGGTTTATTTTTGTTTATAAGAATTACTTCTGAATGCTTTGTAGTGAGAAGTCAAGCAAAATGACACCTTTTATTGGCTAACTAAAAAGATTACATTCATAATGGCTAACACGCTACAACACCCTAGTAAAAAGATTACAAAAAGATTAGTTAGCCAATAAAAGGTGTCATTTTGCTTGACTTCTCACTACATTCATAATGGCTAACATGGTACAACACCCTGGTACTTCTGAATACTTTGAAATCATTTCAGTTTTATTTATTTATTTATTTTTTGTCTAGTGCCTCTTGACTCACCAGTACAAGTCAGCCCTCACATATATTATTCTATTCAACTCACTTTGATGTCTAATAATGCAAGATATCAAGCTTTTTGAGATCCCCTTCTATTTTGGTTCTCTATATCTGAAAGGTCATTTTAACCATGGTTTGTGCAGGACATTACACATTACACATTAAACAAGTATGTGTCTTCAGCAAAAATTATTGGAAGGACTTTGGAGTTGTGTATGCTACATCAACTGAGCACAGGAGTTCACCTCCTAGTGGGATATGATTGGTCAAAGTTACTTCTTTTTCAGAAAATTTTGAAAAAATTAGGATCAATGATACAGGCATGTGCAGTGTCATTTTATGCTATTCCAATGTTGCTGATGAAGAATATGATCATATTTTTGATATTTAATTGTTCACTAATGATCCTAAACCCTCTAAGACATAGTTTCTTAAACTGTGGGTTACATACGTTTTGAGATGGGTCGCTGAATGAGTTTGAGTAATTGATATACTTCTCCATAATGATTGTTGACAGCAATGCTCCAAGGGCCACCCCTCCTGTTGTGACTTCTTCAAGGAGGACATTAAACATTCTCCGCTATGAATTGAGTGTCGAAGACACTAAGAAAGACAAAGTTGGGTCACGAGACAAAAAGTAAAAAAGTGTAAGAACCACTGCTCTTAAAGCTACTCGATGAAGATTAAAAATTATACATTTCAAATATAATCTTATGAGGGTATGGTTTTAGACTATCTCAAGGTCAGTGACTATGAATCTGATGTTACGTGTATTATGAATACTATGCTATCTTTGATTTTTGATTCTTTACTAGGGCTCTTACCCGATATGAACATTTAACTGGATAAAAAAGTTATATTACAAGTGAGAATATATAGAATTTAAACATTTAAATTGAAGCACACATTTTAATATTTCAAATATTTGACACAACTATTCTTGTTTATTATTCATTTCTGCCTCATAAAGTAAATTGTTACTCTTCTAATGAACATCCTCAATTCATACTTTTCTTTATATTTTTTAAACAACAGACATGAATTAATTATATACTTTTCTCTTCATCTATAATAAATATTCATAAAGGCAGACATTTCTAGTAATAGTTATGTGAATTATTTTTTCTAGAACTCAAACAATATACAATTTATTATAAACTGGTTAACTAGGTGTTTTTTTTTTTTGCACATTAGTGAAATACCTTGGTACCCTGATAGGCAACAGCAGCCTATTATTTGTAGTCAAGACAGGAGTAAGACATGGCTGTGTGATGTCTGCCATGCTTTTCAACCTGACCATAGACTAGATGATGACAAAGACAAAGGAAGAAGCACAGAGGTGTATTAGATGGACACTCTTCACCACCTTAGAACACCTTGACTTTGCAGATGATCTTGCCTTGCTATCCTACACACACCAACACATGCATGAAAAAACTGAATGCCTATGCCTCTTTGGAGGTCAGGTGGATCTGAGAGTGAGCCTGAAGAAAACAAAGATCATGACACTGAATGTGGAATTCCCTGCACCAATCAAAGTATATGGTGCTGACCTACCCGGGATAGAGAAGTTCAATTGTCTAGGCAGTGTCAGCCGTCAGGATGGTGAGACAGGTGAAGACATAAAGAGCAAACATCTATTTCATCCAGATATTTTTTTTAAAGTTGTTTAGGTTTCCACTTCAGCTTATTCCATATTCCAATGGTAACTTGTATGATCAAGTGCTTCCTTGGCTCCTGTCTTCAATGCACTTCCCCCTTTACTTTCATGGACTTCTGGGTCTTATTTATGAGTGAGAACAGAGAAGATTATAAGAATGGTCAATGAGTCAGTAAAGTGGTAGCAATTTGCAAAAGTTGTACTGGATTATGGTGGTAAAGCTTGAGAAAGGCCCAGGGACAAACTTTCTCTTTACTGTTCAATCTGCATTAACATGTTTGCCTGTGATCACGTACTGGCAAGTACAAGTGGTTCCTGGACCTATGCTGGGTCCCAATGGAAGAAATGGGAAATATGACCTTCCCAGTGTGTGAAATTTCATGCAGGATAACTTCTAGCGTGATTATTCAGAATAAAGTGCTACTTTGATTAGCTGAGGTGTGACATTAATGCTTACCTCTCACCTCATTTAATAATCTAACGTAAAAATGTTAACACGGGAAGTCAGAAATAGTATTTTGGGTTGTATTGTATTCGGAGCAATTCAGTATATGCTTAATGAGTTTACTTTTAATTTTTATTTTAATAAAAGAAACAATGACATAAAATATTTTAATGTTTTTGGTACAGTATATATTAAGTAGCAGATAAAATAAGGACCTCACCATTCATGTGAACATGAGGAGGTAAGTTGAGACACCACAAATAATAACTTCACAAATTTCCATTGTATGTAAATGCGGCATGGCTTTCCATGAAATTGTGAAAAGCGCATTGATAAGGTTAAAATTGTTGCTTAACTGGATCAAGATGAACAATTCAGGTTCAAGTAGGCCTGTAGACAGGATACCCTTTAGACATTTCCTCTAAGGTGTACCTGGCACGTTCCATTGGGTAAAGACACAGGATCATACCAAGGGCATACTAGAGACATTGTGACCTAATTTGTTCACCTTGATCTATTGCTATCAGAACCATCACTAAAACAAGTAGATGTTCAACTATGTGTGTGTCCTGTTGTATTCTAGTGTCTGGTACCGGGTTTATTCCTGTCTTGCACTCTAAGAAGACAGGATAGGCTCCATTCCCTTCAAACCCATATTTGAATAAAAGGATTGAGGAAATGAATAATTGAAATTAATAATTGAACTCTTAAAAGAGTCATGTGACCACAGATGGAAAAGAACCATTTCCACAATTACATACATACTTTGCTTTTTCCACATAGCAAATGTGTCAGTGTGTCAGAATGTTGAATTAAAACAAATTCACCTAAAATGTGGCTCTGAATTATATTAAAAGCTAAGGAGAAATATATAAACAGCAGTTTTGTGGGTTTTTTTATACTTTCAGTGCTCATACAATAAATTCAGAAGTGTTGTTGTCTTCCACCCTGCTTTTTGCTCAGTTTGCAGATTGGTAAGGGTCCAGATAGGCTGGGGTTTTCTTAAATAGTTGTCCCTAAATTAACTTCAAACATTTTTTTAAGATATGATATGTTATTGCCACTGGTCTGAAACCACTTAATGCTCTGGGGAGTGTAGTTTTGCTGTAAACAGAAGGACATCTTAAATACTGAGTGGAATATAAGAGATAGCTTCTCTGCACAGGAGTGAAGCAGATGCCCACTTACTCCGTCTGGACCAGAGATTATTTAACTTTTGTTTGCTTAAGGACCTTTCTGTTATCATTCTGGTCAAAGAAGGGCTGACTCCTGGCTCCAGTCCTCAGTTTGCTCTTCTGTTGACTAATTTCTGAAGAAAAAATCCAGTGTATCAAACATTGAATGGGACTTAGGATTTTAGTTTTGAGCCAACTAATAGTCAGTTTTAACCCTTACCAGCACTGAACACGATTATTGCTTATTGCACAAATGCCAGCCATCATCTTCATACCATTCCATAACAAACCAAGGTTATCAGTCCACAGTTTGTTCTTTATCTTCCCCTAATACTTCAACTTTGCCTGCTTTATTTCATGTTTCACTTATTTTGTATTTCTTTCGGTTCAGTTAATGTTCCATGTGGAAATGCACATTATTTATTTATTTTTTCTTGTTATCAGTTCTTTTAGATCTTTTGTAATTAATGGCTTGTTGTTAGGGTATGTTTGAACTGAATTATGCATCTTCTGAGAATTTTATATAAAAACTGACTGAAAAACAGTGTCTGTCAGTTCATCAGTGTCAGCACCAAATTCTTTAATCACTGACCAATTAGTGCATTCAAAGCAGCCAAACAGTTGTGCAACAGAATCCTCGTGCCACACTTTTATTTATTTTAATTCTGGCTTTTCTGTTTCTAAAAATGGGTTTATAGATTAGAATAAGTTGGATACAGTTTTGTCCTGATGAACCCAGTGTTGGCTTTGCTCTGGATTTATAACCACCTTTGATGTTACCACCCTCACGTAAATGTACAGTGCCTTGTGGTATTTGCCATGTTTTGTCACATTACAATCTGGAATTAAAATGGACTTTCATTTGGATTGTATGCAACTAACTTAACAATATTCACCCCCTTTGATATGAAACCCCTAAATAAGATCCCGTCTAGCCAATTAAATTCAAAAGTCAAAAAGTAGTTGATTAGTGTCAACCTGTGTGCAATCAAAGTGATCTTACATGATCTTTCAGATGATGTCTGTATAAACATACCTATTCGGAAAGTCCCCGGATTCTGCAACACCACTAAGTAGGCAACATGAAGACAAAAGAGAACTCCAAACAGGTCAGAGACAAAGATGTGGAGAAATATAGATCAAGGTTTGATTATAAAAATGATCCCAAACTTTGAATTTTCCATGGAGCACCTTTAAATTCATTATAACAAAATGGAAAGAATATGGCACCACTATGAACTTCACAAGTGAAGGCCATCCACCTAGGTAGTACACATACATTCAACTAAGAAAACGGCTAGAAAAGGGACATTAAATAATATTTTACACCAAACTGTATTTATTTTGCTTTCAGGCTTTACCCAGAGATTTTCCAGCTATAGTGCTACGGATATAAAATACCACTTTTTGGCACTTTTCTCCAAATCTAAACCTTCCTCTCCAATATCAAAGTGATAAATGGAATCAGCAAATCCTACTCTAAATTTGGATATGCAGTTTGTTCATTTTAGGCTTTTTCCCATAAAGGCACACTTCCAGTTTGTATATAAATTACACCACAGTTTTTGGCAATTTTCCCCAGATCTAGAGCTCCCTCTACAATGGCCCAGTGATCAATGAACTCAGGAGAGGTACTGCAAATTTTAATATACAATTTGTTCATATTTAGGCTTTTATTTTAAATCATTTTACTATATCCATCCATTACTGTACATTTGCTTTATATATACAAATTAGACCACAGTTTTTAACATTTTTCTTCAAATCTGAGAAGAGTCATCTGGGGCCAATGAAACCGAAGCCAGAGGAGCCACTGAAGCAGCAGCTGGAGGAGGAGGCATGACCAGGGGCTTGTTTTTAAAAAGAATATCTTTCTGCCACAATTTGCTGCTCAGGATGTGATAAGTTGTAGGATGATCTACCATAATTTCCACAAAATCCAAGACCCTGCCTTCTTCACAAAATTATCGTTGGGATTCCTTGGCCCTCTTCGTCTCCGCTTTTCACTCTGCCAGCGTACTGTTTTTCATACATGTTCTGGCCAAGTGCACAGAAATCATCTTCTTTGGCTTCTCACAGATCAAGCTGAAAACCACATTGCGGTGCTGGGGACCACTGCAGGGGAAAGTCACACAAAAACAAAAAAAAACATCACAATCTGTTTTACCAAATTGAAAAAATAGCAAGTTAAATGTAAAGAGTGGAAATATTTTTCACTTACCTGCGCTCAGCAGACTTAGCCATACTGGTAAAAGAAAATCAGTTCAAAAGTCAAAATGATGTAGTGGTCAAGGCTGACAGTTTGAAGTACTCTATTCTGACTGTCTTTGTCCAATGGGGATTATATAAAGGGTTAAGGGGGGTCATCCAGACCCTGCCCCTCAAGTGAAACTCCCATCAGGGAACCATCCCCTTAGGTGAAACACCCCTCAGGTGAAACACCCCGAAGATGTCAGTCAAACGACTGTATACATACAAACCCTATACATCTGTACAGTGGCACAGTTGGCACAAATTACCACATCTGAATGAACAGCAGTGCATACCCAGGTGCCAGTAAAAACTATAATGAGCATTTTCATGAAAACTTTATAGATGTGAACTCTGGTGGAGTGGCCACAATTTATCAGACCTGAGGTGGATGATGCACATGTAGTGAAATTTCCTTCATTTGGAGAACAGAGAGTGTTTACATAAAAACTTTATACATGTGTCCTCTTCAGGGTCTCACGGTGTCAGTAGCAGGATGTGAACCCACAACTTCAGATTTTGACTTCCCACTCCTTATCCACTATGCCACATTGTCTGTATATACATACATATGTAAATAGTGCCAACTATCTTAATGTTTTCTACACAGATAACTTTATTGCATATTCCAATAGAGGCTTTTTGTCATATTGTTATAGTGTGTTGTGTACTTACACTGTTAGTTACACATGTTAGTCGATGTCATGACTTGATGTCCACATCATATTAAACAAAGAACAATCCATAATAAAGCCTTAACAAAAGTGTACTAGGCACAGATGCTTAAAAAAGATTTAATATACCAGGCCAAGTTGAGGAGTTTTCATTTTAAGTTTGTTTCCAAATGTTCACAAGCATATTTCTGCATTCTGCATTTTGTCTGCCTCAGAATACCTCAACCCCCATTCCAGACGTTTGAGAGATTCCAGACATTAACACCTTTGGTGCTTGTCTCAGTTCAGACTCAAACCCCCACTGAAGGCCTGAGAGAGCACAGAGCCAAGCAGAACAATGGCTTCATGAGTTGTTCTTATTTAGTATAGGCCACATATCCAAATTAAAACAAAAACATATAAATATGCTTGGTGGGTGTGATGTACAACCTGAACACACTTATATACACACAAAATATCATCAGCATTCTTTATTGATGATATGTAATTTTCCAACTGGTCACACCGTGTCAATAGTGGTATTTGAGCCCACAAGACTATTGAAGTACAAAGCATCAACTACTATGCCACACTGCCTGCATCTATTTTCAGAGTACAAAATGTCTTTTTTTTTTTTTTTTTACAGAAATAAATTATTTTTTATTTATTTTGTAGGCTTTTTGTCATGCCTATGTTCAAGTACTGTTCACAGGGAACCTGGCTCCACTTCAGATTGAGAGAGCCGAGGGAGACATTAACACCTTTGGCAGTATATCAGTTCTAACTTTGAAAATAGCTCTTGACTCCCCCTGGTGGAAATCTGAGGTTATTCAGGTGAATCAAACTGCAAACGGTAAAGTTATTGTATATGCTTGAAGTTCATCTATTATTTTTATTTATATTTTTTAAGGTTATTAATTTTTATTTATTTTTAAGGTTATTTCACCCAAGTCTTGAGACAGCTTAACACTAGAATTACCAGAGCCAACAAAAAAACCTGTAAATCCGGCCCACCTTAACCCATTTATGCCTAAGGTTGAAATTTTTGAGTTTGTGCATGAAATTCACTTATGTTTCGTAGAAAAATATAAGGAACAAGAATTTGAAGAGAAAAAAAAATTATTCCATTCCATTCCAAAGTTATATCTACCTGTCTTTGGGTTGGTTCTTCAAAAATGTGAGAAAATTCACATCACTTCTTGAGGAGATCCCAGCACGCCAATATCTGCAGCACACTGACTAACTCTGTGCACGATGTGATAAGGTGTACGCCCAGGAAGCAGACGTGTGTGAAAAGTCGGAGCCCGGCGATGGCCTTGAGGAGTAGGATATAAATATCTCTAACGTGACTATCGTTCCAATAATGGAACATGAGGCATAAATGGGTTAAATCCCTTCGTATCTCTCTGTCAGCGTCTTTTCGTCTTTTGTCTTTTAAATGTGTCGATCAACACAAGCAACAAGCAGCCTGCTATACAATCCCCGCCCTCCCGCCTCAGAACGGGCAAGAGGTTATTCCAGTTCCTGCCTTGATTGATTATCTGGGAGTGAGCTACCCAGAATTGAAAATAATGTGATGTGTGTTCTGTGTCTACATCAATCTATGTAAACAAATCATTAAAACAGAAACGTTTTTCAAGTTTTAATAATAAATGAGAATATGTACACATGAACTGTGTAATGTGTGAAGGCTGATGGCCAAATATCAAATAAACACTTTCACAAAAGGTACACATACAATACAACAGCTTCTGTGGTGCAGTGGTTAGAACTGCTGACTTATAATCCATAGGGTGTGAGTTTGAAACCAGCTTCCCTGCAAATTTACTGTTTTGAGTAGTGAGCTACTCTTATTGTTAATATTATACAATAAAAACATACATTTGATTTGTGTCTGTAAAAGCCGTTGTAAATTTAAAGTACTTGTAAAAGTTAGCGTTTTTTTTCATTTTTATTCTCTCAGTCGCAATCACGATACAACACCCACCTCCCGCCCCAGATCTGATGCGGTTACTTTTTATCTGAAACTGGGAATAACTGTAGATGTGAGTGGTGTTTTCAGACAATGGAACTAAAAATTCTCTGATCTGGAGGGATAAAAGCTGACACACAAATGCTGGTGAATCTGCCTTCTTCATATCTCACCATTACTTGAATTTTTTTTTATTCAGTTTTATTGAGTGTTCCTGCTCACGCTGAATGAGTATGCACCTTATTGTCCATGATGACAAAAAACAGAGACATAGGTATTGTGGCATCTGGCCCGGACACAGACAGGCAGACACGTTCATTTTACCCACCACACGTTTATTTACAGCTATTTACAGTCACAAGTGCACCACAAACTCCACAAGTCTCCAAAGTACTGGCCACAACAATGCCTTGCTTCAGACCGCCTCCTTTTCTCCTCTCCAGCTCAGTCCACTCCGCTCCCGACTCTCGCCATTGTCTGAAGGGAGGCGGTCCCTTTTATAGCACCCGGATGTGCTCCAGGTGGGTTCCGGCAATCTTCCACGGACATGCCCCAGTGTGGCGGAAGTGCTGGCTGCATCCCCGGAAGCACTCCGGGTGTCCCCTCTCTTCTTCCCCCCAGCACTTCCGGGTGTGGCGGAAGTGCTGTGGTCCAGGGCTCCAAAGGCATGGGGGCGCCCCCTGGCGGTGACCACGGGCCCCTACAGGGTGAAGCTTCAAAGCTCTGTACCCGTGGCCCCCAAAGGAACCAGGGTGGTCACACCCACATGGTCTGGGGAAGGTGTAAGCCCTCCTCCGGTCTTCCTAGGCGTCCCGGCTGGGTTGCCACCCCAGCCATCTCCGACAGTATATATGATGTTTGGAATAACTCATTTTATGACTTTTATAGTACATTTTGGAAATCATTGTGGCACTGATGCAACTTTATTCATATTATTCATATTCATTCTCACGTCTTCTTGCACTTGTAATCGGTGACCTCATTTTCTTTTTCGATCTTGAACCATGCAGTCTCCTCATTTTGGTGCACTGTGCTGTTTCTTTTGTATTCCAGGACATGCAGAGGAAAGAATAATAGAGAGACGTCAGTTCCGCGCTATATGAAATCATCAGATTCAAATGTTAACAGTTCAGAATATTAGATAATCAATTTAGTTTTTCTCCATTTACACTTAGCTCTCCAGCATGTTCTGTTTAGATCAGACATTCTTTGAGTCTTCCATGGTATAATAGTGCTAGAAGATTTTCTAACTGTCTTTTCAGGTGTGACTATGTCAGCAGCAGTTCTCAGTTTTGTATTAAAATTTTCCACTTTACTATTTACATTATCCTCGCTATTATAGAAAGCACTACAAACAGACTGCTTGCTTAGAATGTTTGTAAAGTTTGAAGCTGCTGATGAATCAAAGAAGCGTTTTTTAACTATATGCTTTCTATTATTATTTCTATATTAAATAGTAAGAGAAAATGGTCTGATAAACCAGTATCAACGATCTGCTTCACATCAACTTTTAATCCTTTAGCAATTACTAGGTCCAACATATGCCCTGCTTTATGTGTTGGCTGACTAACGTGCTGCTTCAAATCAATAGAGTGCAGGAGGTTCATGAATTATTTTACTTTTGGGTGACACTGATTTTCAATATGAAAATTAAAGTAACCAAGTATTAGGAAAGTGTCATAGTTCATAATTATAATTGAAACCAAGTCTGAGAATTCCTCAAAGAAAGATGCATTGTATTTAGGAGGTCTATACATGGACAGTGCTAGAGACTGAGAAACTCCATGAATAACAACGGCCAGATACTTGAAGGACTTGAATATACCAAAGCTGACATCTTTACACTTCAACCGGCTCGAGTAAATGTTTGCTAAACCGCCTTGGCAATCCACATGGGCAAAACTGTAATTCGGAGGAGCAGATTTGATTAAAACAGCCGCACCATCAGAGCTAAGCCACGTTTCACTTAATGCAATAAAATCAATTTTCCTATCACTAATAAGATCGTTGATGGAAAACGTCTTGTTGATTAATGCTGTAACATTTACTAAAGCCATATTTAATGTCTTGGAAGAGCAGAACTGAATTGTAGGAGCATTATGGGTATCCGAGATAGAAATGAAGTTACTCATATTAGCAATGCTCTGTGCATATTTTTTATTTAATCTATAGTCTGTTTTTATAGTTTTAATAAATTGTTTATCTAGAGGTGTAATTGGAATAAGCTACAGGTCAGTTGGTTACAGCAGATGAAATCTGGTGATTCTGAACTTCTAGTCTAGAGTTAAGGTGGGTTTGGGATTATTCTAAAATTCTGTTGTAGCTACAGTTGAAAAATACTGCAAAATACTTAATGTATTAACAAGTAAAGTATAAATAAATATGATGTTACGATTACTATAGGCTCTATTAGTATGACAAAATTAATCAATAGCACTTACGTAGTCACCTTAAGAAAGATTAAATGAATACCTCTTGGCATGGGACATGCATGCATGCAAAAAGCAACCAGCTTGTTCCTCTCTCAGGCACTGTTCGAGGGTGCTTTGCAGCTGTCAAAGGAGGACTGAACAGAACACCTTTCCAGTGTTATATAAAAATAATGTTATTGTTATTGTAACAATATTGTTAATGTATATGTGAATGCTTTGAAATAGGAAGAGCAGCTTGGGAAGGATGGTCATCTTAACATTGTTGATTTTCCCTGCTAATGTAAGGTGGAAGATTGACCATCTAGTCACATCTTGTTTAATTTTTTCCTTGCAGACAGCAAAATTTTGTTGAAATATTTACTTGTAACATTTACTCCTAGATATTTAAACTGATCTGCTAAAATAGATGGGACGGTGTCCAGTCTTATATTACATGCTAGAGAATTCAGTGGAAAAAGCACGCTTTTATTGAAATTGATTTTAAGTCCAGATATCTTATGAAAGATAAGCTAATGCTTTGAGGACTGATGCCACATAATTTTGTGGGTTTGATATATACAGTACCATATCATCTGCATATAGTGAAATTTTCTGTTCAAATCCTATTAAAATCCCCTGGAAGAAAGCTCTATCATATGCGTATATAATAGTATAATTATTGAGAATAGTAATTTTCTCAAGCTAAATAAAGAGAAAACTGAAATTTTTGTGATTGGCAATAATGGATTCAATGAGGTTATCAGAAATAAACTTATTACATTAGGATTAAAAGTCAAGATGGAAGTAAAAAACTTAGGGGTAACTGTTGACTGTAACCTGAATTTTAAATCGCATATTCATCAGGCCACTAGGACAGCATTTTTTCAATTAAGAAACATAGCAAAAGTTAGACCTCTTATATCACTGAAAGATGCTGAGAAATTAGTTCACGCTTTTGTTTTCAGTCGACTAGATTACTGCAACGCAATCCTCTCAGGACTACCCAAAAAAGACATAAATCAATTGCAACGAGTGCAGAATGCAGCTGCTAGAATCCTAACTAGGAAAAGAAAATCCGAACACATCTCTCCAGTTTTGATGTCACTACACTGGTTACCTGTGTCATTCAGAATTGACTTTAAAATTCTGCTTATGGTTTATAAAGCCTTAAATAATCTCGCTCCGTCTTATATATCGGAATGTCTAACACCTTATATTCCAAATCGTAACCTTAGATCCTCAAATGAGTGTCTCCTTACAATTCCAAAAGCTAAACTTAAAAGAAGTGGTGAGGCGGTCTTCTGCTATTATGCACCTAAAATCTGGAATAGCCTGCCAATAGGAATTCGCCAGGCTAATACAGTAGAGCACTTTAAAACACTGCTGAAAACACATTACTTTAACATGGCCTTTTCATAACTTCACTTTAACTTAATCCTGATACTCTGTATGTTCAATTCATTATAATAACTATTCATGATGGCTCTAAAATCCGTACTGACTCCTACTCTCTCTTCTGTTTCTTTTTCCAGTTGCGCCACCACCACCTACTCAAAGCATCATGATGCTCCAACATTGATGGACTAAAAGCCAGAAGTCTACGTGACCATCATCATCAAATCCTTCTGTGAGAACCCTAAATACAAAGAGGACTGTTTCATTTATGTTAGGTAGATTGCCCAGAGGGGACTGGGTGGTCTCATGGTCTGGAATCCCTGCAGATTTTATTTTTTTCTCCAGCCGTCTGGAGTTTTTTTTGTTTTTTCTGTCCACCCTGGCCATCGGACCTTACTCTTATTCTATGTTAATTAATGTTGACTTATTTTATTTTCTTACTGTGTCTTTTATTTTTCTATTCTTTATTATGTAAAGCACTTTGAGCTACATTTTTTTGTATGAAAATGTGCTATATAAATAAATGTTGTTGCTGTTGTTGTAAAATGCAAGTGTCAAGTAGAATCTTGTTTGCCTTGCCAGAACACAGTGTGACTCATGATCGTGTTTTTCAAAAGAAAGTCGGATCAGTCTTCTCAGCTGTTTATCTGCTTTGTCCGGAGAACTAAAAATGTAAAACTGATCTTCAATAACCACTTTCAGTTTAGCAGGGTACAAAAATCTGTATCTGATTTCAGCTCTATGCAGGGCGCTGTTTAATGCTGTAGAATGCAGCATGTTTAGCAACTGTAACAGGTGAGAAAATACGGACGCGGGTATTTTCTAAAATAATCTTGTCTTACTGTCTGAGAAGGGACATGAGATTTTGTTTGACCTGTAGTTTCTCTAAATGGACAATTAAGTTTTTGGTTTAAAGGCATTTAATCCATGTATATGGTAGGTTGCAGAGATCTTGATGTCTGATTTATAGTCCTCTCCAGTTATTTTATAGAATAGTTCAGCTAGGAATTTCACTGGGTTT
>JANRMT010062796.1:54942420-54966797 GCA_026402145.1 Polypterus bichir lapradei
TATTTAAGTTTTGACTTTAGGTGGCAGTGTGACGAAGTTGCTTCGGATTGCTTAGGTTTATACCTTGCTTTGTTTCTGAAGTAGCTGCACTGATGAATATGGTTGTATATGTCACTCGCTCGCTTCTTATTGTTTCGCTGCCTTCTCAATTATATAATGCATGTTTTCTTCAGCGCATTTTGGAGCTCTTCCTGGTTTTCTACATAGTGCGTTGACAGTCAGTTCACGTGATTACGTGGGCGGCGTGATGATGTCACACGAAACTCCGCCCCCACAGCTTTCAAGCTCAACTCCATTTCAGTAAATGGAGAAAAATACCTTCCAGTTATGACCATTACGCGTAGAATTTCGAAATGAAACCTGCCCAACTTTTGTAAGGAAGCTGTAAGGAATGAGCCTGCCAAATTTCAGCCTTCTACCTACACGGGAAGTTGGAGAATTAGTGATGAGTCAGTGAGTGAGTCAGTGAGTGAGTCAGTCAGTCAGTGAGGGCTTTGCCTTTTATTAGTATAGATAAAAGGTTAAAATAACACTGCTGCTAACAGAGCTCCCCCCTACATGTCCATCTCCAACAACAGACAAGACCAATACCTTTGCTGAATAAAAACTTGTCCTTTATTTTTCTTGTCCTTTATTCTTGTCCTTGATTGGCACACTGGAACTGTTCCTCCTTCCAGTCAGTTCATTAACGTTGTAGTACAGTTTTGAAGTAATTTTGGTCAGCCGCTTCTTGTGCTTCAGCACTTCTCTGCTCCAGCCATTCCTTCTTGTCCTTCTGTCTGCTTTTCTATTACCAGCTGGTTGAGATCTGTGTATCTTTGACTTATTTCTTCCGCTTTGCGACAGTCCTTCATTAATCAGCTTCCATGAATTGTCTTGGATCCACTGCTCCTTCTGTTTTCCTCATCATCTCCCAATGGTGTTTTGGGCACACACCATGATGGTGTCCTTGAGATTGTTCCAGAGGCCTCCCACATCCACTGCATCCTCGAGAGGGCCAAACTGGTTGTGTAGTTCCAGAGTGAAGGTGTTGACGATTGCAGGATCCTTATGCTTCTCCATTGCAAACTGTCTTTTTGTTATGAGCTGCCTTTGGTTTTGGAGCTTAAGTTTGATAGCCACACTAACTAGATAGGCCTTTTCATTGTGCAGTGACGATCTCCACTTTTGACTAATGCACATGAAATCAATCTCATTGAAGGTGCGCCTGTCCAGTATGGACAGTTGGAAGTATGTGTTCCCGACACACAGTCCATTATGTTTGCAAAAAGACGTAAGTCGCTCACCATTGTTGCTGAGTTGAGATGAGGATGTGTAGACTCTAATTACGTTTTCCAGTCCTCGTCGGTTGCCACATATTTGGGCATTAAAGTCCCTGATCAGGACCTTCAGGTCATGGTTTGGAATGCTGTCGATGATGTCCTGGAGCTCTCATAAAATTTGTCCTTCACTGCGTTGTCTGCACTATCCGTTGGTGTGTACGCTTGTATGATGGTTGTCTTGGCATGGCCATGGGCGAAGTGGGCTGTGATTATTCGATCACTGATTGATTCCCATCCAATGAGTGCCTTTGTCACTTGTTGACCCAGGACGAGGCTGACTCGTTCATTTGTCTGCTCTCCATCCACTTCACCTCACTGACTCATAGAAGATGGGTGAATCATCCAGTCTGATATAGTGTTCACACATTCCATGTACCAATCTTGTGATGTTCTTGGCTGAGAAAATCGGCTTAGATTTCGGGCAGCGTCATATGACTCAAAACCATATTCCTACCTGATTGACCAGAAATACTTGAGATTCTTCTTGCTATGTCTGTAGCGGTTATTTAGAATGTAGGCAGGGATGGGTTTCTAGCCCCACACCCTTCCTCATTTTGCATCCGGGCTTTGGACCAGCAATGGTGGAGTTATATATTGTCACACACGCACACACGTGAGAGGCAGCAGGGTGCTCTGGTTAATGCTGAAACTCCAGTATGCGTCACTAATCAGGTGTACTAATGCCTCTTCTCCCATCCTTACAGGAGCAAGTAAGATCTAGTCCACTTCCTCTTCTGGCTCCAGACCACACCCTCCAATGACCTCACTTCCGCATTTGCCTAACAGACAACCCGCCTCTTCCTTCCCCTAAGCTATAAAAACCCACCACCTCAGTCAAACGTGCAACGTTTTACACAACTTTTTTTTCCTGCAGCAAACTTACAATATATGGGGAGGATCCCCAAACCTATATATATTTACATATATTTAAGTATACTAGCAAAATACCCGCGCTTCACAGCGGCGAAGTACTGCCTTAAAATTTTTATTAAGAAGAAAAGTAAACCTTTTTAAACTGAGGAAAAATATACTAATAAATATTTGTTAAGGATCTCTTTGTATGACACATTGTCAGTTCGGCCCTCTGGTTGTAATATGACCAAGCTGTGCGCTGAGCTTACTCTTGAGCATGCAATGTACAGCTGGACATGTGAAAAGCAATCTTGCCTCAAATCTCACAGCTTGGATTGCTGCTGTCATAATCGATTTCAGTTTCATGGTTTGTTTCAAAGACGTTAGTATTTGCAGGACTTGTGTTGAAGTGACATTCGGCATCTGTCAAGCGTTGTAAGCATACAACCGGTTTCATTGATAACTTTGCATCCAGCTTTTGAGAGTTTAAACATTCATAAACATCAAAGTGTCCACTACTCAAATCGTCACCTGTGAATCTAAGATGTTTAAGAGGCATTGGCGGTTGTCCAAAAGTGTAAAATATTTGGCCATTTCAGTACACTTGAAAGCGACAACCGAACAATTCAGCGGCAGCCATCAACTCACATGCAGAACCATAGGTAAAGGGCTTAAGCATTTCACTCTTCTAGTGCTCCTGTGTAGTATAATTATCTCCTGTACCGTCATCAGTCCACACCTTGAACCTGTCCCAGTCATTCAATACATAAGACACAATGTTCCTCCGGATATCAAGAGTGAGCCTGATATGGCCATGCAATATGTAACACAGAGAATGTAAAAGGCAGGTGGCATCTCCGGGCATGGAAACCACTCGGTAAGTGACAGTTCTTTGATCGATGGTGATCACCTCGATAGACATGTTAATGGGGGTACGGATGGAACGATAAAGGCAATGGGTACCTGAATAATGTAAACTAAGTCTAAAATACCTATACAATAACTATAATCATAATAAATGAACAATAAAACAGCGGAGAAGCCGTGGATTAAATAAAAAGACTGTGGTTATCAGCAGGGAGACGTGAATACCGTGGCGAAGCAAGGAAGGGAATATAGAGACCGGAACGACGTACGGCCTTATATAGGCAGACAGCCAACAACATGGGAGGCATGGGGATGGGGGACCCAACGCCGCCTCACACGGTGACCGAGCTGCAGGCTATGGACGTATATATGTACGTAAGTAGGATTCAGTTAGCGTTGGGAACCCGCGTACCAAATTTCTTGAAGATGGGCCCATAATTAACAAAGACCGTTGGAAACTTCAATATGGCGGCCGACAGTGGCGTCATACCAGCGAAATAAGTATGTACATAGGTTTCGGTTAGCGCAGGGAAGTCGCCTACCAAATTTCGTGAAGATGGGCCATAAATAAGAAAGTTTAACATGGCGGACGTTATCGACCGTTATCACCATTACACGTAGAATTTCGAAATGAAACCTACTTAACATTTGTAAGTAACCTGTAAGGAATGAGCCTGCCAAATTTCAGCTTTCTACCTACAAAGGAAGTTGGAGAATTAGTGATGAGTGAGTGAGTCAGTCAGTGAGTCAGTGAGGGCTTTGCCTTTTATTAGTATAGATATACATATATACACGCATGTCTTGGCACAAGATGCTGAACTTGTCATGAGCTTTTCTTTAGCGGTCTCTGGCTTAGGCATCCCTGTAAATGACAGAAGTTGATCTGACTGGTCTTTTCTAATTAAGCATGGAATGTTGTACATTTTGTCTTAGATGAAAAAATTTCCTGATATCCCTGTATTGGCTTAGGGTAATTACTTGTTAGTGTGTGCATCAGTGTGGTCTATGATGGACTAATGTATTGTGCATGACTGCACCTGCTGTAGGGAAGAATTACTTTTCACAGTAAAAAAATATGTAAAATTAACCATTGCTTAATTTGTGTGCTATTTTTAGGAAGCTTTCTGTCAGATGAGATGCCAAATAACTATAACGATGAGGAAGTAACCAAGACCATATTCTGGGTAAAGATTAACAACTGACATTTCTTAACATTATGGGTCACCTGCATGATAAATACCATAATATGACTACATTTCCATGCCCATCTCTGGTGGATCATTTGTCACAATGGTGATGCTGCAACTGAAAATACACAAAACATTTCAGGTATGTTCTTAAGAGACATGAGGCTGCACTTGTAGATGAATATTACTTATTACAAAATGCAGCATATTTATATACATTCAACTGTAATATATACTCATATTTTCCATTTATTATTTAATCATGAAAAAATTGCTTACTGACAAATAAATCTGTAGTGTGTAATTCTAACAAGTAAATACTTTTAATCTGTATATTGATAGAGTATAAGGGCAATCACTATGTTGGAGGAGAATAATGGCCAAAGTTTATTAACCAAGACATTTGATAGTATGTTGCAAAGATACTCAATAAAAATCAGCAAACAACCCCAACCTAATGGAGAGAGCCACAAAGTTACAGTATAGTCTATTTGAAATGGCTCTTTATATAGACTACAACAACAAATAAAAAGTGGTTCAGAACAGGCCAGAGTGTTTACATTACATTACATTAAGGAGTTATTTCAAAGTTTTGAAAAAAAAATCTGAGCAGGTTGTGGTAGAGAGAAATTGATATTTACTAATTTGAGATAATACAGTATATTATTTTCTTACTGAGTTAAACAAAAAAAGACTAGAATTCTTCCAGTTAAGCAGAATAGGTTTTTATGGTATGGAAAGTAGTGAAGTAAAGGATATTCCAACCACTTTCATAAAGCACAATTTTATCCCTACTGGTATTACTTCAAATTTTACTGTTAATGCATTAGGAGTTATTATAAATCCAAGGCTATCTGACTCTACACTGGACTGCCACCTTTCCGTGGTGTTGGGGATCGTACACTTTAATGATGGTTAGAGCTATGTTTTCTGGAGCTTTACTGTTTCCAATTTGACTATGGATGCCCAAAGACTACATGATGATAACGCTGCTGGGCTGGAATACATCTGAATGGAGGTGCTGAAAGCACTGGACAATGTTGGGATAGCATGATTAATGTGTCTACTCAATATTGCATAGAATATGGCTGAAACACCCTGGAGTGGCAGACTCGTGTGATGGTCCCCATATTTAAGAAATCTGACCACCGAGTATGATCCAACTACAAAGGGATGATGCTCCTCAGCCTCCCAGGTAAGGTATATGCATGAGTGATGGAAGGATGAATCCATGCAATGAATGAACCAAAGACACAGGAGGAGCAATATGTAGCTCTTCCTCTGCATTCAGTGGGGGAACCTAAGGATAGCATCATTGCTTTATGTAGATTATTTTGTCCAGTTGCCTCATGTCACGTGGTATGCATTTAAGCAATTTGCAGCTTAGTGTGAAGTGGCTGGGATGGTTCGCCTCAAGGGAAAGAGTGGATTACTGTCACTGGGGTAGGGAGGAGCAACTGCATTTAGTGGAGGAGGACAAGTATGTTGGGATATTGTTCTCAAGTGACCAAAAAAAAAGAATGTGAGATTGACATGGGGATTGAAGAGGCAGCAGCTGTTCTGTGGGTGCTGTTCCAGAACCATGGTGGTGAAGTGGGAGCTGAGTCTAAAGACAGTAGTCTTGGTTTACTGAGCAATCTACATCACTGACCCTTGCCTATGCTTATGAGTTGTGGGTAATGCCAGAAAGAATTTTAGATGGTGAGTATAAATTGCTGAAATGAGGTTTCTTCACAGAGTAGCTATGCTGATACTCCATGATACAGTGAGAAGTTTGGTGATTTGGGAGAAACTCAGTGGAGTCACTGCTCCTCCAGAGCTACCTGAGGTGGTTTAGGCATGATGTAAAAATGTCTTCCAGCTGGTTCCTCAAAGAGCTGCTTCAGGCACATCCCACTGGATAGAGACCCTGTCAGTAGATCCAGGATTTGCTGGAGGGATTATATGTCCTGGCTGCCCTATGAGGAAAATCTGGGCTGACATGGCCGACCTGCTGCTTCTGTTACCCTCAGCCAAGAATGAACTGATCGGTTATAAGTATTATTTTAATAAACTTGCTTGTCTAAAGACAACCTCCACTGACAAACTGCCTTATAGCTATTATTATACTGAAGAACTTTTAAAAAATTCCAAAATACGTATGACTGTGCCAGACAGTAAGCTTGCTTTATGTTATTATATACAGTACACAGTAGGAATTACGCATACACCTAAACAAGATGCGTCCATATGATAAAACATTAACAGATGTAATTTCAAAGCTGAGTTTGTCTCAATTGGAGTTCAAGATACCCCAGAACTGGAAATGCCAAACTGCTTTCAGAACCTTGCAGAGCTGGACAGTGTCTTTGAAGATTCTGATGTGGTAGGCAGGCATGAGGAGCCTCAATGGGTCACCTCAAAACCAGTTCATAGTAAGACAGAGTTAGTGATAGTTGGAGACTTAGTCATTAGGGGGATTGAAGGGCAGGTTTGCTTCAGAGATAGAGTGTCTCACATAGTGTGTTGCCTTCTGTGTGCCCAGGAGGGAGACCTCCATGGAAGTGTTGCTAGGCTCTTGACCAGAGCGGGGGTCGATCCAGTTGTCATTGTCTATGCTGGAACAAATAACATACATAGTCTGTCAGTTCTGTGATCCAAATTTATAGAGTTAGGTGCTAGGTTGAGGAGCAGAATTGACAGAGGAGTCTTCTCTGAAGTTCTGCCTATGCCATTCGCCAGTCCAGATAAGACTGAGGAGATTAGAAGACTTAACGTGTGGCTCAAATCTTGGTATAGGGTTAAAGGGAATAAGTTTATGGGGCATTGGGACTCCTTTTGGAACAGGTGGGACTTTTTCCGCCATGACAGGTTATATCTGAACCAGAGGGGCACCAATATGTTGGGGAGACATTTGAGTAGGTTAGTCGATGATTGTTTAAACTAAGGAATGCAGGGACATGTAGTTTAGAACAGGCCAGGTTTAGAACTGTACATGAAGGAACAAACAGTAATGTAAAAATAAAAATGCATAGTAATGTAAATTGTAACCCAATATTTAAATGCAAAAGTAAAATGGGTAACACACTAAAAATAGCTTGTCTTAATACTAGAAGTATCAAAAATAAAACAAGTGAGTTGGAATTGTATGTAGCAGAGCACAATTATAATATTATAGCAATAAACGAAACCTAGCTAAATAACAAAGATGTGGATGCGTTTAACATAAAGGCATATACATTTTTTAGGAAGTACAGACAGAACAGAAAATAAGGTAGGGTTGCTGTTTATGTCAAACAGAATTTAAACACAGGCATTCTAACGCACTGGTGAGGCCTCATCTGGAGTACAGTGTGCAGGTTTGGTCTCCAGGCTACAAAAAGGACACAGCAGAGCTAGAAAAGGTCCAGAGAAGAGCAACTAGGCTGATTCCAGGGTTACAGGGGTTGAATTATGAGGAAAGATTAAAAGAGCTGAGCCTTTACAGTTTAAGCAAAAGAAGATTAAGAGGTGACATGATTGAAGTGTTTAAAATTATGAAGGGAATTAGTACAGTGGATCGAGACTGCTATTTTAAAATGAGTTCATCAATAACACGGTGATACAGTTGAAATCTTGTTATAGGTAAATTTAAAAAAAACGTTTAGAAGTTTTTCTTTACACAGAGAACCATAGTCACTTGGAATAAGCTACCAAGTAATGAGGTGGACAGTAAGACTTGATACTTTTAAAACTAAACTTGATGTTTTTTAGAAGAATTAGGTTGGTAAGACTGGATAGCTTTGTTGGGCAATGGCCTGTTCTCTTCTAGATTGTTCTAATATTCTAATAAAAGAATAACTGTACTAAATGTACAATGTACTGTAGAGTACAGTGCCACATTATGCTCAACTTCTCACAAGAAGACTAAAGCAGCTCCTGTCCATAACTCAGTAACTGTTACAGGTGGCAATTCAGCTGGACTTATCTTGATTTAGTCTCAGTCGGCATGTCATTACAACAAGCTAACTTAAGGCTAATCAAATTATAACCTGAATGTAGCCATGTTCCTTGTATCTGTAAGTGTCTACTATATTAAATTCCTATTAATTTCCCAACAGCAACTGTCTGAGATTGAAAAAGTAACCCACTAGCTCTGTGTCTGGCACGACAGTTTTTCAGGCATTGTGGCAAATGGTGAATACCTAACAGAAAAATAGAGGCAATGCTTTGAATGTGAGCGCATTTATCACTAAACACATGTTGCCATCTCTGAATGTATTTTTGACATTGTTGGGACACATAAAACTTCAGATTTTATCATATTGAAGAGCTTGTTACTGTTCATACTAGAACAATATGTTTTACCAGAAGGCAAAGCGAGTGAGCCACTGTCCACCGCTGCACTTTTCATTTGTTGCTCGATCACACCTTCCACTATGTGCCACTTTGCACGTTCACCCTTCCCAACATCAATTTTATGCTGGGTGTACTTTGACTGTGTGTCGGAAAAATTGCAAAGCCATTTCAAGAGAGTTTATAGGCATTTTTTTCACTGGTATGAGGAAAGTTTTCAAATTGCTGTTTTTTCTTCATTACGATTAGTGATTATAAGTGTGCCATTTTTTCATTGATTATTTCATAGTTGTCTGCAGAAGTCAGAAAGCAATTCACATTAGAGAAACAATATTAATTAATGTCAATAACAGTGTCAAGAGAGGATTTGTCATAATAAAAAGGATATGCAAATATGAGTGAGTAGAGAGAAGCAGGGCTGCATGAAGCACAGAACAGGCATCTCAAACAGGCTAAGCTGATTGTGAGATACAAGACTTGTGTGTGACCACAGTTGATCCAGAGTTTCTCTGACTTCTGTCCGTGTGAAAGTGTGTTTTCTCTGTAACTGAGCTGACTATAGAAATTGATAACACAGTGTGAATAGCTGACATGATTTAATATATCAGCGAGGCATGGTGGTGCAGTTGTTTGTACAGCTGCTTCACTGCTCAGGTCACATTTTCAGATACAATAACCTGGTCAGTATAGTTGGCAGACACTTTCCTAGCCATCAGGGACACTTAAAAGACCATTGCACCATTATAATCTCTTCAAAAGTAGTTCATTTTTTCCTTCCCAAATAATTGAAGTTTGCAGAATTCGTAGAAATTCTCAAAGACGTACGCATTTCTTCTAAACTTGAGATGAAGCAAATTGAATGGGGTTTGCTCAACATTACTGAGGAATAACACATACAGTGAGAAGCAAAAATGTCAGGACAATGAGGTAATATGGGTTAATTTTGTTATATATTTATAAAATATTTTTTGTGGGCTGAAACAATGAGTATGAGACTGAAGTAAAGAATTTCAGATTTTGCTTCTGGGCAATGTTTTACATAAAGTATAAACAATATTGGAGAAAATGACATTTTCTGTGTTTCACCTAGGAGACATTTTTATGATTATTTAACAAAAAAATTGCATATTACTTCATTATCCTAGGCGGACCTCATCCCACTGTAGCTTTAGTCTGTCAGTAAAGAGATGACCCAGTTAGCTGACAGACTGATTCAGAAGAGGGACTTCTTGGGTTAACTTAAAAGGAAATCAGAGGCTGATAGTTTTGAGGCACAGAGTTGTCCAGGGATCTGTAGGTTATGATAAGAATTTTTAACTGGATACTTATAATGAGAAACCAGGAAATGGGCATGGCAGATAAGTGTGAATACAGAGAAGGATCGATAAAATTAATCATGTGAACAGCAGCTTATTTGGTGAGTTGGAAGGGTGTGATGATAAAGGGTGTACTGAGATCTCTGCCACCAAGGAGTTGTAGTAGTACAATCTAAAAAAAGCAATGCAATAAGAAATTGAGTCGCTTGAGTCATGAGAAAGAAAATTAACTCAATGGATGTTGTGAAGAAACAGATGAGAGGACAGGTTTCTTTAAAATACTGTATAATTCTTATACAAAAACAATTTAAAACCAATTACTATATATTCCTGTAGATATTTCAAATACTTTTGACATTTATTCTGAAATTCTGCTTTTCTCATTTGACAGATTCTCATGCCTCTTTGGAATCATTCTGTCCTGATTATGATGATATTGAGGATAAGAACCTTGGAGAACAATCAGTGTAGACCAGAACTGTGGACAAAAACACTATGAACAGTTTCCTGAACAATTCAAAATCTTGACTGAAAAACATTAAAATTTGGACATGAGCATCAGTAGGCTTTGTGCTGTAGGAACCAAGTTACCTGAACAATTCTATAATATTTCCGTAATTATTCACCGCTCTGAAGCTGATCTTTCTGATCATAAAATAGGTCATTACAATAGCAATTGACAAGAATAATTCATAATTAAGTGCAGGATTATGGTATTTGAGGGTTCCTCTAGTCTAGAGTGTATCTTTTTCCTGCATGATTTGGCTCAAAAACTAATCAGCACATTGTCATCTCATAACAGGCTTAAGTTTTGAGTTTGGAATTTTTCCGTCCAGCCGTTTTAGCTCTAGACCGTCCTAAAGAAATTGTGACACACACACAGACAGACACACACCTATCATCAAGATAGGATGTTTTCAGTATCAGGGGATCTTAAAACATCGAAATCCGTCGAAAACCAGAGACTGAAATTTTTGATGAATCTAAAGCTGTTGTTTCTTCCCCCTTAGACGATACATTATGATGGGCTAGGGCGCAAAGCAAAATAAAGTCAATAAATCCACACTTGCTAAGGTTAACCATTTCTCCATTTTGATTAACAATATTAACACAAACATCTCTTCCCAGGTTAAGAGCCTGGGCGTCATTCTAGACAGTACTCTCTCTCTTTTTCTTCCCATATAAGTAACATTTCTCGGACTGCCTTCTTCCATCTCCAAAACATTTCTAGAGTTTGTCCTGTTCTTACACAACACAGTACTGAAGTATCGGTTAATGCCCTGAGTCACCTCACGTATAGATTACTGTAATTCTATTGTATCTGGCATCCCACAAAAAACGTATCCATCACTAACAACTTATTCAAAATTCTGCTGCCAGGATAATAACCTGCTGTTCTAAATCCACTGAACATACTACACCTATCCTCTCTCAACTTCACTGTCTCCCTGTTAAGTACCGAATGCAATACTAAATACCGCTCTTAACATTTAAAGCTCTCCACAACCTCACTGATCTCCTACAGACTGACACTCATCTCGCTCACTCTGATTCTCATTTGCAGCTCTACTTTCTGTACCACACATCAAACTCTGTGCTATGGGAGATCGAGCGTCTCTCATAGTGCTCCTCAACTCGGGAATTCTCTTCCCTCTCATATCCATCACCTCGATTCAATAACACATTTTAAAACTGCCCTCAAAACTTATCTTTTCAAGCTGGCATAGCAACTGTGAATTTAACACTGTTGCTGCCTGTTATCTTTGTTTGTTTGCTAATTATTGCTTCTTGATTTATTGTTCTCTTTGTTTGTATTTTTGTATTAATGTTGTTTAATTTCATTGTAAGGTGACCTTGAGTGTTAAGAAAGGTGCCTATTCAATAGAATGGATTATTATTATTATTATTATTATTATTATTATTATTATTAAGCTTGTGTTAAATTATTGCAAGGTGCAAACCACATCTCTCTCCGGGCTAATATTCCTTTTATTGAGTTTTCAAATAAAAAATGTTTCAGTTGCCAAAAAGGTTTTAGTTTCAGAGATGTGATTTAAAGACTGGAATTACAGCATTTTTTAAAATGAGTCCTTGTTGAAAACAGGAAAAACAAGTAAAATACAAGAAAAACTACAGGCTGACTACTCAGTTAGTGTGCATACCTCTTTATTCAAACTTCTGAATGCTCACTTCTGCACTTGTGGATTATGTGGTTACTACACTGAAGTTACACCCACTGATGTGATAAGAAGGGCAGATGGAAGCATATGCACGTGTGGTTATAAAAATCCATTTTTCATTTCTGAAACCATATTTATGGCAACAGGAGCAAAGCCTTCCTACTTTCACCAGAATATACAGCTTACTTGTAAAGATCTGAATGATAGTGCAGGAGACTGGGTGACACTGAAAAAAACTATGCAACTGTCATCATATCGTAAATGCTGAGTACAAGAGTGTTAAAAAGGACCATTGACTCAGCTTGACCTAAAAACCTGCTTGAGTCAGCAGGATTTATATGAGAGTGAACAGTGGTTATTTATAAAGTTGTACAATAAAATACACTGAAAAGCAGAACACTTGTCTGCACTAACCCTACAAATCATGAGAAACTAGAGAGCTGAATGTAGTTCACAGATTTCTTTGTGTGACTCTATTTTTATTTAAACTCTTTTAGACAATTAGCAAACATTAATATCCACACATCATGAAAATAAATCAGTGAGAGAACAGAACGCATCATGCTTAAAATTACAAAGCTATCCTGGAGAGACTGGAAAGAGATAAAAATGCATTTATATGAACAATCCTCACTTCAAGTTGACCTTTTAGCACTACTGTCAATAGCCGGGAACCAGATCAGCTTCCAAAGGGTTTGACCCAATAATCTGATATGATACCATTTTAAGCACTGATCTGTTTTGCTCAAATGAACCAGAATGAACTGAAGTTACAGGACTTTAATTACAGGAATTGATAGCATCCTTTCTTGTACATTTTTTCTGTATTGTACCAGTAATTTATGCATCTTTTCCACATGTTTTTTTTTCAATTAGTTTATGACCAGAGAGTGGGAAATGAGTTCAGATGACACAGAACCTGTTTTAATTAATGTATTAATTAAAAATATAATAAAGCATATATTTCACATAATGTATGGTAGATAGTGTGATGAATAAATGAATTAAAGAATACTTGAAAAAGGTTTGGGGAATAGCCCCATATAATGTCCACACTTTTGTACAGAAAAATAATAATAAGATGATCAAAATAATGGATTTGACAATAGCTCATGGAAAACATGGCATTTTTATAGAGAAAAATGGACGCAGGAAATGTCATCAGTACGGAAGTGACGTCATCAAAGAAGGACTGGAGGTGATGTTATTGGGATACGCCGGGCTTCATCTTGGTGCGCCGGGATTGACGTCATCAAAGGGAAGTCGGAAGTGACGTTGTCGATGGGAAACGGAGACGGGAGTAATGCAGGATAGTTATTGCGAATAACCGGAAATACAGGAGGTGGGTAATTGTTTGTCTTCTTTGGTTCTGTTAATAGAGAAAGAGAGGCATTAGTAACCACAATCAACCCCCTATCCCTTGTAGTATCTCTCACCTTTCTGCTTGATGGCTTTTTCCTATGCACTCATGTGTGACAATAGATAGACACCAGAATTACAGAGCAGTCTCATAAGAAATAAGAGCCCACTCCACCCATTCCTATATACTGTATTTCCCCTGTGTTCTGAGACCAGTGCAACCCGTCGTTGATGTGGACCCCCAAGTATGTGTAGAAGTAGACCACCTCTACTCCCTGAATAGTAACCAGATATTGAGGCTCTTTGGTGCGGCAAAAGTCAATAACCATTTTCTTGACTTTGTTTATTTTAAGGTGTAGTCAATTCTTTCTGCACCAAGAAACAAAGTTTTCCACCTGATTCCTCTCCTCTGTCTCATCTCATTTATCAAAACAGTAATCCCCCGCTCTATCGCGGTTCAGCTATTGCGCCCCCGCTACATCGCGGATTTATTAATACTACTAGCAAAATGCCCGCGCTTCGCAGCAGAGAAGTAGTGTGTTAAAGAAGTTATGAAAAAGAAAAGGAAACGTTTTAAAAATAACGTAACATGATTGCCAATGTAATTGTTTTGTGACTGTTATGAGTGTTGCTGTCATCAAGGATTTGATTATCATTATTTCTTTCAATCAGGTTCCTATTTGGAGGATGTGTTGTGTTCAAGTTACATTCCATGTTGTAAAGATAACAGGTTTCATTTATCGAAGTGTTCACTACCCAAATCGGTACTCGTGAATCTAAGATGTTTAACAGGCATTTCCGGTATTAAGTTGTGGATTTGCCTGCGAATATTTAGCAGCAGTGTGTCTATGAACTTGTGGATTTTTCTGTGAGTATTAGGCGGCAGCGTCACGAAGTTGTTTTCGTCTAGCTGCATCAAAAAATGTAGCATGACGTCTGACACGCCTCCTTTTTACTGTTTTCTCACAGCTTGGATTGCTGCTGTCATAATCGGTTTGAGTTTCACTGGTTTGTTTCAATTACATTAGTATTTGCAGGACTTGTTGTGTTGAAGTGACATTCGGCATCTGTCAAGCGTTGTAAGCATACAACCGGTTTCATCGTTAACTTTGCATCCAGCTTTTGAGAGTTGAAACATTCATAAACATCAAAGTGTCCACTACTCAAATCGTCACATTAGTGAAAAGAGTTACATTGTCATGTAGCATATATCATGATACAAACCAATAAACTACAATCACAATGAGTGTGTTGACATGCACACAGAAAATCAGGATAACATGAGTAACCCAGTTAAAGCTGAATCCTGTTTTTTTAAAAGACTCCATTTACATGAGCAATTACGCTTCTCTAGTTGTCCTTTGGCAAAATGCTCTGACATCATTAAACTGCATATAAAAAGAGTTAAATGTCATCATCTGCCCCCGTGGATGGAAAACAAGCATGAAGCCTGTGATAATTGTCTTGTGCTTCATAAAGTCATTCATGTGCTGTGAAGTAAATAACATCTGCCCCTTTTTTACATCTCTGACCTGAGCCACCCATGATTTGTGGTATGGACATTAGCCCCTGTGGCACCCAATCACACTGTTTCAATTTATCTATAGCAAATAGCTAGATGAAAACAAAGCTGACACTTTATTTATAGTACTAGGGTGTTGTACCCTGTTAGCCATTATGAATGTAGTGAGAAGTCAAGCAAAATGAGACCTTTTATTGGCAAACTAAAAAGATTACAACATGCAAGCTTTCAAGGCAACTCAGGCCCCTTCTTCAATTGCTTAATTAGAAACCAATGATTGCCAGTCTCAGATCTTATTTAATTTTAAGGCTTATTAGTCTGCAATGTTAGGTTCTTATATCGTAGATTTTTTTTTCCTTTCCAGTGAAATCATCCAAATGATTTGAAGCCTAAAACAGGTCATTTTCAGACTGTCACATTTTTCTGTTAAGTGTTTTATTAAACCAAACTGTACATGATGAATCCACACAGGTGTAACTGGAAACAAGTTAGTTAGAAAACTGCTGGCTCCTTTGTCATTTGTATCTTTTTGCTAATAAGGAGCCATTAAAACAGTGTATGTAGCTGTTTAAGACTGAAATAAGCAATGAATGGGGACAGGGAAGACCTTAACAAGTGAGACCACTAAAATGATGAAGCATTGAAATGTCACTTGAGCAGTCAGTGCTTCATCAGCAATAATTGACTACTCATTAAGAAACAGGATTGGAACAAAAACCTGCAGCCACTGAGGCCCTCCAGGACCGATGTTGCCTGCTCCTGTCCTATTCGAATATGCTGGTTTCTCTAACCAGAATCTTCTTCTTCTTCTTTTGGCTGCTCCCATTAGGGGTTGCCACAGCGGATCATCTTCTTCCATTTCTTTCTGTCCTCTGCATCTTGTTCTGTTACACCCATCACCTGCATGTCCTCTCTCACCACATCCATAAACCTCCTCTTAGGTCTTCCTCTTTTCCTCTTACCTGGCAGCTCTACCCTTAGCATCCTTCTCCCAATATACCCAGCATCTCTCCTCTGCACATGTCCAAACTAACGCAATCTCGCCTCTCTGACTTTGTTTCCCAACCGTCCAACTTGAGCTGACCCTCTGATGTAATCATTTCTAATCCTATCCAATCCTCATCATACCCATTTCTCTAACCAGAATAAGAGTAAAAAATTACAATTTAGAAATCAGGTCTCTGTGAATAACTGGGTTATTAAAGCACTGATTGAAAACTCAGCATATGAAAGGCATGTACTGTATGTTTAAGAATTAATAAAACTATTTAGATATACTTTTTCTGAAAATGCCAATTTTTAGTTACAATTTACAAACAAAGTACTCTACTGAGAACAGAAAATTGCAGATTATTAAATTAACACTGGGTTTATAATTTGTGATGTGTCACAATGGGAATATACAGTATTTAGAATTTATATCTCAGTATAAAAATACCTGTGAGCTATCTATTGGATGATTTTTGAAAGTCAGGTTAATATATTTTTAAAATATACAAAAATAACAACTGCATGGTAATACATATACTCTATGCATATGTTCACTTATTGTACAATATATCATATCTACTATTTACAGTTTTTGCAAAATCCATCCATCCATTCTACTACATCCTAACTACAGGGTCACAGGGGTCTGCTGGAGCCAATCCCAGGGCGCAAGGCAGGAAACAAACCCTGTGCAGGGCGCCAGCCCACACACACCAAGCACAATTTAGAATCGTCAATGCACCTAACCTGCATGTCTTTGAACTGTGGGAGGAAACCGGAGCAGGCAGAGGAAACCCATGCAGACACGGGGAGAACATGCAAACTCCACACAAGGAGGATCTGGGAAGCGAACCCGGGTCTCCTAACTGCGAGGCAGCAGCGCTACCCACTGTGCCACCGTGCCGCCCTTATTTGCAATATGCATTCCAAAATATATCTAACAATATATTATTACATTTGTTTTGATAGTAATTTTTTTTATTTTGGAAAATAAACTGCAACATATAACAATGGCAGCAATTTACATATGATTATATATGATCATTTATGCACACTTCCGCACTTGTGGTTTGTGTGGTTACTGCACTGAAGTAATAATGTGGTAGGAAGAGCAGATCTAATGATAAGCACACCTGTGGTAGTTAAAATCAGCTCCCCGTTTCCGACACCATCTTTATGGCTTAGGGAGGAAGGCCTTTCGACTTCCAGCAGAGAGCAGTTCACCTGTGAACATCAGAGAGGCACTGCAAACACCTACTTGATGCTGATAATGGCTGCTTACAACTGATATCATAGCTTGCATGACAAGTATAAGTGTGGCAAACTGGACCGCTGGCTGAGTCTGACATAAAAACCTGCTTGAGTCTGCAGCTGTTACGTGAGACTGGACACTGAGTCGTACAATAAAATGCAGTGAATCTGAGTAAAAGGAGGAATCCATAAAGCATCAGATATCTCTGAGCAGTTAACAGAATGCTGTGTGAGTGATTCATGTTTGAATTTTTTTTGAATACATTCAAAAAATAAATACACATTAACATGAGTACTGTTATTTTTAAGCTGCTTCAAATAAAAATCCTCCGATAGATAATATTAAAGTTACATTTAAGAATCCAACTGCTGATGCAGGTAGTGTTAATCATTCGTAGATGGCAAATACGAGGAAGGAGCAGCTTGCCCGACTGTGCAGAAGTAAGGATAACTCATATCTTCCCTGATTATTGAGATGAAATTATTAATAATCAAAACTCTGTGATTTGGCTCTGCCAAGTAAAATTCTGTGTCATGAAGTAAATGTAACAACACTCTGGATGGGCATCCACATATAGGACCCAAATACATGGCTCCATGAAAACTGGTGAGTTCATCACCACAATCTATTATCTGAACCCAAACTGAATATTATATTTATCAACCTGATTATTTTTAAAAAGCTTCCAATTAATAGTATTTCAATTGTTGGCACATTTTGTGAACAGATGGTCACGCAGCGTGGTAGCCATGAGGACTGAACCGTCTTCCATGTGGGTTCCTGTTCAACTACCGGGCCAGTGAGGGTTTGCTGCTATTATGCTTGATTCCTGCCTTATGCTTCATGCTGCTCAGATTAACTGCAGTTTCCAACAGTACCTTTGTGGAAAAAGATGATCAGAAACTCAAGTATGGATTTATCCTCTGTATTGAATGGCCAATGGACTGTACATCTGTGAATCTTACAGTAATGTTTATGCAAATGGGTAACTGAAGAAGCTCCTTCTAGGTGTAAGAAAAAATAAACTTAGGTACTTAGTTGAAACAGGCAAGTAGTTGTGTAAAGATTGTTTCATTTTCTTCTAATAACACAATTTAATAATTAAGCATCACATTAGAAACATTGTATATTCTACCTGTCTCTCTTGAGAATTGTTTTTATATTGTCTTCATATAATCAACATATGTAACATCTTTAAAGTGTATTTTCGTGTCAAGCAGAAATACAAATTTGTAATATACACTTGTTACACATGAAGAAACAACAGAAATGCAAGCAAAGTAGTGGATTAGGTAAGAGAGCAGCCATTCTGTACTTAAATCCAATGTCTGTGAAGTGAGTTCAGCAAAGGGATGTATGCAGAATTATAAATCAAATGAGAAATGGACACAGTATGGAGAGTTTGGGTCCTAGAGGACCAACATCATAATGAAGATGCTAGCAGCTTAGGGAATGTCATCTTCTGTTCATATGCTGTAATAGAAGATTGAAGCGCAGTCGCTGTCTGCACAGGGTACACAGATGTTCCTCCTCTAATCCATACACTTGCTGGTTACACTGAATTGTTTTACAGAACACATTGAGTGTAATTGTACTGTGATGGACTGACACCATGTCCAGGCTGGTGTTGTCTTTTGGCCTAGAATTTTCAAAACACAGCAAATGGATTAAGAACAATCAGAAAATAGATGGATGTGTGTGGCATCCTTTCATATGAAAGCTTCAGCATTAATAAACTGGCTGTATTGATGTGGTTCATGAGTTAAACTATTAAATGAATCATTAATTGGTGTGTTCCATTAACAATTAATGAAAAGAAATATAAACCTGAAACATAAAACTTAAATAAATTGACAATCTTTCACTAAAATAAATCTCTTAAATTTTTGAACAATTGATTTAAACAGTAAATAGAGATTCTACTGGCAAAGATCAAGTGTGTGACGAGACAGTGATGCATACACACACATACACAGAGTCAGGATATCGTTCAGCCTGCAGTGAAGAAAGGAACCAAAGTCACCTGAGGTGCCTCACATCAAAACAGAGAGAAATGAGTAGACCACACAAATGCATTTGAATAAGAAGGCAAAAAGTGATAGGATTTTGTGCATCACAACCATGCTATATACAGGAGAAAATCCTTTTAAAAGTACAAATGTAAAAGTTCTAGACAATGAAAAAGAGACATTATGGGGGTTACTGGGAAACAAAGCATCAGAACAGAACTGTGTGCTACCCACTAGGCAATCCTGCAAACCACAGCAGCACCAGTGCACCACATCTTGAATTCATATTACTCAATTGCAGTCCTGAATTAAATCTTTACTAATTTCGCTTACCTTTCAAAAGAAAGCATCTACATAAGTATAGCACAAGATCTGTAACAAAAAAGAAGAAATAATAAAATGTTGACACATTGACACGAGTCATCTCACTTGTCACTTTTTAGGCTTCCACTTCTGAATCTTTGGAGGGTGGAGATGTGTGTGACTGGTGGGTTACGGAGCGGTGCATGAGGTGTGGCATGGCAGATGAATTCATGTTGTGATCAGAGGACACAGAAGAGGCTTGACTTCACTTGAGCAGAGAACACCCAGTCGTATGAACCATGAGGAGCTGCCATTGAGGCTCACTGATGTGCCTGGCTGCCCTGCTTCTGTTCACAGCAGTCTGTAAGTCTGCTACTGCTCCGTGGAAACTTAGTGAGGTCATAAAATAAGGAGACACTTGGAGTAATCCGAGCAGTGTCTTATTGTTAATAATATTGCTAAACAGTCTAATGAAGAACTCCCATCTACTGTAAATCAATAAACTGTTTGGAATAAACTAGAGAAGCAGTGAAAACACACCTTCCCTATCATCATACAACAGTATGAAGATGTTATGTTTAACAGGCTTAGATTCATAACTCAGATACTTGAAGGAAGCGACTCCTAAAATTGTTGCCTGCATAAAGTCCATGGGAAGTACAAAGTCTTTATTTTATATAACATGCATATTCATTCTCCAAATATATCATAACTGCAAACAGATTTACAGAACGCTTGCATTATATCCAGATTAACCATTAGTAGCTTTTGAGAGCTGTTTGCGAGCAGCCATCTGTTTAACTATCCAAAACTTTATTCATTATTTTAGAGAAATTTGGCTTTATCTTATTATTATTATTATTTTATATCACCAATATGTGTCAAGCTAGGAGCTTTAAATTATAAAATAATTTTTAGAAATTTGTTTATATTCCAGATATGCACATTAAGCTATGATATGTTTTTCCTTTTTACCAACAGTTTTATAATTTCTTCAGAGCAAATAATATAATATTATATATTAACTAATTTACTGAATTTCTTACCTGGTCATGCAGAAACAGAATCTGCCTTAGTGCCGTTTATCAAGAAGACACCAATAGACAAACTTACACACAAACCTCTTAGGCTATTTTGGTCACCAATTACCCAACATTCATACTGATTAAGTAAAAAAATTAGATTTGTAATTACTTTACTGCCAGCTACTATCAGGCAACCCACTGTTTCCTCCTGACACCCGTTAAATTCATTTTGAAATTTCTGCACAATATACATATTTATTTGTTTGTTTGTTTATTGGTTTATTGATTGATTGGCGGGCGGCACGGTGGCACAGGGGTAGCACTGCTGCCTTGCAGTTAGGAGACCTGGGTTCACTTCCCGAGTCCTCCCTGCGTGGAGTTTGTATGTTCTCCCCGTGTCTGTGTGGGTTTCCTCCGGTTTCCTCCCACAGTCCAAAGACATGCTGGTTAGGTGCATTAGGGATTCTAAATTATCCCTAGTGTGTGCTTGGTGTGTGTGTGTGTGTGCCCTTCCCAGGGTTTGATTCCTGCCTTGTGCCTTGTGTTGGCTGGGATTGGCTCCAGCAGACCCCCGTGACCCTGTAGTTAGGATATAGTGGGTTGGATAATGGGTGGATGGATGATTGACTGGCTGCATTATTTGCCCTGTAAGTCTTTATCGTTGTTTTTATGCTTCTGCTGCTGTATGCAAGGGTACTAATAAAGTTTCCCCATGGTACTAATAAAGTTTATTTTATCTAATCTAATCTAATCTAATCTAATCTAATCTAATCTAATCTAATCTAATCTAAGAAAACAGTATTGTCAGAATGACTGCAAAGACTGTAACTTCCAGATCCTGAGGTGGGTATCCCTGACAAATAACATAGAAATATAGAAACTGATTTAACAGGGACTTGAGGAAAAGCATAAATTAGCCACTGTTTGAGACACTGATAGAAACATAAAGCCAAACAAATCATCAAAAGTAATATTACTTCTTCTAAACATTCATCTGTCCATTTCTAAAGTTTCTTAATCCATTTCTGTTATGTGAAGGGCAGGAGCCAAATCCCAGCAGCACAGGGTGTTAGACTAAAATCAGCCCTGGATGGGCACAGTTACACGCACATCCAATTTAAAGTACAAATTCACAAAACCTGCACATTATGAAGATGTGGGATGTTATTTATCAAACAAATTCCATGTCTTTTAATTTTCCAAATCTGTTTATCCAATCAGCTTCTACTAATCCTGGTTTTCAGTTCAGATTTTTATATTTTTTTTTTTATTTTGCTGTTTTCTGTGAATAAAGATAAAAACCTTAACTTAGTGTAAATTAAAGATAATACACAAAGCTGTAAAGAGTTCAATTTGCTTTTTCAGTTGTTGTATTTAAAAATGTACTAACAATCATAAAATAAAATACTGTAATTAGCATTTCAACATCTTAAGGGAGCAAAGTGATGAGTCCTGGAAAGGCTGAACAACAGAAATTACAAATGTCAGGTGCCACTGGGACACAGAAAGTTTGAGGGAGATAGGATGAACTTCACTCCAGAGTCCCGTTGATGCAATTTAAATGTACTGTACATCAAAAATGAAAGGTCATAGCTGATGGATATAAACGGAGTACACACATTTAAAATGACACATCAGCTTGTTTTCTTTGTGTTTTACTAATGAACTTTGACTTGATTTGAAACGTTTTCTTTACTTTCTATACAGGCTACAAAGTTACTGACATTTTAGTTTCAGTTGTCTGTGGAAAACAAGAATTCCATCTAAATTATCTTCAAGCATACATACTGTAAATAATAAAAGTAAAATATAATAAAAGTTAAAGCTCTCCTCCTTCGAACCTTATTAAGATTCTCCCTGGCTGGGCAAGTTAAAATATTCATCTTTCCTTTCCTACATTTCTCCTTTAAGGATTAACCATTGATGAACGTCTCCCTATCCAAAATGCTGTGTACGAGGAAACTGAGTCCAGACAGGGCACTCATGGTGGACTAAGGAAAGGTGTGAAGAACAGAAAGTGAAAAAAAAAACAACTTACTTTGCTAATTGTGGAAGGGCACCACTAGCAGTGAATATTGCTATCAGCTAGTGGTGTTGGGTGCCTTCTGTGTGGACACAGTCATGCCCAGCTAAGGGTAAGCCACTTCACAGCAGTTAAAGTTCTCCCTCTGCAGATTAATATGACATGATACAAACCTTGTCAGGAACTCGTCTCAGTTACGCTTCTGGTATATAAATAGCAGAAGAAGATTTTGTAGGTCTCTTTTCTCCTTAGCAAATCTGGAGTGTTGGATATCATGGCAGTTATGAAATTCTTTAAAAATAGTGTGAAGTCCACATACAGTGATTCAATAAACCAGGAGTGCACTCAAAATGGAAGTTTGCTTTCTGTTAAGTATTTGCCTTTAAGTCAGTTCATCCATTTTCTAAATGTGTTTCATCCTTTACAGACTTTGTGAGGAGTCATACATTTCTGGAGTAGCTTTGGGTCCAAGTTGTGAACTAACGATAAGTACAATAAATAGAAAACCAATCCATCACAGGAATCAGACAGTCAGACACACACTTAATACTTCAACTTAAAACTGTAAAATAATGTGTATCTTCAGTAGCATTAACAGAGCTTCTCACACTGCTAAACGATGTCTGTGTGTTCTGCAAGCCATTCATGAATGTTTGCTTACTTTTTAGTCCCATTCACCTCTATGCAGTTTTTAAAATGCTTCCTTAGAATTTGAAAAACTTGTTTAAAACATTTGTTAGTTTAAAAAAATGTAGTTCTCTCTAACCAGGTTTCCATCCAAGGAGTTTTTGCGAAAAAATTTGTAGCGCTTCAAATTTAAGCTGATGGAAATGCTAATTATCGATAAAATGTTGTACATGTCGACATAATATTTTTCCGTTTAACTTTAGCGCATAAATTCCATATCGATACTTCAGATGTCGCAAAAACTACATTGGAAACACTTTTTGTCGGAAAAAAAGGGCTTTAACGCAAATAAAATGTGTCACATGGTACGTTTTCATCACGTGCAATCAAAACGAGAATAGCGGAGCGGTTCGCATGGTCTGATGAAGAGACTCGTTATTTCTCGTGATGAGCCAATGCAGTAGCGGATAGGCTGGGTCTCCTGCTACTAAAAGGGGTACCTGAACTCCCTCCACATCAACTGTAGCCTGGGGGTGTCTCTCAGGATGTCTAAATAATACAAAAACCGCAAAAGTAATTTACTGTGCCAGTCAAAATATTTAATAAACCGTGTGTTTCATTATCTAAACATGTTTTTCTTATTATTAAATGGCAGATGTTTTAGCATATATGAGAAATTCTCTCATTAACATTAACTTTAGTTTTTTTTTATTAAACGTCGTTATTTTGTATTAATTCAAATTTCAGTTTTAATTAAAAACCTTAAGGGAAGCAGGTAACAGTACTAATTCAGTTATCATCGCACTGAGAAGGGATGTTGAAAGGTGGGCTCACCTGTACAGATCCAATGCTGCAAACACAGCTGCATCATGGGCACTTCCAGGAGTGCCAACGCAAATGTCTCGTATCATGCACTTGTCATCTAAGGGCCTGGAGAACAATAGATGGCCATCCTTTGTGATTAATGTAATCGCGGTAGCCTTCCGTCGGGGGAAGAATAGGCACATGCGTGCCATCCAGCGCACCTTAAATCTGTGGCACAAGATGCACCAAGGAATTACGGTATGCAATTTCATTGGCCTCCGCTACAGTCGGAAGTCTGATATAACGCTGCATTAATTTTTCTTTAATAGCGGTGCACACAGCATATACACATCGATGGACGGTAGTTTTACTAACCCTGAAAGTTTCTCCAACTACTCTATGCTCGGCGCAGGTTGCCAGCTTGT
>JANRMT010062796.1:54971797-54994023 GCA_026402145.1 Polypterus bichir lapradei
ATCATAGTGATTCTAAATTCACTGCCATTACTTCACACTATATCCAGAGATAGTAAAGAATTCAATAAATATTATTGAATCTAATTTATTTAAATAAATGCTGAATTTAAAATGTCCACCATAAAATACTGTAACACTGCACTTTCCAGCTAGCCCTTATAGGTGCCCTCAAAACCTGATATTATACAATCTAACGCAAATCTGTACTATCAAGATTAGAACACTGAACCACAAAACACTGCTATGGATGAATAAATTGAACTAAAAATAATTTTATAAATTTCAATACTCTTGTAAAGCTTAGACACTTGATTGACGATCCAGGGATTGGGGTATCCCACAAAGCATCAAGCGTCACATGGAAATGAGACAGATCAACCATCAAGGGGTTTGGGGGATTTGAGACCCCATTGAAGCAACAGGTGCCATCACGCCACTAAGCAATGAAACTCAGTCGATGAAATTTGTCCCCGGTAACATCTGCACTGCAGTTCAAAAAGAGATGCGCTGCAGAGTTAAAATTGCTGCACTACTGCCAGGACCGGCCTCAGGAGAGATTGGCTTAGGATAAGCAGGAGGTGTTGCATCCAATTCAGCTCCCCCTCCTCTTCCATCCTGGCAAAAATGTCAATCAAACCTTGAAATCAGTGATATCTCACGATCAAATATTGCACAGACATCAATACAAGATCTCGACCGTCTCGAAGGATCATTGCATGGTCCATATATATCTACTCTCTATATATAAAATCCTAAGCCTAAAAGTGCAACAATTTTATGTGATGTTTTTATGCCACGTTTTTTGTCATGCTTTAAATCAGGCTTAGTTTATCCCCTTCAAAGTAGTTCCCTTGGGCAGCTACACACCGATGGAGACGTTGTTCCCACTGTTGGTAGCAGCGCTGGAAGTCTTCAACCTGTCCGTTACACTCTTTTGGATGTTTTCTAAAGTGCCGAAATGACGTCCTTTGAGGACATTTTTCAGTTTAGGAAAAAGGAAAAAGTCACACGGACTGAGGTCAGGTGAATAAGGGGGCTGGGGAACCACAGGAATGCGTTTTTTCGATTGTCCTTCTGCTCAATTGTGAGGTTTTTCGGCACCATTTTGGCACAGACCTTTCGCATGTGCAAATGTTCAGTCAAAATTTGATGAACGGTAAATCTGTTCAAATTTAATTGTTCACTCAACATTCTTAATGTTAAACGACGGTCTGATCTCACAAGAGTGTTCACACGTTCGATGTTTTCATTGGTTTTCGAAGTTGAAGGCCTCCCTGAAAAACTTGAGCTCGGGATAAAGAATGTTCCCCATAGGCCTGTTTTAACTTTTCAAACGTCACACTTGCCGATTCTCCAAGCTTAACACAAAATTTAATGGCACAACGTTGCTCCAAATTCCGCTGTTCCATTTTGCGTAACGCACAACCAAAAACACAACTTCGCTAATAGCAGTCACAAAAATCACGTAGTTAACGGAAGGAGTTGAAACTCGCACTGAGCTATGGGAGGGTACTAATACACGTGCTCTATCAAGGACAATAGCGCAGCGTTGCCAGATCGCTTGTAGTGTTACCAGTCTCATTACTTTTCTGCCACACCTCGTATATGTTTGGTATAATTCTTTTCAGAATTTACCGAACTTTAATGAGATGTTGTTAGATTTTCAGATTCTTATTCTGTTTTTAAATTATAAACTAAAAAATATCAAGAACTCACGTTCTGCGAGACAAGACTTTGTGCCAAAAGATTTAACCAATCCCAGGGCCGGAAATAAAAGATAAAGAGTAGGACAGCTGCTGTACAGGCTTTTAAATGTTCAAAGCACCGTGCGAAATGCAGATCACGTCACACGGCAGCAGCAACAAGCCAGCTGATGATCGAGCAAAGAGAAGGTAAAAAAAACAAAAAAAAAAAAAACAATTTGTTTCCTATTGTATCACCGTTTAGGAGGGGGTTTACGAGGAGCAACCGTGTCTCCCTGGGGTGCGTTCAGTCCCCCTCTTCACAATGCGAGCGGTAGAGACGTGAAGTGGCTGGCGCATAGGGCAGGCTGGGGGAGCTGGCGAGTGAAGCAAGCGGGGGGGGAACTCCCTAGTATATATACTGCTCAAAAAATTGAAAGGAACACTTTTTAATCAGAGTAGAGCATCATGTCAATGAAACTTCTGGGATATTGATCTGGTCAGTTAAGTAGCAGAGGGAGTTGTTAATCAGTTTCAGCTGCTTTGAAGTTAATGAAATTAACAACAGGTGCACTAGAGGGGCAACAATGAGACCACCCCCAAACAAGGAATGGTTTAACAGGTGGAGGCCACTGACATTTTTCCCTCCTCATCTTTTCTGACAGTTTTTTGACTAGTTTTGCATTTGGCTACAGTCAGTGTCACTACTGGTGGCATGAGGCGATACCTGGACCCTAAAGAGGTTGCACAGGTAGTCCAGCTTCTCCGGGATGGCACATCAATACGTGCCATTTTGCTGCGTCTCTCAGCAGTCTTAAAGGCAGGACTCTAAGAGAGCTGGACAGGCCCGTAGAAGGTCCTTAACCCATTAGCAGGACCGGTATCTGCTCCTTTGGGCAAGAAGGAACATGAGTAGCACTGCAAGAGCCCTAAAACATGTCCTCCAGTCAGGCCACTGGTGTGAATGTCTCTGACCAAACAATCAAAAACAGATTTCATGAGGGTGGCCCATGGGCCTGATGTCCTCTAGTGGGTCCTGTGCTCACTGCCCAGCACCGTGGAGCTCGATTGGCATTTTCCATAGAATAACAGAATTGGTAGGTCCATCACTGGCGCCCTGTGAATTTCACAGGTGAGAACAGATTCACCCTGAGCACATGTGACAAATGTCAAAGGGTCTGAAGAAGCCATGGAGAAAGTTATGCTGCCTGTAACATTGTTCAGCATGACCGGTTTGGTGGTTCAGTGATGGTCTGGGGAGCCATATCAATGGAGGAACGCACAGACTTCTACAGGCTAGACAACGGCACCTTGACTGCCATTAGGTATAGGGATGAGATCCTTAAACCTGTTGTCAGACCCTGTGCTGGTGCAGTGGGTCCTGGGTTCCTCCTGGTACATGACAATGCCCGGCCTCATGTGGTAAGAATATACAGGCAGTTCCTGGAGGATGAAGGAAGTGATACCATTGACTGGCCCCCATGCTCACCTGACCTAAATAGAACACCTCTGGGACATTATGTTTCGGTCCATCCGACACCGCCAGGTTGCACCTCAGACTATCCAGAAATTCATTGATGCCTTGGTCCAGATCTGGGAGAAGCAGCCCCAGGAAACCATTCATTGTCTCATTAGGAGCATGCTCCAACGTTGTCAGGCATTCATACAAGCACGTGGAGACCATACAAACTACTGAGTACGATTTTGATTTGCTGCAATGAAATTTCGGCAAAATGGACTAGCCCACTGCATCATTTATTCACTTTGATTTTTGGGGTGTCTTTAAATTCAGCTCTCTGTAGGTTGATAATTGTAATTTCCATCAAATGATGTGGCATCCTTTAATTCCTAACTCATTACTCAGATTATATCAGTATAGATATACAGCATGAAATTTTTTTCCATTGAGATCTGATGTGTTTTCAAACTGTTCCTTTAATTTTTTTGAGCAGTTTTTCAGGTTATGTTCTTATGGTGTATGCTGTTGGAACCTTTTTTGATTTAAACCACGTATATCAAGGCTCTGATGTTGTCTTTGCTGTTGGCCTATGCAGTGTCATCATGCCAAGCCTTCCTAAAAAAAGGGCTGTGGATGCCTAGGAGTCTGGCAAGGAATTTAATAAGATTGCCAAATGATAATGAAACTGTTAGGACAATCATCTACAAGGGGCGGAGATTTCTGGCAATGACTGGCAATTCATCCAGGACTGGTTGGCCCAGCAAATTCACCCGAAGAGCGGACTGTTCAATATGAAAAGAAGCCTCCAAGAACTGCAAAATTTCACTATAGGACCTGCAGGTAACTTATAAAAGTTGGTGTCGAAGTGAATGCATCTACAGTCAGAGATTGGACAAACTGGACCTGTATGTGAAGTGTGCCAGGAAAAAGCCTCTGGTGTCTTAAAGAACATTAGAGAAAGACTACCATTTGACATGGAACAAATAGGCAAAGAGCAGGCTTTCTGTAACAATCAAATGCATCAAAAATAAAAGTTGCTTAGCTATAGTTATAGTAGGCATTCTTGGCACAAACCAAAGACAGTAAGTAGTTCAGGAGAAAAACCTTGTACCAACTATGCAGCATGATGATGGAAAAGTTATGGTTTGGGGTTGCTTTGCTGCCTCAGGGCCTGAGCAGCTTGCAATCACCACATCAACTATGAATTCTGTTGCATGCCAAAGTGTGCCTGAGGAGAATGTGAAGCCATCTGTACAAAAGGTTGAGCCAGAAGTGGACCTTTCAACAGGATAACGATTTAAAGCAGAGTATGAAATCCACCAAGGAATAGTTCAAAAAGAAGAAATAGAGGGTTATAGACTGGCCTAGTCAAAGCCCTGATTTATATTAAACGGAGATGTTATGGGGATTTGTAATGAGCAGGACATGATAGAAAAACTACAAACATCTTGCAACTGAATATATTCTGCATGAGGGAGTGGTCAAAAATTTCAACGAGTCGATGTCAGGGACTGGAGGGCAGTTATGCAAACTGCCTACAAGCTAAAAGGGGCAACACTACAAGTGTATTTTTTGTAAGCTTAGTTTTCTATATGAGTTGTTATTCTTTAAATGTAATACAGAACGAGCCAAAATGAAGTTCCACATTTCTCAAGATCACTGCGCAAGGTAGAGGCAGCCGAGTGGGTTGGGGTGGGGGTTCATCGATAGGCCTTGTAGTTTTCAATCTGCAACATGCCTTGGTCTGGTGGGCACTGTGCTTTCACTCTCGAAATGTTCTTCAAAAACAACGAATCTATCATCACTATGCAAACTCGCCAATGCAATTCAGCATTCTTCCTAATGGTGACATCCCAAATCGGAAAAATATTCGTCAGTGGGTGGCTAAATTTAGGCAGATGGGTAGAACATTGAACAAAAAATCTACAGGCCGTTCTTGGACTGCATGAATGCCTTAAAACATCCAAGCTGTAAGGGCATCAATTTTGCAGTCTCCTAGACGTTCAGTGCACAAAATGCTTCTGCCTTAGGTATCTCCAACACGTCTTAAATGAGGATTTTGCATGAGGACCTTAATTTCCATCCACACAAAATGATGGCAGTGCAGTAGGTCACAGAGAGACTGGGAGAGCCATAGAGAGTTGTGCATGAACAATCTGCAAACCGGTTGACATGCCATCGTCGTGTTCAGTGAAGAGGCACATTTTCATTTGAATGGTTGCGTAAATAAGGAAAACTTTCTCTATTGGTGTGAAAGCAACCCTCATGAACTTCATCAGAAATCCCTGCTCAGTGAGTGTGTTACAGTTTGGTGTACTGTTACAGAATTTGGAGTTGTAGGCCCTTAGTTTTTTGAGGATAAGGGAGCAACAGTCACTGTCACTTTAGAAAGTTACTTTGAAATACTAAAGAACTTTTTGCAACCCCAACTAGACAAAATGGATGTGGTGGATGCCTCGTTTAAACGGGATGGAACAACAGCTTACATGGTGCAGAGATCCATGCAAGTTTTGCGGGAGATGTTTCTGGGGAAGGTTATCTCCCTGAGAGGTGATGTTGGGTGACCTTCACGTTCGCCTGATCTCGCTCCATGCAGTTTCTTCTTGTGGGAATGTCACAAATCTAAGGTATACAGACACTGACCTCAAATCCTTGAAGCCCTCAAGGACGCTATTCACCATGAAATTGCTGCTATTCCCCTTGAAATGGCTGAACGAGTCATGTGAGCATTCAGAAATCATCTCGAAGAGTGTATCACGAAGAATGGCCACCACCTTGAAGACATCATTTTTAAAACACAGTAAAAAAAAATCTATTTTGTATATCCTTTCTTGTGTCATAATGAAATTTATTTCACCTTGAGAGTTTTTTGTAGAATAAACATTTGAAATGTGGTACTTCTTTTTGGCTCACCCTGTACTACATAAAGCACCATGTTTTATTCATATTGTATAACTTCTTAAATGATGTCACAAACTTCTGTCCAGAAAAAAATGCCTCCTGCTGCTGGCAGCAAAGGACAGAGCAGGCCTGAATGCGTGTGGAAGGCTAAAAAGTATAGTCTTTCGGTTGCCCAAAAGGCCTATATGTAAGGATGTGAAGATTAGAAAAACCTTTCAAAATACAAAACGTGTTATTAGCAATTCAAAATTTAAAGATCAATACATTTTATACTGCTAGCTCTGATGGAGAAATGTAAAAAATGTGCTGATATGAATATTCTCATCAATATCTCTGTCTTTAACTCATTTTCATTCTCTGATCAATCTGCGGACACATCCTACCACTTAAAAAGACTTGCCTAACCTATAATGATTGCTCATCACACACAGTGTTTAATATTGGACTCAAAAGGCCCATTTTGACCTCAGAAATCAACTTATCTGTACATTTTCATTTTAATAAGGAATGGCAAGTTATAACTGAGCTAATGCAAAACAAATACATTATACTTCATACAATATTGAAAAATGGTCCACACAAAAATCTCCAAAAAGGCTGCATAATCATTTGTACTTTTAATGATACTAGAACTCAACTCAATTGTTTCAAACAACAAAAAAAATAAGATTAAAGACTTAATTTAAAAACAAAAAGTACATTCCTGCGTGTATGTTGTTAGCTGTAATAGGCCATGGTTGGTATTTTGTCTTATTTCTCCTTACAAAATGTTTACACTGAAATTCCTGAATGTGACAGTTCATCCAAACTTTTTCTTTTCAGTCATTATACTGTACACTGCAAGAATATTTAAACTGACTTCTGCCACTATACATTTGGAAACAAAACAGAATTATACATAGTGATAAAAGCCAACAGGGAGCTTATACCCTGATCACAGAACATCCAGCATTATTATAAGCAAAAAGAGTCAATGGTTCAAGGAGATTTGCAAAAGCAGTAGTCAGCAGCAATAACCTTAAGTGGATAAGTTGCACATACTGTACAGCACAGATCTGGGCACAAATTTACTAGTCCATGCTATAGATGAGACAAATATGAATAAAATATTTAATGAAAACACATTTAGTCTCAAATATTTGCTCTTTTGTCTAAAAGAAAGTATGTCTGTTCTTCAAGGTACAGTGTCTTCTTTTTATACCAAAAAGTCAAGTTCCATTTGGAATTGCTCACTTTAGGCCTTCTTGATTGCACATGTGCTTATTCACAAACAGTCTGACCAGTAAAATAAGTACCATCCTTGAGAAAAGTCAGTTTCAAACATGGATAGCTTTGGGGATGGAAAAAAAATTCTGGAATCTATGAATGGCAGAAAAGACAGCCATCAGCTAAAATGTGTCAGAAAAAATGAGGCTGGTAGCTTGAAGGAATAACAGTTTGGTAAAAAGTTAGGAGTCTTCAGAGAAAGCCCGATGAGTGTTGGGAAAGCGCTGAGTACTATAATCTGGATCATCCTGTATTCTCTTCTTTATGTCCATTTTTAGCTAAAAACAACAAACAAAAATTATTGTTTGCATCACTGAAGCTTTAAATAAAAAGGATTAAAGCTACTAGAAAAACACACATGTGAATGAACACCTTTAGAATGATACAGTTACAATATTAGAATTTCATTAGAGCGGAAAAATGTTGTCTAGCTTGGTTGAATATGGGAAACACACAAGAAACATCTGCAGTGGGGAAATAGCAACTGAATAAGCAACATTGCAAGATGGAGATTCATTCATTTAATGCGATATGCATATTGTCCACTTTTTTCATTTAAATAGGATTCTCGTTTAAATTCTGTTTTTGAAGTCATAAACTGCTAATTGACTGGTTATCTATAAAAATGCATTAAATAGACATCAATATCATTTTGTATTAATTATGTTTTATTAATTTTAGATCAACTGTATGTTAAGATTCTAAACATTTAGTCGCTTCATTTTATCTTAACCTTCTGCCTTTTTAAAATGACATGCAAACAAAAAATAACTATTTTCCTACATCTGTTTATTATGAAAAAGATATCAGAGAAGTATTTCAAAATAAATCAAAGTAAAACAATTCACAGATGCCTGGGGAAAAAAAGTTTATATTACGCTGTGTGCACTATTTCTAAAAAGCATACTCAACCAATTTAACCAATGTTATAAAATGGTACTGTTAATAGAAAATGGGTGGAGTCTTATTGTTCTGATTGGAAAGTGTCAATTTGACTTGTTTTGTTTAAACACGTGTACTGTAACTCTATTTTCTGCCTGCTGATTAGTTTATTACCTTTTTCAATAATATCGGAGATAAGGGAAACGTAAAACTCAAGCCAAATGCAGGTAATGATGCAGAGCTGAGAGTATGGGAGCTACAGGGTCAGGCATGTAGAAGTAGCACAGATTGATAGCTACGCTTACCACTGCAGGTAATGGATGCATGCTCTTGCCATTTGGAGACTAATACATGATGTCACTACTACGTAGATATGATATAAGAAGCTTTTGTTCTTGTTTCTTGATGACAGCTGAGAGGATTAATTAATTCTCCAAGATGGCACTGCTCAGTCGTCTGACTTCCTGGTCACTCCATTAAGATTGTGCATTTACTTAACTTTTTGGTTATTTTTCATCACATTGCATATCTACCTATTGACCTGGTGTGTCCAAGTGAGATTCTCTGTGAGATCCTATGTGATGAGGGGAACAATAAAGAAGACCCTATAGCAGCCAAACCAAAGCGGTGGAGAAAGAAACATTGTGGCAAAAGAGCTGGCGTGCCGAATAGACCACATCATTCTCTTCTGCCCAGTACCATGCTAGCAAATGTCCAATCACTCGAAAACAAGATTGGATGATCTTTTGAGTCATAATTAAATTTCAACAGGACAATGAGGACTGCAGTGTTCTTTGTTTGACTTAAACACGGCTTTCACCTGCATTTCTCCATTTTTCAGAGTATGGGTTTTCTGCTATTACTATCACCTAACATAGATGAGGTCTAAACTCCATGATGTGCTCAGTGAATATCTAATCAAGCACCCAGAAGCAATGTTTATTGTGGTCGGGGGCTTTAACAAAGCTAACCTTGAATGGGTCATGTCAAGCTTTCACAAGCATGTCACATGTCCAACCAGAGGGAGAAAACACACTGGACCATTGTTACACCCAGTTCAAGTCAGGCAACAAAGTGCTTCTACAACTGAATTTCAGCCGGTCAGGCCATACCGCCATTTTCCTTCTCCATGAGTACAAACAATGCATCATGATTGGGGTTCCGGTGATGAGAGATCAAATGCTGGTCTGCCCAGTCAGAAGCCATGCTAAACTGCTCAAAAAAATTAAAGGGACACTTTGAAAACACATCAGATCTCAATGGGAAAATAGTCATGCTGGATATATATACTGATATGGACTGGGTAATGTGTTAGGAACGAAAGGATGCCACATTGTTTGATGGAAATGAAAATTATCAACCTATACTGGGCTGAATTCAAAGACACCCTGAAAATCAAAGTGAAAAAATGATGTGGCAGGCTAGTCCATTTTGCCAAAATTTCACTGCAGCAACTCAAAATTATACTCAGTAGTTTGTATGGCCCCCACGTGCTTGTATGAATACCTGAGAACATCGGGGCATGCTGCTGAGACGACAGATGGCTTCCTGGGGGATCTCCTCCCAGATCTGGACCAGTGCATCACTGAGCTCCTGGATAGCCTGAGGTGCAACCTTGTGGCATAGGATGGACCGAAACATAATTGTCCCTGAGGTGTTCTATTGGATTTAGTTCAGGAGAGTGTGGGGGCCAGTCAATGGTATCAATTCCTTCATCCTCCAGAAACTGCCTGCATACTCTCACCACATGAGGCCGGGCATTGTCATGCACCAGGAGGAACCCAGGACCCACTGCACCAGCATAAGGTCTGACAATGGGTCCAAGGATTTCATCCCGCCACCTAATGGAAGTCAAGGTGCCGTTGTCTAGCCTGTAGAGGTTGGTGAGTCAATCCATGCATGGATATGCCTCCTCAGACCATCACTGACCCACCACCAAACCGGTCATGCTGAACGATGTTACAGCTTCTCCAAACCCTTTCATGTCTGTCACACATGCTCAGGGTGAACCTGCTCTCATCTGTGAAAAGCACAGGGCACCAGTGGTGGACCTGCCAATTCTAGTATTCTATGGCAAATGCCAATCGAGCTCTACGGTGCCGGGCAGTGAGCATAGGGCCCACTAGAGGACGTCGGGCCCTCAGGCCACTTTCATGAAGTCCGTTTCTGATTGTTTAGTCAGAGGCCTGCTTGAGGTCATTTTGTAGGGCTCTGGTAGTGCTCCATCCTGTTCCTCCTTGCCCAAAGGAGCAGATGCCCTGCTGATGGGTTAAGGACCTTCTACAGCCCTGTCCAGCTCTTCTAGATTAACTTCCGGTCTCCTGGAAACTCCTCCATACCCTTGTGACTGTGCTGCGGGAGACCGCAAACCTTCTGGCAATGACACATATTGATGTGCAATCTTGGAGAAGTTGGACTACCTGTGCAACCACTGTTGGGTCCAGGTATTGCCTCATGCTACCAGTAGTGACACTGACTGTAGTCAAATTCCAAACTAGTGAAAAAACAGTCAGAAAAGATGAGAAGGAAAAAATGTCAATGGCCTCCACCTGTTAAACCACTCATTCCTGTTTTGGGGGTGGTCTCATTGTTGCCCCTCAAGTGCAGCTGTTGTTAATTTAATTAACACCAAAGCAACTGAAACTGATTAACAACCCCCTCTGCTACTTAACTGACCAGATCAATATCTCAGAAGTTTCACTGACTTGATGCTATACTCCGATTAAAAAGTGTTCCTTTAATATTTTTGAGCAGTATACATGACGCACTTGATGACAGGGACTAGGACGCATTCCGGTCAAGCTCTAACTATGACCAGGATCCTGAACTATGACATGCCAACAAACATTCAAACCTGAAACTCATGGCACAGTCACAGTAACTTACTGCACAGTCACTTTATATTTTTTACTGTTTCAGATTTTAACTCAATTTTAATCTAGTTTAACTTAATTTAGTTAATTCTTATTTTATTATTTATTCTGTTGTGTGTTTGTTTTGCACAATCTTGGAGTAGACCAACTTTTAATTTCACTGAACGTTGTAACTGTATAACTGTGTGTGATGAATAAACTTTTGAATCTTGAAAAGAGTAACCAAGTAAATCTCAGCTAATAAAAGAAACCTAATAGACTGTTTCCTACATAAAAAACAAATCTCTGTAAGTGAAAAGAGGGAAATTTCCATAGGTGAAGAGAGGGAAACAGTTTTAACAATTTTGCAATTAAAAAGAGTTCGACCCAGTGAGTCTTGTGGCAGTTTTGTTGATGAGGTTGATTTTTTTATGTCATGACTGGGTGAGCCACATAGCTTGTGTTCATCAATGTGATTTGCTTGCCAGTGTGTACTTTAGAGGAAGTGTCTGGATATTTTACAAACCAGCTATTTCATTTGATGGTCAACTGAAGACAGGGCTCACAGCCCTGGGCTCTTGACCAATGGATAAGGCAGGTCTTCAATTCAAAAGCACCCTTGAATGTATTACTAGAAGTGTTTAACAATATTTTTTTTAAAAATACATACATGTTTAGAATGTTGAAAGCATATGACTGGATATCTGACATATAAATTATGTAAGTAAAGTTTTTCCCTCATGTTTTATTATATTGTTTGAAGCACTGAAGTCTATTTTATTATAAACTTTTGTTATCTCAAAAGCAAGATTGCCCCCCCACCCCACCCTACTACCCTGTTGGCCTGCACTCATACTGAGCTTAACATTCCGTCATGACCATAAAGCCAAAACAAGATCCAAACAGAGTGACAGCATGCATGTCAAAATTATTTTACTTATTTTGTGGTTTTTGGAGTCATGTAAGGCAGGATAACGTTGCTCTACATCTTACAGATTTATAGAGTGTGAAGCGCAGCGTTTAAACATGCTGCACTTTTTAAAGAGATAAATGATGTTAAGGGAGGAGTTTGCAGCTTTTATTCCCAACTTCAATTCACGTTCATGTGTAAGGTGTGTTTTTAACTCGAATGGTATTGAATGAAATGAGAATTGCACTGACTTGTTGCAACAATGACATCACATCTGTTTTCTGTGCTCTGGCACGTTTAACGGTCACATTGTCCCCAAATGCTACTGAGCCGTACTCTGCCCCACCTCTTCCAAGCGGGTCAGGGCACGATACGGTTAGCCCAGCACAGAGCGATCACACTAGATAAACGAACTAGACTTTGTGGGGTTACATGTGGACAAATGTGCTCAGGCACGGAACAAATTGCCAGTGTGAGTATGCCCTTAGGCTGGAGAGGTCTGTTAATTTTTTACATTGAAGATGACCCACTTAAAGGTTTTCCAATGCTATCTCTGTCCTAGTGTCTATATAAACTCATGGAACACCAGTTTCTGTATTATAACCTGCCTGAAGGGGCCTGAGTTGCCTTGAAAGCTTGCATATTGTAATCTGTTTAGTTAGCCAATAAAAGGTGTCATTTTGCTTGACTTTCATTGCATCCGTAATGGCTAACACGGTACAACACCCTACTACTACATACAAACATGTAATAAATAAGAGGAAATGTGTGGAGCCTTTAAGAAAGATAACAGAAAGTGGTAAAGCTTTAAATACTAGATTTTTTTTTTGATTTGATATACTTTGTTAATGCCCCAGGGGGAACTTGTTTTCTCGCATGACCTTTAGGGGTCAGCGCAGGGTCTAGATACAATATAGAATTGCACTGTAAAGATTTTAATAAATATGAAAATGGCAGAAGAGCATTACATACTTGTTTTGAATAGGCCTCCTGCAACTGAGGTTTTTCCAAATCTCCTTGGAGGCTCTCTGGGCTTGTTACGGGCTTAGCTCCTGCTGTTTTGGCAGCTCTATTTACTGCTTCCGTCAAGGATAGGAAAGGACCATCATTCTGGACTGTCTAAAAGAGACCCCCCACAAAAAAAATTCTTATTGCACCTGCATATCACAATAGCATGAAATCTTAAGACAACAGCAAATGATATAAGCATAGGTCAATTCTCACAATAGTGAATACTTATGAAATTTTCAGAATAACAAACACTTTTTGTTGGCCTGGGCAAACGTTCACACGTCATGTTTAACGGATTTAGTTTTAACGAAATATAAATTTCAATATAACAAATGTGTTTTCAACCAAAAATGGCCACCATACACAATAATGTGATGCAAAAAATACTTAATGTTGCACCTACACTTTTGCTGAGTCTCAGGAACCCTGCAATGGGCTGTCTCTTTCTCGTTACACCGAAAGAGAGAGACAGTCTGTTGTGAAATTGCCAGTCCCGGAGAGGCTCAACGAGAGTGTAAGTGCGACATCATACAGGTATAGCTGAATTCTGAGTCAGTGATCCACAATTTTGCTCTGTATTCATACCTGTATTTTGATAAAAAGTTACATATAATGTCTCATTTTCAAATAAAAAATATTTTTTTGTAGTTTAAGAAGTGATGTTTTTTTATACAGATATTGTCAAGCTTGGGTCACTGAGTTGCACGAGAGACAAGAAGGTGAGTCCTGGTTCTCAAGGAAAATACATGCACTTTATTACTGTATAGAGAAGGCAGGCACAGTCTCAAGACTTCATTCAAAAAAGAAGCTATTAGGAGCCGCGATAGGGCAATCTTGCTTTAGCTCCTATCTTCTGATTAGAACACCACCAGTGGCTTGATATCACCATTATGGCAGACCAGAAAAGTATGACGAAGAGCAGGTCAAATACTGGTGTTAAAAGTTCTAAAGTTCATGCAACAAGTACATTACACAGTAAGCCTGACCCTGCTGAGGACAACCAATTACTTTGTCCTAGTTTTACTGTTTACCAGACGCAGCAGTGCAGCCACTGAGCTGTTCTTGTGCTACTGCCATTAGAGATGGCAAGTCATTGTCAAACCGTATCACCACAACAAAATATTTTAATGGTCCCATGAACTTTGTTACAATGAAATTTCACCTGTGTATGCAAAACTGGGTGGGCAATAACTTTATTAACTCAAACCATTGTAAACAAAATTGTACCTAAGTGCACTGTGCCAATGTGACATTCTTTTGAGTTAATAAAGCTATTGAAATAAAAACAAGAAGGTCTTTATCCATATGAATAAATGTAGACCTATTTTTCCTCACCCCTGTACGTATGTGTGTTGTGAGCTGGAGGTATTGATTTGTTTTGCTTTCTCTCTCTCTCTCAGACTGCTCCTGCGGCGTACTCCTTTGAAGAAGATACGCACGCTTACCTTTAATTGATAGACGAAACTGTCACCTTTTTCAAGGAGCACGTTTGAAGAGACAAATGTTTGTTTGCAGTGTTTGAATAAAAATCCTTCTTGTTTCTTCGACCTCCTGTGTCTCTGTGCAAATCTGTGACCCAAGCGTGACAGTGTGTACATACATATACACACAAACATTCACCAGCCACTTTATTAAGAATACCTTCCTAGTACCGGGTTGGACCCCCTTTTGCCTTCAGAACTGCTGTAATTCTTCATGGCATAGATTCAAAAAGATGCTGGAAACATTCCTCAGGGATTTTGGTCCATATTAACATGATAGCACCATGCAGTTGGTGCAGATTTGTTAGCCGGATATCCATGACACAAATCTGCTGTTCCACCATGTCCAAAAGGAGCTCTATTGGACTGAGATACTAAGAGTGTTTTGCACAAACTAAAGAGGAATGAATACTATGAATTACTGAATTGTATTCCTTGCGTAAGGAATAGAGAGGTCTTTTTTCCCCCCAGTATTGTCGATGGTGTTCTACCTGTGAACATTGTGACAATAATTATAAAGTCTAGAAATGCTGTCAATGCTTCACATCAATAATTTAAATCTTTGAATGTGTTGATGTAAGATTAGGGATGAAGCAACTTTGACAAAAACAATTTAACTTATAAATACCAAATGTGTGTTGAAGGAATTCCATATTTACACCTGAGCTGATCAAAAGGTGCAAACGTATTATCAATATAAAACTCTCTATAGGTTAGAATATCCAGTTTCTTCCTAGACTTAAAATACTGTGCAAAATAGGGAGGGTACAAATACAACGTTATCCTGTAATGGATTAGCAAAAACCAGTGGCTAAAAGTGTTTTCTACACTGGTTCTATATTTTAAGTTAGTGAAGCCCAATCTGTTTACTAGTACACTGGTATTAACTACTAAAGAAAAGAGTACAGAAACAGTATATTGAGGGGACTCCTTGCAAGATTTTCTTTCCACATGAAGTTAAGAGTTTTAAAAAATGATTTATTAATAATTACATGAGTACAATATTGATTAGGTTAACTACATTAACTGCTAGAGATGAAGTGAAAAGTTAACCATCTGTTGACATTGTATATAGAGTTTTCCATCAAGCTACCAAAATTGTGTTTTAAAAGATCCATAGTCACTAATGCATGAGGTGTTCCACTGGTGAGACCCCTCCATATTTCAAAGTTGTTTGTTTGCAATAAACGTTTAAGTTAATCCAAAGCAATAAATGTTATTTTTCCATACACCAGGGTGTCTTCTATCAAATAAATTTTAAGCTTCCATGTTGTCTGTTGTCTTTCATTAGTAAAATATATGCTAAGGTGAGCATCTTGTCACAGGCTCAGAGCATTCCAATGATGTACTTTCTTTTCTGCATGTCAGACATGTGTTTACACTGATTAGACACTCTACGTTTCTCTTATTACTTTATGGCTTCATGACTCAGTTTTCCAAAAACTAACCTTTCTGCGTTTGGCAGGCATTCCACACAAATATGCATCACTGAGGGGAGGCTGAGATTTCATTTTCCTTTGTGACTGCAAGTCCTGACGAATTATAGGAACCCATTCCTGCAATGAAGACAAAATCTTTTTAAACCAAATTACAACATGGACTAAGGGTGTGGCACTCTTTATACAACCCATTATGTAAAACTCACAGATCCTGTAATATGATCAAATGCGAAGAGCTACTTTTTTAATAATCATAATTTAAAAAATATTTTAACTTTGTACTTTATTAAATACTTCATTCATACAGCTGCATTATAGTGTATGTATAATGGTCTAAAAGAGACCTCGTTTGAATGGTTTTAGTTAATACTAATTTCACTCCACTTACATGTTGAAGATAAAGTGATGGCCTACTTTTTAGATGACATATATGATATACCCAGCTACAGGCCCAAATAATATCTGTTATAATTTTGAACATCTGACCAGTAGTCGTATACTGAGTAACAGCAAACAAAGATATCATTTTGACATTCCTTGTAATTTGATTTTGCATACACAAATGACCCTATCCACAATTAGATTAATACAGAAATATCAAAAACTCATCTTTCGATACCCCTTATTCTAGTCACACACATTGTTGTACCAATGGGCCGCAAAGCTTTTACCTTACCAGATGTAAAACAACAGTTGGAAATTTTAATACAAACTGAGTTGGTGACTTGCAAATATCATTGAAATTCATGACCCAACCGATCCTTCATCAAAGCAGCTGAGTGGTTGTAGATTTTCCAGCTCAGTAGTGGTAGCAAACTAGCACTGGGGCACACTGAAATTTTCAGTGCTAGCAGACGAGTCTGGAACGTTTTGCTGCCGTTAATAAAACCTAAAAGAGTTTTTTTGTTGATAAATTGTTTATGTTTCCCTTCAAGGAGACCTACCTGCACAACAGTAAGTAATAGTTGATAGCCTCCTCTTAACATCAATATTTTGAATGGCTATGACTGGTAACATTTAAAGTCAATCTTATTTTGTAAACCTTGTTGCGCAGACATATGCCACATAATCACAATTCCTATTTGCACTTTGAAAATAATAATGGGTCTGACTTTATTAACAGTAACCAGTTACATTCCATTCTTAAGATACAAGTCATCTGTGATGCTAAAATGAGAACGACAAACATCTCTTGAATGCTCGGGTCATCCCATGATTCATTTATTTTGATGCAAATTAGCATTGACAGACAACCTGCTGATGATGCTGTATATAATGGCTGGCTTGGTGGTAGGATAACTGGCTGAACCGTCACTTTCTCATATAGTCTATAGCATTGTCAATGCGCCGTGGAATTTTCGAAGGGCGCCGCGAAAACCCTTGTAAAATATTTAAAATTGCTAGTGTTTTTAAACTTTTGGTTGATTAAAAGGATATTGTTTAAAAAAATATTTTATGTTGGAATTGTTTCTTAGAAATGAAGTCTAAGAAACGCGAGAGACTTCAAATGATCGACAAGGAAATGCGCGTCTGTCTTTCGAAAATTGATCCTCGCATCAATCTCATATGTGCTGAAAAACAATCTCAATGTTCACATTAATTAAATTTAAGATTTATCCTTCGATTCCTTTATTAATACAATGTCTTTCAAACTTGTAAAATTAACTGTTTTTATTGGCGATTGTCCATAGATTGTGTCGTCACGACTATTTATGGGCAGTTCCTCAGGTGCGCCGCGAAAGAACATTTTTGGACTTAGTGCACCGCAACTCGAAAAAGGTTGCCTTTCACTGGTCTATAGCATTCAATATAATGCCGGTGGCTACCCTCTCAGATGCAGATGCCTTATCCAATGACACACATTGGATAAGTCAGGTGAGAGGCTTATCTACTAATCAACAAAGGCCTATATTATTGTGAAGGCATATGCACAAGGATGATTACCATATATAGCTGTTTCAGGGGGGCAACCAGGCCGGTTTCAAGGCACATTCACGTACACGTAGTTACAAGAGGATTGTGATTGCTAAAGGGTATATTGTACACAAATGTGCGTATGCTAGGTTTAAGAAAACCTTTTTTTTTTTTTTAACTGTATGCATTTTACTGTTTTTTTTGGTGTACGCATACTTGCATGCTCAAATCCACACAAAATGTTATAAGCAAGACTCCTGGTTTGGCCACTTAACCTTAGTGTAACAGAGTAACACTTGCTATCTTTATGTATTTAAGAATTTCAGGTACACTGGATACAGAAAGTACCTCTGTCCTAATTAATATCTTCCAATGATGAGACCCTGCTCATGTTTAAAAAGCTCTTTGCGGACCACAGCTTTTGGAGTGAGTAGCAACCAAGAGGATATTGGAATAATCCTACAGGAACAGCCCAACTTTATCTGAGCTCAAGCAGAGCCACTTTAATTGATGTCAGGTGTACACTAACTACTACGGTATTTGAGATGAGACTTATTGTGATTGGCTGATTCTGAGCACAGGCACATCCTCGACTATTAAAAGGTGTGCACACTAATGCAACCAGGTTTTTATATGATTTTTTTCCTTTGTTCCATAATCAGTTTCTGACTTGTTTTCACCTTCTTTGTATGGATTGCAATTTTGCAAATTTTCTTGGCAGGGGTGTGTAGACTTTTTACATCTACTGTACATAGCAATTTCTGAAAACTTTTATTGGTGAATTTTAAACTTTTTATAGACTAGTAACAGCACTCCTTTCACTGCTAAATAAAAGTTTGAGGTTTAAAAATTACTGGTGGCACAGCTGCAGCCCAAGGTTCTGCCTCAGAGTCTTCTCTTTGGCTGCTCATGGAAACTGGCTGCTCTGGTGAAGCCATCGCTTCCTCAGCTGTGGTAGCCGGAACTGGAGAAGCAGAAGGATCATCTCTCTGTAGAATTTAAAATAAATAAATAAAGAAACAATATTTGCTGACACTAATTAACTGTAGAAAAGGAAAGAAGTGTAAATATAGTTTCACAACTCTATGCTCAGTAAATAATCAGCTGTTAGTCTAAGTTTTTAAAAACAAAGAGATAAAAACGTGCATTTAAACGCATGGTTATTTGCAGTAACCACCCATGGTTTGCACAACAGACTTATTCAGTTCAAAATATAACTGTTAACCATTACATTTGCAATTAGACCTGGATAAAAGTATCTATTTTCCTGTTAATCGTTCTGTTTCGTTTAAACAATTCGATATACATTCATTGTCCCTCAAGATCGATCTCATTAATCTCTATTCTCTAAGCTTCCAGTTAAATTGCCTCATGTCCAAAAAAATAACACTCTATAGCAGCTTTTATCTGTAAAGATCTGAGACTCTACATTGTTCTTGAAAACAAGGGCTTTCGACAAATGAAACAGGTTTTGAAGCCGTGGTATGCTATACTAACCAGAAAGCAAATGAGTGAAGTTATTGTACCTAGGCTTTATTAAGATCTTGGGCAAAGCATCGCCAGGTCTCTCAGGTCAAAGAAGATAGCAGCCCTAACCTGTGACAGCTGTCCATATATGGCAGCAAATTCCTATATTAAAATCCCATGTCACTACATTAATAACTACTGGGCACTTGTGGAGGATGTGTTGCAGAAAAGAATACTGGATTCCAGTCACACCAGGAGCAACCTTGCTGCCTAAATAAAGAGCAGCTGAGATGGCTGGCTGTTGTTCCAAAAACCTTTCTAGCATTTCCTATGCGGTTTTCCATCTAATGACCGCATCAATCACAAAATTGTGTGTTAACATGTCCAATAAACGTTGCTTCTCTTTAACCATGTAGCTAGCTGTACTGTTAGTTTTCCAACATGCATCACCTGGCTAAGCAAGTGGGCAATTGTCAGAATATTAAGAACAGCCTGCTATACCAAAGAAAGCTCATGCACAAAGCAGCTGACATGAAGTAGACCTATAAGCTGTACTGCACAGATCATATTAACAGCAATGTCAATCACGATGTCTGGGTTTTTGTCTTGTAAGTTCCATTCATCCAATGCCACTGTCAACAAGAATTATCTCTAGATCCTTATTTTAAAAAGCTTTTTGTCTGGGTAGGAAATGTGAGGACACATTTGAGACTGATTAATGTGACTGCTACACATGAGCAACTGAAGATTTGTGAAACTTGCAGAATTATAAAAAGATACGAGTCTTCCTGCTGTATGTTTCATTTTGACTAATTCAAGATTAGTGTAAATTTCTGAATGGGAAATAAATTTGGCTAACAGTTTAGTTGAAGGGTGCCCACATGTAGATTCATAACACACAAATAGGTTACTGAATAACATTTACAATTTAAGAAGCAATATTTGATTATCTATACTAATAAAAGGCAAAGCACTGACTGACTGACTCACCCACCCACTCACTCACTCATCACTGATTCTCCAACTTCCCGTGTAGGTAGAAGGCTGAAATTTGGCAGGCTCATTCCTTACAGCTTACTTACAAAAATTGGCCAGGTTTCATTTCGAAATTCTACGCGTAACGGTCATAACTGGAACCTACTTTCGTCCATACACTGTAATCGCCTCACACGGCGATCGAGCTGCAGGCTGAGTTGCGTCTCGCATCATCACACCTCCCACATAATTGAGTGCCTACCCATATAAGGTAAATATTTACGGGTGAAGGACTGTGCTTAGCATATTCATAAGTACAGCTACTGCGGAAACCCTCCCTCAGTGAAAGTGCGAGAGAAACTTTTAAGTGCCAGGTTCTGAGCTAAAATTAAACAAAGCCATGGACATCGCAAGATCGCACAAGATATGCGCGAGATACAAGTTTAATGAGAAGACGCAGGGTATAAAGCCTCGATGCTAAAGACCTAGCGAAGTCATGCCTTCTATGCTGGCCTAAAAAAATATCTGAATCACAAACTGATGTTAATTATATTTTGTCCATGAATACTTATTAAATAATTCCAAATAATCTGTCCGCTTCCTTTCACAGCTTTTCCGATGTTTGTGCTGCTTCCAGGCATGTATTTTCGTATTAAAGCATTTAACCAATCACATTTCAGCCATCATTTGTTGCCAGGCACAGAGGCCTTCACAATCCATTGTGCAGGCCCTCTAACACAGAATGTCGATTAAACTGTTGCTTCAACCAATCAGATTTTGAGTTGGTGTCATTACGGCCCTCTAGCAGGCGTACGACAATGTCACCGTATTCAGACCCATTGATTGGATAGAAACCGATATGAGGAAATCTACGAGGCTACTGAACGCACCGCAGGCGCTCTAAGCACAAGATCCTCGTGCGCACTACCGCCAACTCCATGGCAGGATTCTGGACAATATTATTTGCCACACACAGACCAGATTTCAAGACCACGAAAAACTGATGTTTGTCACGCTCCTTGACCCCCAGAAGTTTCGGGAATACAAGATAAATCTCCCGCATGCAGCCTTCTCCAGTTTAACACAAGAGCAACGGAGCAGTTTTTGATCTGTCTCGGCTAAAAACAGAACTGACTGTAATGTATGCCATGGATGATTTTGCAGGAAAATCTCCCACTGATCTCCTTGACTTCCTTCATCAGAAAAATCTGAATGAGAGCATGGGGCAGCTGTTCACATTGGTATATTTGGCGGTGACCATTCCCATGTACTCCGCTACTGTCGAGCGGATATTTTCAGCCCTAAAGCGAATTAAAACTTATGCCAGAAATGCGACAGGGCAGGTTCGACTTTCAGCATTACCTTCGATGGCGATAGAAAGGGACTTTTTGATGGAACTGAAGGGCACAGATAGTCTGTACGACAGAGTAATTGAACTGTTTTTGAGGAAAGCAAGGAGGATGGATTTTGTTTACAAATAATTAGAATTTTTGGTGAATAAAATGTTGCGATTTTCCTAAATAATACTGCAAGTTTATAAGTATAGCATTATATTGGCATTCTCTCGATGAGCTTCAACAGGTAGTCACCTGAAATGGTTTTCATTTCACAGGTGTGCCTTATCAGGGTTATTTAGTGGAATTTCTTGCTTTATCAATGGGGTTGGGACCAGCAGTTGTGTTGTGCAGAAGTAAGGTTAGTTGGACGATCATTTATTTTTCAACAGGACAATGACCCCAAACACACCTCCAGGCTGTGTAAGGGCTATTTGACCAAGAAGGAGAGTGATGGAGTGCTGTAAATGGTCATGAAAATATATATATATATATATATATATATATATATATATATATATATATAAAAATTTATATATACTAGCAAAATACCCGCGCTTCGCAGCTTGCGAAGTACTGCCTTAAAATTTTTATTAAGAAGAAAATTAAACCTTTTTAAACTGAGGGAAAATATACCAATAATTATTTGTTAA
>JANRMT010062796.1:54999023-55023940 GCA_026402145.1 Polypterus bichir lapradei
CATTCCCATTTTATTAAGGTGTATCCATATAAATGGCCCACCCTGTAGAACCTTTCCCATGCTCAAGATGCTTAGTGACACAGTAGTGCCATTTTATTGCAGGGGTAGCAAGCATCAACTGCCTTCTTTCCATTAGTGGTCGTTGTGTTTAATGTGTCCTGATTTGCCTGAGTGGGGCTATGATTTTTACCAATTTAAGTAGATGACAAAAAGTAAATTAAAAAACGTTTGGTTACACTTCACAGTAACCGTTGAAGTATAGTTTGAAAACGTTTACCTCCCTCAGTATGGAAGTGAAGACAGCATGACTCAATGAAACTTTATGAAGGGGTAGAAAGGTTTAAAGCAGGAAGTGTAAACCAATGAAGCTGGACGTGGTCAACCATCAACATCACATCGACATGGCAAAAGCCTTCATCAGAGGATATTGATGGATTAAATAGTTTGCTTTTGCTTCACTTTTCAATATCAGCTATGGATCTGCACATGCCATAGTGCATGATGTCTAGGGGGTACCGTAAACATTTCCACAAGATGGCTACTGAAACAGCTTACTAATCTGCACAAGCCAAAATCATTTGGTGAATTCCAGCAGGTTTCACTCCTCCTGCCCAAAGAAATGTCACTCTTTCCATTTGACCCTGGTTTCAACTAGACTAACAGCAAAGTGCTGCGCTGTGTGTGTTCAAGCTACCCACAGGTCATTACAAACGTGTTGTGATTACTGCGTAATATCAAATTGACTTCACTGTTCGGTTTACCCTCGTAATAGCTTTAGTTTCAGCTTCTGTTATACCTGGCCATCATTCTAGAATGCCTTTATAAAAGAAACAAGATTTCTGCCACTGTTCTGATGCTGTCCGAGATGATTTGCATATGAAATTCTTATTAGTAATGGCAGCTTGTTGCTGTGTTTCCTTTTTAGACTACTCTTCAGGATAACTTTCTTTCTTTCTTTCTTTCTTTCTTTGTCTGTCCAGATCTGTACAACACCCAAGAAGCCACGCGGTGTAAGTATCTGCCTTTGTGAGCACAGTGGATTGGCTTTACTCCCCCAAGGCAAAATTAAAACTTTACAGAGCTCGAGAAAAAAAATACATATACAGTGGCTTGCAAAAGTATTCGGCCCCCTTGAACTTTTCCACATTTTGTCACATTACAGCCACAAACTTGAATCAATTTTATTGGAATTCCACGTGAAAGACCAATACAAAGTGGTGTACACGTGAGAAGTGGAACGAAAATCATACATGATTCCAAACATTTATTACAAATAAATAACTGAAAAGTGGGGTGTGCGTAATTATTCAGCCCCCTGAGTCAATACTTTGTAGAACCACCTTTTGCTGCAATTACAGCTGCCAGTCTTTTAGGGTATGTCTCTACCAGCTTTGCACATCTAGAGACTGAAATCCTTTCCCATTCTTCTTTGCAAAACAGCTCCAGCTCAGTCAGATTAGATGGACAGCGTTTGTGAACAGCAGTTTTCAGATCTTGCCACAGATTCTCGATTGGATTTAGATCTGGACTTTGACTGGGCCATTCTAACACATGGATATGTTTTGTTTTAAACCATTCCGTTGTTGCCCTGGCTTTATGTTTAGGGTTGTTGTCCTGCTGGAAGGCGAACCTCCGCCCCAGTCTCAAGTCTTTTGCAGACTCCAAGAGGTTTTTTTCCAAGATTGCCCTGTATTTGGCTCCATCCATCTTCCCATCAACTCTGACCAGCTTCCCTGTCCCTGCAGAAGAGAAGCACCCCCAGAGCATGATGCTGCCACCACCATATTTGACAGTTGGGATGGTGTGTTCAGAGTGATGTGCAGTGTTAGTTTTCCGTCACACATAGCGTTTTGCATTTTGGCCAAAATGTTCCATTTTGGTCTCATCTGACCAGAGCACCTTCTTCCACATGTTTGCTGTGTCCCCCACATGGCTTGTGGCAAACTGCAAACGGGACTTCTTATGGATTTCTGTTAACAATGGCTTTCTTCTTGCCACTCTTCCATAAAGGCCAACTTTGTGCAGCGCACAACTAATAATTGTCCTATGGACAGATTCCCCCACCTGAGCTGCAGATCTCTGCAGCTCATCCAGAGTCACCATGGGCCTCTTGGCTCCATTTCTGATCAGCGCTCTCCTTGTTCGGCCTGTGAGTTTAGGTGGACGGCCTTGTCTTGGTAGGTTTACAGTTGTGCCATACTCCTTCCATTTCTGAATGATCGCTTGAACAGTGCTACGTGGGATGTTCAAGGCTTTGGAAATCTTTTTGTAGCCTAAGCCTGCTTTAAATTTCTCAATAACTTTATCCCTGACCTGTCTGGTGTGTTCTTTGGACTTCATGATGTTGTTGCTCCCAATATTCTCTTAGACAACCTCTGAGGCCGTCACAGCGCAGCTGTATTTGTACTGACATTAGATTACACACAGGTGAACTCTATTTAGTCATTAGCATTCATCAGGCAATGTCTATGGGCAAATGACTGCACTCAGACCAAAGGGGGCTGAATAATTACGTACACCCCACTTTGCAGTTATTTATTTGTAAAAAATGTTTGGAATCATGTATGATTTTCATTCCACTTCTCAAGTGTACACCACTTTGTATTGGTCTTTCACGTGGAATTCCAATGAAATTGATTCATGTTTGTGGCTGTAATGTGACAAAATGTGGAAAAGTTCAAGGGGGCCAAGTACTTTTGCAAGCCACTGTGTGTGTGTGTGTGTATATTTTATATTTATATAATATTTTATATATATATATATATATACACACACACACACACCACAATCCGGTCCTGGGCCGCCTTTTCGCTCTCTGTCACAGTCATTCTCTCATTGTAGATAGAATCGGAGATTTGCTGGGCATATGTGAGCGTGGGCCTTCCACGTCTTGTCTTGCTTAGTTGTACCGGCGGGACGTACAATGCGTATTTCCTGATTAGTTCATCCGGAGGACGACGAAGCATGTGGCCCACCCATGTCAGTTGACGCTGTAGGACTGTAGTTGATAGTGGTTGTTGTTCGACACAAGCGTAGATTTCCGAGACAGGTATATGATCGATTCGCTTGATGTTGAGGATTACTCGATAGCAGTTGGTCACAAAACTATCGAGAGTGTTTTTGAGCTGGTTTGTTATGATCCAAGTTTCGCTGCCGTAGAGGAGTATGCTTAGACAGGAGGCTTTAAACAGGCGCAATTTGAGGCGTATGGAGATGTTGTTAGCTTGCCAGATGCTTTTTATTTTCCAAAAGGTGCCCCATGCTTGTCCTTTACGTATCTTGACGTCATTCGATGTAGTGGCTACCATCAAACCGAGATATTTGAAATCGCTTACTATTTCGATGTACTCGTTATTAAGAACAAGTGGAAGTTGAGGGCCGAAATCAGCATTTACTATCATCTGTTTGGTCTTCTCGGCATTGATTTCTAAGCCAACTACTTGCCCTTCATTGCTGACGCGTTCAAGTTGTTGTTGGGCTTTTTCGCGACTGCCTTCAAGCAGTCCGATGTCATCGGCAAAGTCCAAATCGTTGATTTTCTGTTCGGGGTGCCTCGGATTTACGCGAGGATGAGTAACAAAACCATAGTCTCCTGCTGACTTACGCATGACGAAATCGATGACGATAATGAAAATGAAAGGGGCCAAAACGTCGCCTTGGAGTACTCCAGTTCTAGTAGTAAACTCACTTTTTAAGGTGATTGTCTACAAGCACTTTGCTAGTTGAATTAACATAGAGAGTTTGAATTGCGTTGACTACTTTCTCTGGGATGCCGTAGTGATGAAGAATTGCAAACATAAATGTTCGTTTAACCGAATCAAAAGCTTTTCTAAAGTCGACGAAGGTCGCAAAGAGCGGAAGATTCTTGCTAGCTGCACCTTTGAATAGGCGGCGGAGGATGTGGATTTGTTGAGTGCAACTGCGCCCTTTGCAAAAACCAGCTTGATTGGGACGTAATAGAGTGTCGACTACAGATTGAATTCGGTTGAGTAGCATAATGTTGTACACTTTGGCTGCGATTGACATTAATGATATGCCTCGATAGTTTGTCATAAGTTGTAGGTTGCCTTTTTTAGGTATAGGAACTATGATGTTAGTAGTCCACTGCTTCGGCGCTGTGCTGTTTTCGTAACCATATCGGCAAATCATGAGTAGCTTTGTATGAATGAAATCGCTACCTTCTTTAAGAACTTCAGGTGAGAACGCACAGTCAGTCAATACCAGGGGATTTGTGCTCCTTCAGTTGGTCAACAGCAGCATCAAATTCAGCCCGCGAAAAGTTGTTGGTCTCGATCGGGAGGTCTCTGGCGGCTGGACTTGGGAGTGTGTCGGTGGCTGAGGAGAGCTTTCCATTTAGAAGATTATCGAAGTACTTGGCCCATTCTTCGAGTAGTTCACCTTGAGAGCTAGGCATTGATCCATCTAGCGTCTTGACAACTGCGTACTTTTTTTCTCCTTTGCCACTAAGTTCGTTTACAATCCCCAGGTTCTCCGGAGCTTGTTTGTTTTTGCAGCGAGTTCGAGTTCTTCAAGTTGTTTGTTTAGGTGGGCAGCTGAGTCTGACTGATACGAATCTGAGACTTTATCGGCTAACTCCCTCCACTGTTTTCGAGTAGCACTAGATCTATTTTGATTGAACTTCTTCTTGGCCTTATCCCTTTCATCCAAGAGGTTCAGTGTTGTTGTGCTCACCCAGTCAGGGCCCTTCCTCTTGCGTTTTACTCCTAGAATTTCGCTGCATGTCGTCTCGACTGCTCTCTCAAGATAGTCATATGTTGATTGAATGCTGGTAGGCTTGCCTTCTTCCTCCAGTGCACTGAACCGGTTTTGGAGCTCTAGATCGAATCTCTGTTGGAATTCGGGGTTTTTGAGTAGCTCAACATTGTACTTCCGGCGGATAATTGGAGCTTTACGGGTCATCCGAAAGCTGATCTTGATGTGCGCAGTTACAATTCTGTGATCTGAATCAACATCGACGGTGTTATATGCTCAGCAATTTCTTAGCGAGTTTAGCCATTTGCTGCTTATGAGTATGTGGTCGAGTTGTGCGTGAGTTTCATCCAGCTTGTGGTTTGGATGCTGCCAAAACCAAAGTCTACTTTGGCGGTGTGGAAAGCGTGAATTGGCTGGGCATAGACTGTGGCTCTTGCACAGTTCAATTAGACGATGGCCATTGTCGTTCGTGATCTCGTGGAACGTGTGTCGACCGACGACACTTGGGTTGGTCTTGTGGCTATCTTTGCCTAGTCTGGCATTGAAATTGCCGAGTACAAGGACGACATTGTGAGGTGGAATTTGGTTTAGAGTTGTTTGCAATTCGGTGTAAAATCCGTTCTTTTCAGCGTCTTTCTTGTTAATCTCTTCTGCGTTGTTCTCGCTGCATTTTGTTGGGGCATAGATCACGATTATGATGACTTTAGGGTTGCCGTTTAGGTGAACGACGACTATGCGATCTGAAACTTTTTGGGCACTGGCTATGGTCGAAGCTATACTCGGCTCTAGTAGAATACCAACTCCTCCTGTGCCCTGAGTTGTTGTTGAGGAGAATACTTTTAGCCATTTCCTTTCGTTGGTCCATTCAAATTTGAGGTCATCGTCAAAGACCTGCCGGTGTTCCTGAATAGCTAGAACTTTGATGTTGAATTTCTCGCACCCGGATATTAGTTGGTGTTCTTTACCGGGTTTCTTGAGTGTTTGAACGTTCAGGGTGGCTATTCTGAATTCTTTGCGATGTTGATGGTATTTTGGTGCCGTTGGATCTCGTGTGTGGTCAGGCATCAAGGTTCTTGCGATTTGCCCTGATTCCATCATGAGTGCAGAGCGCATCTGCGACACTTGATCTTTCTGGCGACGCAAGCGATCGGATGCGTTCCGTGGATTTTCGTTCTTGTCTAGAATCTGGTACTATTTTACTGGCCGGGCGATTACCCCTAGCCAAACTTTCCTCTTTTACACGGGCTTGAGACTGTTTACCGCCAAACTCCCTCGGGCTAAGTGCCCAGTGTAATAACGCTCAGCGGCAATATACACACACATACATACATACATATACATATATATATATACATATATATATACATATATATATATATATTTATTGTGAGATATGCCCGGCCAGTACCCCCAGGCTGCTAGATGGAGCCCTCCTTGCAGCATAGAGGTGCCCTGAATGCCAGCAGGGAATCATGGACAGTGGAGTCATAATATACAGCCCTGCTGGATACCATGGGGGAGTCGCTGCAGGGAGGCCCAGGGATTTATAATTTTCCGTACAGCCCGGAAGTATTTCCAAGTCACGGGAACAGAAGAAATGAAATGATATACTTCCGGGCTGAAGAAAAAGAGAAGTTTTTACCTGACCCGGAAGTGATAGAAAGTCACACGGACTGAGGGACAAACACTTCCGGGTCAAGGACTATAAAGGACTGTGGGAAATCCCAGACGGACGAGCCGAGTTGGGAGGCAGGGTGGCTAAGCGTCTGGGAGTTTGGAGGATTGGTTATTGTTTATTTGATTATTGAGTACTTTGGAGAGGAGCGTGCTTTGTGCACATTATTATTATAATTAATAATTGGACTTTTTATCTGGTGTCTGACGTGTGGTCTGAGGGAACATATATACATACAGACTTTGGAGTTCGGGCAGCTGTTGCTGGGGGTGCCCGAATCCATCAAGGAAGAAAAATGAACAACATTATTTGTACAAAATCTTAATTTATCTATCCATTCCTAAATAATTAAATGGGCAGGCTATTTCGTATCAGTGCAATACGCTGCTTGTTAAAACGGATGACTCCTGCTCTTACGTGCACTTAGTGCTGCGTGGGTATTATGAACTATCGTATCTGTTCAAGTTCTATTTAAATTTTAAATATAAGTAATTTTTATTTAGTCGACAGAAATATGTTTGGTAGGAATGTAAGTTAAATTTAGTCATCATTGCATAAATTTTTCTTCACCATAGAAATTTAAAGACTAAATTCAACTTACATTCCTACCAAAGATATTTCTGTCGACTAAATAGAACCTACTTATATCCAAATAGGACTTGAAAAAGATATATTTTTTTCGAATCTGATCGTGCATATTAGATAGACTTGATATGCACTACATCAAGCCCGCATGCTATTGTGCTCTCGCCTGTCTGCCTCAATAAGTCACCGTCACTTCGCTCTTACTTTTTTACCGTTTATTTAATCATGGCTAGTCGCGATAAAATTAGAAAATGGAAGGAGGATTACACTGAGTATGGCTTTACCAAAACAATTATTGATGGCGAATAAAGTATCCATTATTCATAAAGCTACAATTGGTGATCTGTTTTTCTGCGTTAACCTCATATTTTTTCATACTTCTTCTCAAACCAAGGGGGTGCGAGTGTAAAATGAATTGGGAAGCGCTGATATATATGTATGTGTGTGTATATATAATATATGTGTGTGTGTATATAGTTTCACTGTCAAATAATGCGAAGAGTACGCGGCATGTGTTTCACCCTAATTCTGGGCTCATCAGGCGTACACACTCACTGCACCCCCTCTCGGGAATCGAACCTCGGATGTCAGCGCTAGAGGCGAAGCCTCTTGTGTTGCGCCACGGCGTGTGGTTCGTTTATTTGACAGTATCTAGATCGGGGTGTATATATATATATATATATATATATATATATATATATATATATATATATATACACATACAGATATACAGGTTAATCGACATTTAATCTGTGTTAGAGTGTCTGCACAATGGATTGTGAAGGCCTCTCTGCCTGGCAACAAATGATGGCTGAAATGCGATTGGTTAAATGCTTTAATACGAAAATACATGCCTGGAAGCAGCACAACCATCGGAAAAGCTATGTATTCATGGACAAAACATCAGTTTGTGATTCAGATATTTTTACTTATGAATATGCTAAGCACAGTCCTCGACCCGCGAATATTTACCTTATATGGGCAGGCACTCAATTATGTGGGAGGCGTGATGATACGAGACGCAACTCCGCCTCCCACGGCCATCGAGCTGCAGTCTATTACAGTATATGGATGAAAATAGGTTCCAGTTATGACCATTACACATAGAAGTTCGAAATGAAACCTCCCCAACTTTTGTAAGTAAGCTGTAAGGAATGAGCATGCCAAATTTCAGCCTTCTACCTACACGGGAAGTTGGAGAATTAGTGATGAGTGAGTGAGTGAGTCAGTCAGGGCTTTGCCTTTTATTAGTATAGATATGTTTATATATATGTGTGTATATTATATATACTGTATATACATACATACGAGTATATATATATGACAGCAACACTCAGAACAGTGACAAAACAATTACACTGACGATCATGTTACGTTATTTTTAAAATGTTTCCTTTTCTTTTTCATTAATTCTTTAACACACGACTTCTCCGCTGCGAAGCGCGGGTAGTTTGCTAGTCTTATATTAATATTATTTGCAAGATGTTATAGATGTTATATAAACTAGATGCCATTGCATTGTATTAAAATAAAGAGCCCTCATACACGTGTGTGGACTCTGATGTGGCTATACATGTTTGTTAAATTAAAGTGAATTTTAAATGAATGCAGAACTGTGAAAAAGTTTGTAAATAGCAATGATATTTTCTTCCACATCATGCATATTCCAACGTTAACTATTCATTACTAATCAAGTATTGCTTCTTAAATGTGATTCCATGATAATGCATTATGTAATTAAGTCACTTTGAAGACACTGCAAACAAAATCTTAGGGAAATTTCTCACATTATAATAATGCTCTCTATGTATGGTTAAGTAATCTCTTTAAAGGTAAGCAATTTAAATACATCAGTCCATGCTAATTCAATCATGATGATATCGAATTAGGATATTGTGAATTGAAATTGAATTGGGACATCAATGCTAATACCTAGCCCTATTTGCAATGTCTATGAAGCCTATAAAACTGACCATAACCTCTCTTGCATTTGACACACCAGCCTTTAGCAAAAGGCTTGTAAATTCAATTTTGCAGAGATGATTTTATACAAGGCCTAAATATAAAAATGAATGGTATACTGAAGCAAAATTACAAAGAATGATTTACGCTGTACACACTTGTGGTTATAATAAACAATAAATAAGAATATTTTGACAAAAATGTTATAATTAATTTTACCTCCGACACTTCTGGCATCTCTTCAATGTGAGACTCGGCTGCACATTCTCCAGTAGAATCACTCTAAAAGCAGGGAGATTATTATTTTCACTGATGGGGTCATTAAAACCAAACTGGTAGATTACCACATAGTACGATTACATGACAACTATTCAGGTGCATTTTATTAAAAAAGAAAAAAAAAAAGTGTGGTTACATTTGTAAAACTTTCTTTAAATCACCAAGGAACTTGAATTTTCTAAATACCAAAATTTGCTTGTCCTAAGCTGTTAAGCATTTAATTCTAATTATGCAAGACTAAAGGTGAAATTGCTTTAACTAGGTGCAAAATAGATGAACAATAATAAAATCACAGAAATGAAGGAAACATCAATAAAATAATAAAAAATACTACATGTAGTATAAAACAAATTAATTAAAAAGTATAATGAAAAATGTAAAGTTTGTTTCCTGTTTTATAATCATCGTATGAAAAATAGGAAAGATACAGCAGGGTAGGTAGCTACACAGAATACGAGCAGGAGTGGATACATTCAGACATATGCAATCAAACTATATTTAGACTTGTATTTCATCCAACAAAATGGCCTCATTTAATTCTTCATGCAAACTTTATTTTTTAATATTATGAAAAATTTTACATCTGAGATTTAATGTATTTATGCTTGAACTGAAGATACTCAACGTAATATCAAACATAGATTAAATAGGATTAAGTTCCGGCAACATAAATACCTGTAAGTTTCTGACATAATGCAAAATATTCTCTTCAGTAACTGGCATATGTTCTAGGATAACCTGAAGTCTCATTCCCATCATTGCAGTGAGCCAGTTAACCAAAGAAGGATTCACATCTGCAGACATACGACGCTGAAGCAGATTTCAAAAAGTGATTAAAACATACAATGCAAAAAGTTGTGCTGAACACACAAAGGACTCACACTCAAGAATACAACATAAATTAAAATAATTTAAACATTTCACTGACTTACTATTCGATCATTTATTACTGCAGTAAGGGCAGTTTGTTCCCCTCTTAGGCAATAAAGATTCAAGGCCAAGCACTCAAACAGGCCTTGGTTGCACAGTTCCAAAAGCCGTTGTCCAAAAGAGTGATCTGCAATAAGTACATTACAACTAATTTGTCAAAAGTCAAATATCATTAATTTAACACCAATTTCACAAAATGAATCAGCACATTTACCATCCTGCCAATTAATGCCATGAGGTAGGTGGAATCAAAGTTTATACCACCTGCTTTAGGCACAAAGCAGGAACTAATCCTATTGGGACAACAGGTTTCAGCCTATTTTTTATCAAAATTACTTGTGAAAATATATCATCAAATTACTTATGCAAGTGTTAACTACTTATTATATAACATAAAAATACTCCTAGGCAAGGAAGAAAGAAAACATTTACAGAATTGTCTACTAAACAGTTCTTTAAAGCAACACCACTGAGAAACCAAATGAAGTTATTAGATCATAATCAAGAAATGAATAACTTGCATTTTAAAAAACAAGACCAGCTAAGGCCAAGGCTAAAATATTAGATTTTACATTAAAGAAAGTGGAGTAATACGCGGAGAAAAGGGAATCTGATGAGTTGTCGAGTCCATGGAGAGGAAGAGTAGAGTATAAGAAATAAGAGGTGCACCTTCGACAGAAATTGAAACAGACAGTACAGAGATTTTCATTTTGTCCTGTAATTAAAATGGACACTTCTTGTCTGAGGGTGGACAGTAAGCAAGCTTGAGTATAGAACAGCAACTGAAAATCAAACAACATTCCATACAAGCAAATCAAATTTGACAAAACTAGTTTCAAGTCAACCCCCCACCCAAGCAACTGAAATTCTTAATTAGAAAGGTAACAGATAAAGATGACTTTGCCCTTTCTGGTTACTAAAAATTCGGCTTGTTACATTAGGCTTATAGATTTTGTGTGTTAACTTGTTAAGCATATTATGCTTTTATCTTCTTAATAAACATTTTATCAGAACTGTGACTTGAAATTACGACCAGAATTATCTTCTTTAATGGCATGTTTAATTTGAGTAAATATTTATTGTACATGTTTTATTAGTTTAAAATAGTATTTTTAAAGGGATTTTACTTTTTTATGGTTGCTGAGAAATACGCCTACAGAATTTAATTTTGTCGATTAAAAATGAACAAGTAACACCAGTGGTCTGCATTTTAATTATAAAATTACCACTTTAATATGGAATAAAAGACTGGTTATGGCTGGTTATGCAGGAACCTAGCGTAAAATAAAAACAAAAATGCAAAAGGATGAAGAAAACAAATCAGAATAAGTAAATTTTAGCAACATTATCAATATCGGCCCAAAAAAAAAAAAAAAAAAAAACTGATTTAGAGCACCCCTAGTCGCTAGTTATGTGACCAACAGCAAAACCTTTCAGCAGTTGATTACCTTGAACTAGGATACCATATTCAATCTACAGGCAATGTTAACAGCTTCCCAGAAAAAGAAAGGCCCTAAAACCAAGCATGCCACAGCCAATATGCTGACACTCATAATGGACTTCTGAATGGCAATCAAATATTATATCTCAAGAAGACAAATGAAGACACTTAAAATCAATGGTGCTATAGACACAAAATGTTTTATACAACATATGATTGACAGGTTAGCAGAGACGTTCTCGGCTGCTGTGTAGACATAGGTACTTATAGGTAAAGTTAATGTGTGTGTTCATAATACACTTTGACCACTAAAATCATCCACACATGTGAAGTGTATCTAAGTAGCATGTTTTGATGATACAATGCAACTTGCAGCCGTTTACAGATTTAACATGTATCTCCACCATAACAAGAGGCTACATGAATATATCAGGAACAAAGATGCTATGACAGACTGTTCCTTGGCTGTAAACTTGAGTGTTAAAGGTTACACTTGCAACCAGTTGCCAAGTATGTCATTATGCCTCTATTTTTATTAAAAAAAAAAAAAGTATGAAATACTTTTTAGTAATGTAAACAAAAAGTTGGGAGATGTTGTGTACCTGAATATCTTCTCCTCCTGTGTTTTACTAATCAGGGTGTCTCAATTCAAATGATTAATAGTTACGAATCAAAACAGGTCAGTAGAGTAGTGTGTTCCACTAACAAATCTACACTGAACATTTAAGGTAGGAATTTCCCTTATTGTGACTGAGTGTAAGGGATCCTGCCCACTATTTCAGGAGTCTGAATTAAGGATTTTAAGTAATTTTAGCTACAAAGTGATAATCTTAATAAATAAATTTCTATATGCATATATAGGTACCAGGCATCAGTAATTCTTTTTATACTGGATTTTGCCTTTATAGATTTTGATTTTATTCAAACTAATGAAAAATACAAAATAAAACTGAATTACCAGTACAATGAAGAATGTGAGTAGCAATTCGGTTGAACTGCTCACGCAAAAAATCCAGGTTGGTCCTTGTGATATCTACACCTTCTCGCACATGCACAGAAGACTAAACAGAAAGAAAATAGTTTATAACATTTTTATCTAATAATTGTAATGAGACAGACTACTTTGACATTTGCATCTATTTACTACAGCATTTAAATTAAGTGTGTTAAATAAGACCCAGTCAGCTTATGCTTTCACTGAAAGTTTCTTGCAATGCAGATAAGAAAAATTATTTCTATACTGTACTAACTCGCTACAATTGGTACAATGGGAAAAAAATAATTTTAAATTGTGTAAGTTATACGAGGTGTGGCAGAAAAGTAATGAGACTGATTTTTTATTTACCAAAGTTTTTATTTTTTTCAAACATCAATGTTATCCCCTTCAAAGTAGTTCCCTTGGGCAGCTACACACCGATGGAGACGTTGTTCCCACTGTTGGTAGCAGCGCTGGAAGTCTTCAACCGGTATGGTCTTCAGCATGTCCGTTACACTCTTTTGGATGTTTTCTAAAGTACCGAAATGACGTCCTTTGAGGATATTTTTCAGTTTAGGAAAAAGGAAAAAGTCACACAAACTGAGGTCAGGTGAATAAGGGGGCTGGGGAACCACAGGAATGCATTTTTTCAATTGTCCTCCTGCTCAATTGTGAGGTTTTTCGGCACCATTTTGGCAGAGACCTTTCGCATGTGCAAATGTTCATTCAAAATTTGATGAACGGTAAATCTGTTCAAATTTAATTGTTCACTCAACATTCTTAATGTTAAACGACGGTCTGATCTCACAAGAGTGTTCACACATTCGATGTTTTCATTGGTTTTCAAAGTTGAAGGCCTCCCTGAAAAACTTGAGCCCAGGATAAAGAATGTTCCCCATAGGCCTGTTTTAACTTTTCAAATGTCAAACTTGCCGATTCTCCAAGCTTAACACAAAATTTAATGGCACAACGTTGCTCCAAATTCCGCTGTTCCATTTTGCGTGACGCACAACCAAAAACACAACTTCGCTAAAAGCAGTCACAAAAATCACGTAGTTAACGGAAGGAGTTGAAACTCGCACTGAGCTATGGGAGGGTACTGATACACGTGCTCTATCAAGGACAACAGCGCAGCGTTGCCAGATCGCTTGCAGTGTTGCCAGTCTCATTACTTTTCTGCCATACCTCGTATAAGGAAGTTGATCATACAGCTCAGAATTTTAGCCATTATGCTTTATTAATTTAAATAAAATAGATTAAACAGATTAATGACATACTTACAAAACTCTCTGTAATGTATTCTTCCAATCCATTTATAAGGTTATCAGTTGCAGCCTATAAATAAAAAAAGGATATTCTCTGCAATATATATTCAGAATAATGCATACAGAGAATTGGGCAGTACTTAAAATAAACTGCAGTACTCTAGCGATTTTATTTCATTTAACTTAATAATTCCACCTTAATATTTTAAAATGACATCTCTTTCTGTAAATGAGTTAATGATGTGCTGCATGTTACATAAGACAATACAAATATAAAGCATAAAAAAATGCAAGGAACATAAGAGTAAGCAAAATTAAAAAACAAACAAAAACATTAAAGTGGTGCATATATTATCAAAAAAGACCCTAAGTAATTGATGGCAAGTCTTTTTTGTCACTTACTAGTAGGCAAAATGTGCCAAAAACACTACACATTGTTTTTTTTTCCTTAATGCTTCAAAAAAACATGATTCTTTTAATTCTGCAGGCAAAGTGTACATACATTTGTACAAAGGAAAACCCATTATCAGCTAAACTATGTTTCACAGTTTTAAATTCAGTATACCAACAACATGAGATGCATTTTTTGTTTCTCCTCTAGGTGTTATATAAGTGAAATAACTATTTAAACTCAATTAATGAAAAAAGGTCTTAAAATCTCAGGATTGGGTCACTGCTTTTTGCAGATGATGTTGTCCTGTTTGCTTCATCAGGCCGTGATCTTCAACTCTCTCTGGATCGGTTCGCAGCTGAGTGTGAAGCGGCTGGGATGGGAATCAGCACCTCCAAATCCGAGACCATGGTCCTCAGCCAGAAAAGGGTGGAGTGCCCTCTCAGGGTTAGGAGCTAGATCCTGTTCCAAGTGGAGGAGTTCATGTGTCTCGCGGTCTTGTTCTCGAGTGAGGGAAGAATGGAGCGTGAGATTGACAGGCGGATCGGTACGGCGTCCGCAGTGATGTGGACTCTGCATCGGTCTGTCATGGTGAAAAAGGAGCTGAGCTGTAAGGCAAAGCTCTCAATTTACCAGTCGATCTACGTTCCCACCCTCACCTATGGTCATAAGGTATGGGTTATGACCGAAAGAACAAGATTGCGAATACAAGCGGCCCAAATGAGTTTCCTCCACAGGGTGTCTGGGCTTTCCCTTAAAGACAGAGTGAGAAGCTCAGTCATCCGGGAGGGGCTCAGAGTACAGCCGCTGCTCCTCCGCATCGAGAGGAGTCAGATGAGGTGGCTCGGGCATCTGATTAGGATGCCTCCTGGACACCTCCCTGGTGAGGTGTTCCAGGCACATCTAACCGGGAGTAGGCCCCGGGGAAGACTCAGGACACGCTGGAGGGACTATGTCTCTCGGCTGGCCTGGGAATGCCTTGGGATTCCCCGGGAAGAGCTAGAAGAAGTGGCCGGGGAGAGGGAAGTCTGGGTATCTCTGCTCAAGCTGCTGCCCCCGCGAACTGATCTCAGATAAGCAGAAGAGGATGGATGGATGGAAATTGCAATGGCCTTGGAAATGTTAACAGCAACTGTGCTATGGCAGACACTTTACTACAGCAGTGGTGGCAAGCATTCATCAGCTGCTTGTTTCTCCCCCGGACACATAAATATGAATTATATCATAGTTGTATACTGCTGATATGGAGTGCATAAAATTGTATAGGAACAAAATAAAGTACAATAACTTGCAGAAAGTTGTTTATGAAGTCATAAATATAAATTGGAAAAAAATGAACCGAACGGCACATTAATGTTCTAAGGAAATGAGAGGCTTGTTATTTATTAAAAAAATGAATAAAAATAACTGCTGACCAAAAAAAAAAAAACCCTCTAAAATCATTTGGGCAATTACATTTATTACTTTGTGTATTAACCTGACTGCATTCTAAGGCATATGCACTCACCCTTATGTTGGTATCAGTAGGCTCTCGTCCTTGTAAGTACTGCTCTCTAAAGAAGGCACTCAACTGTGGCTGTATTCTCTGTAATGGCTGAAACTGACCATGTAAAAGCATTACCATATCCACCATGGAAAAGTTCTGGCAAATCAGAGATAGAAGTTCCCCAAAGAAACCTAAAGGATAAGATTATCAATAATAGTAAATTATTTAGAATTGCATTCTGAAGAAATATAATTTTGCCTAACTACTCACACTGGTGTATTTTATACACCAATCGAAGTTATTTTAGTCCAGCGTTCCTTTTACTTGAACCTGCCGGCAGCATCCACCATCTATCCTCAGCACGATATGTTTGGGTAGAGCATGCCCCAGACTATCTTTCATTTAAATGGCACAGTTCCATATGTGCACTTGGTACACTGTACGGGTACTTACAAATGTATGACAACGATGAGATTTTCTTCTTGCAATGACTGTCTGCAAAGAGCATTCAACAAATGAAGTGAAATATGGTAAATCTGCGAATCCTGCAGTGGATGACAGTGTGACCAGTGACAAATGAGCACTGGAGAAGTGGATCGGGTTTATTTTCAGATAGTCCAAGACTGTCATACAGACTGCTGTCACTGTCCTGCTCCACTGACAGACTGAGGAGATCATTCCTCCCCCACACTATGCGACTCTTCAATTCCACCCAGGGGGATAAACGTTAACATTATACAAAGTTATTGTCCGTTATACCTGCATTTTTATCACTCTTTAATCTAATATTGTGTTTTTTTTACCATTATGCTGCTGCTGGAGTATGTGAATTTCCCCTTGGGATTAATAAAGTATCTATCTATTATTCAGTAATATGGTATTAAATTACATTAAAAATTTGCATAATTCGAAATTATTGCAATGTTTTATATTATAACCTCACACCGTGCATATAAATAGCCATTTTAACACTAATGCATAAAGTACACCGCGTAAGTACTTATGAGATGAAAAATGGTGCAAGTAGTTAAAGATGAACATAAGCTGACTTTGTGGCATATCCCGAGATTGGTAAAAGCTAAAAATATAACATATTAACTGCTTGTTCCAGCATAAATTCTCCACTGAAAGTTGCTTATGTCACCTATACCAAAGTTACAGTTTTTAAAATGTCAAGGTTATGATTAAGGTTTAAGTCATGGTAAAAAAAACCATTCATATAAAAAAGGGATTATTTCCTAAAATTGCTTTTCTTTAGAAGTGTAAAGAGACAGTTTTGTTTCTTCTTTTTGGAGACAAAACTGCCAGTGGCATTACGGGAAAGACAACTGTCCACCCACCAGTCTGGAATGTACCTGGAATATAGCAGATAAAGCATGTCTACATGTAGATCTTTGTGATCAGCAGGCAAGCTAAACAGTGGGAGGATCCACTTAGTGTTTGTGGTGAAAAAAAATGTAAAATTCTGCACAAAGATATCTGTAATGATATCTATTTATCATCTAAAAAACTAGGGGGCTCTGCCCCTGCTCACCAACCCCTGTGCGGGCCCTACGCGCTAGTCATTTCCTAGATCTGCCACTTGCGACGAATCGTGTTGTGCTTTTGGATAAACACGAATGTCAGCTCTGTCTTTGATATCTCAGTCTTTCGAAACTATTATCGCTGACAATTTGTCACATGTTGGTTTATTATATATGTGAGTGTGATCTTTTGGATTCATATAGAAATCCAAGAAAACTTCTTTGTCCATGTTTTTCAGAAACATTTTGTGTAAAGTTCGATATTTTTGGACATAAAATATATATAAATCCATTATTGGCTGTATAATTTCTAATACGTCCGATTGTTTAATTTGTTCAATCCTATGTTGCATCGCTTCTCCGTGATCATAAATATAAACCTGATTGAATTGTGGTTTCTTTGAAATTAAACTTGTAGTAGCTCTGTCATATCACCTATGTCCATATATTTGATCTCTTTCTCTGCATGTGTATCGCGCCAACATTTTTTTAACGACGTTCTACTTTGTCTTCTACTCTTTGTCTTTTCTTTTTCTACTGTTTGTCTTTTACTTCCTTCCGTTTGGGCCTGTTAGGTTTTCAGTTCATCTCTTGGCACAAAGTCTCGTCTCACGGGACGTGAAATTATCTCTCTGAAAAAGTCTTGTCTCGTCCCAAAATTTTTTATGTAATAGAGAGATTATGTATTACAAAACACCCTGTGATGATACACTTTGTTTCTATTGCTATCATAAACTTAATCTGCCAGCAAGCAGTCTGAGGATATAATCATTTGGTAGGCAACACAAATAAGCTCCATCAGTCGACAAAGCAGCAGTATGCTGCAATTAATTAAGCAATATGTGTTTAAACAAGATGTTAAACATAGATTGCTAGTTTAATACTGTTTTGGTCATTTCATTATGCACCCTATACTTAAACAATAAAAGGAAAAAATATATTTGTCCTAAACGGATTTACACATTTTTCTCTTAGTTTTCTAACACAATCTGATAGAAGGGAGTTAATGCCATGGACAAAGTTCCAAAGTCAGTGGAGCATCACATGGTAATACACAGAACAGCAAAGTTCAAAGTACTGCTTTCAACATGTGGTTCTCATAGCATTACAGAAAAATCTGTGTTGCCACATGCTTTATTGTACTCATGGAAATGTTAGTATATTTCCTCACAGGTGCAATTAACTGAGGTTTATTGGGTGGTATAGTAGGCATGCACAAAGCAGAATGATCCTTCAATCAGGTTACCAAACAAATTGGATGGGATAGTGCATTAGTGTTATTGACGATAAGAGGTGGGTATCCACAGCTGGCTACATAGCTCTAGAAGTCCAGATGTACATCAAGACGCAGACTAAATTATTTACTTACCAACAGCAGCACCACTGCCTGGTTCAAAGATGTTGCTTGTACTTGATAGTCTTTGAATGAATTCGGCAATGCTTTCAGTGCTACCCTGCTGTGCTCCTAGAGATCCCATCATGGAAGAAAGTACTCCTTGTACTACACTAGTAAAGAACTCAGGGCTTAGAGACTCCCCTACTCCTGCTGCCCCCGGTTGTTGCTGAGAAGATGGTGGAGCCTGTGGAGCAGCACTTGCATCAGGTTGACTCTGTTGCTGTGAACCTGATGTATCATTGGTTTGTTGTGATGTATGGACTGGCTGAGCAGCCTAGAGGTAAAAAGGCCAAGAATAAATGATTAAGCCATATAAAAATCAAAACATAGTTTAATTTGCTGGCTACATGTATTGAAAATGCAGGTGTTAATCAAACATTAACTTGTAATAAAGAAAGCAAAGAAACATGTATTCATTTGCCGATATAAAAGATACAGTAAATTGTTTCTTTAAAACTGCATTCATTTCAACTTTCTAAATAATCAAAATGTTCTAAAATCTACATACATGAACAATTAAAAAATGAGATGTGATTGTTTAAAGTAATTTCAAGTAACTAAACTTTATTAAGTTTTCAATCTTAAAACAAAAATGTCTTTATATTTAAAGCTATTCTAAAATTGTTCAATCTCTAGATTTTTCCAGCACTTTACCTGTATAAAGTCTGTCACACCCTGTATGAAGGCTGGTACCCCTGGCATAGCAACAGTGATAGAGGGTGATACTCCACCAGCAGCACCAAGGAGTGAACCAAGAAGTTGGGATAACTGTTGAGCCTCAAATGGAGGTGAAGGGGCTGTAGGTGATGGATAGCCAGTGGAAGCAGTGCTGGTAGTGGAGGTACAAGTCTGTCCCGAGGTACTAGCAGATGATGGAGGTGCAGAAGATGAAGCTGAAGCATCACTGGAAGAAGCTGGAGGAGCACCAGTCTGACCTAAAAGAAATAAACAAAAATCTGGAGTGTTGTCCAAATGACTTTCTCGTATACATAGCAATTATATAATAATATGTCAACTTGTGAAACAAAAAATGTACCTATTCAAACTTCAACTTTATTTGATAGTTCTTTAACCTGATTAGATAAATTTCCAATTACGGTGTTATTTTGTGTTTGTACCATGTAATTTTTTTGCATTGTTGATAAGTTAAATAACAGATAACTAACGCAGTTAATAAACTATTACTAAATAAGATGAATACAGGCAAGTCCCTGGGTTACGTACAAGATAGGGACTGTAGGTTTGTACTTAAGTTGAATTTGTATGTAAGTCGGAACAGGTACATTATTTTAATAAATGCTATTGTTGACCGACTGTAACCAAGTGCTCTGCCAATGAATGATGGAGTTTCACCTCTCTCGGACCTTTTTATTATTTTTACTTTATTTTCAATGGTGGTAGTTTTTCTCTTCTTTACTGTATCACCAGTACTTGCATCAGATTTGTGTTTCAGAGACATTCTTGAAGGGTGAAGACAAAAGGTTAAGATGAGCCCTTCTGCACAGCACTGTATACACTATCACAGCAGGAAGGCACCCGTCGTGAACACATCTGATGTACTGACAAGAGACAACTTCCTGCTATGTGCGCAACAGTACAAGCAGGCTTGCTATTGAGAATGAATGAGATCGGCGAGGGGTGGTTCACCACCTGCCCACCACACAGTCACCTCCACTACAGTATACTGCCTGCAGCGTCCGCCCACCAAGAATGAACATGGTGTGGCCAAAGGCGGGTAGTGAATCGCCCACCACCGCCCCCAATTAAACAGACAGCCACCCGAGGCACACTACAATACTACCCCCCACCGCTCCGTTCACCCTCAATGACAGGTACTGAGGAGCATGCGTTGCTGCTGCGGCCCCGTTTGTAAGTCGTAGGTCAGATGGCCGTAACCTAGGGACTACCTGTAATTAGATATTCCCAGAATCATACATTATTCTAGTCCTGTCTTTAACTCTTTCATTCTGTTTATATGAAAAATCAGAGCGTAAACGTGTATGCAACTGATTAATTTTCTTCTGCGATGCTGTTTGCTGTTTAATTTTCGCTTTCAAAAAAAAAAAAAATTAAAACGTATGTAATAAAAAAAGTTCAGGCAATCCAAAAAATATGGGAAACGAGAAGAAATGTCAATTAATTCACAAACAGTACAAAACTGATTAAAGATCAAAACACATGGAATACAATTTGTGGAATTAAACGCAAGGACAAAGTAAATGCATGCAGAAAGGTATGGTATGTAAATTTCAAGATTTTTAATTTTAAAGAATACCTATACTTTAATTAAAAATGATAAAACAATGATTTCATTGATTGTAATATAATTTATTAAATTAGTTCAAACCACCACCATAATTAATGATAAAACTAATTTCTTTCATTGACAAAATAACATGTAACAATGAAAAACAAACTTATCAACTGTCACCAATTACTCAATTCAGTGCAGCAGATTGTTCATTTAAAACAAGTAAGTGAATGAACATGTCCCAGATGCATGAATTCAGCATATTCTGAACTGAACTGCATTGCAAACACCCACAACCCTCTTAAAAGGCTGAAGATAACTTAAGGAGATTCCCAGAATTTTCAGGATTGACAAAACTCTTACTTACGATTTGCATAACATAGTTATACCGTATGCAGCTAGGGTGTCAACAAGCAACTCATCCTTCTGTGTATGCAGTTAAATGCAGTGATGAGTGCAAAGATGTATATATTGTTGAATCAGAATAACCAAATGGCCCAACACATGAGGACTAAATGGACTCAGGAGTCCATTTACACCTAAAAGAATGTGTTAAATTGAACGCGTTTCTTCTGATGTCCCATTGATCACAACTGTTAGGTGCTAGTGGAGGCACTTATTTAACATTTACAAGTCTCCGGGGTAAACAAATGCATGTCACCAAACTACTCCTTTAATTTGCAGTTACAGCAGAAGAAGACTGAAGCAAAATAAAGAAGCCTTACCCATCACCACAGGCTGCATCAGAAGTTGGCCCACTAATCCACTTATCATCTGAGAAAGGGAAGCACTTTGTATGGGACCAGTCTTGTTAACAAGAAGCAATATCAGGAAACAGCAAAAAAAAAAAAAGTAATTAAGAACACAATGCAATGATTTTGTATAACATTTTTAAACTGATCTGCCTGATTGAGAAAACTGGTACAGGGGGCCCTCAGGTTATGACACAGTTCCATACCTGTGACAGTGATGTAACCTGAATTTTGGTGTAAGTCAAAACACACCCTACCCTAAGTCACTTACCTATCCTAACACAGTTGTGAAATCATAATCTAGAACATAAAAACACAACTAAGCCACAAAAAAAGGAGAAGGACACAAATATATTGTACTGTACACTGTATTGTAGTAACAGAAACAAATGACAAAAAATGAGTGTAAAAAAATTCCTTACCTTCATTCCAATTTATAGCAATCTTTTCATCTCAATCATTTTACCATTTCACTGTTTAGTAATCACAGTCGATTTCATAGGGGCTGATCCCTTTACATGCTCTAGGATTTGGGCTTTATTCTTGATAACTGTTGCTACACTATAGAGGCTAAGGCTTGGCACATGGCCGATGTTCGTCGCTGATTCTCCCTTTTCTGATCTCTTTACAATGTCTAATTTCACTTCCATCGTGATGACTTTCCCCTTCTTTGAAGCACTACCATCTGAAGACTGACTTTCATTTAGGAGCCATGATCAAGGCCAAAAAGTCAACAAACAAAGCAACACAAACGGAACACTTGTGCTGCGTGCAACCAAACTAGTTTGCCAACTCCATCGCTCATACGCCGTGCTATTGCGTATTCTTCTGCCAAACTAGTTCGCCCATGTAGTCCGTAAGTACAACGCTAATGGTGTAAGCCAAAATGCTCACATCTCAATTTTTTTCCCCCAAGTTTTCATGGGAGTGAGCGTCATAAACTTGAAACGTCATATGTCGAGACGTTGTGACCTGAGTACCCCCTGTACTTGTAAACAACTTGCTAATTGTTATTGTAATACAGTTTGAGAGTTTCATTATTACTGATCAAATGTGTAATGATTTATAACTTTTACATTTTGTAAAATATTTTCTTACATATACAGGGAGATTCACTCGAAAGAGGCCCCAAATGTTCTGTTTTAACTCCCGTTAGGATGAAGCAATCTGAACTAAAAAAAATACGCTACATACCTTGACATATGTGTAATTGATTGCATTACATGTGAAGCTGGAAGTGGTTTCCATTTTCTGCCAGACACATTTTAACATAGTGCTCAATTTTCCTGAACGTATCGGCAAGTGTTTCAGGGGAAATAGCAGCAATTTCACGTTGGATGTTTTCCTTCAAATCTTCCACAGTGCGAGGCTTGTTCCGATAGACTTTTCCTTTGAGCATACCCCAAAGGAAGAAGTCTGGTGGTTTCAGATCCAGCGAAGGTGGTGGCCAAAGCTCCTTTGAAATTACTCTGCTGCCGAAGGAGGACTCAATTTCTGCCATGCTCCTTGCCGACATGTGTCACGTTGGTCCACCTTGCTGGAAGCAACCTTCCATTAACTCATGATCATCCAGTTGATTCTGACATCGTTTAAATGAATTGGTGACCCATCAGGTTCGCACCATAAAGATGTGCTGCTCAATACTGTACACCACCATCCTGATGAGAAGTCGAATGATGGAGTGAAGGGGTACGGGCGGTATGCATTCAGAAGTTACAAACAGAGGTTAAACCTTGTAACGGCTATCCGGTGCCTATCTCATCGCTCAGACGTAGGGGCATCCTGGCTTGTTCGAAGCTCCATATACTAAGGAGCAAATTGCACATTGTTTCATTCAGATTGCTTCGTCCTAGCAAGAGTTATTACAGAATATTCGGGGCCTCTTTCAAGTGAATCTTCCTGTATAACATGAAATATACAATACTTATTTTTCAATCCTATATACCTGAGAACCAAGTTGTCCTGGCTGAGCTGTCTGAGGTGGCCTCAGGTTTATTGTTGGGGGCCTCTGAGTTGCATTTGGGGGTCGTTGAGCAAAGGACGGCCGAGTAATGACGACACGAGCTTGAGGAGGTTGAAATCCTGGAACTGGCTGACCACCTGTTGTCATAGAAACTGCCTGCTGAGTTATCTGATGAACTATTGCCTGCATGAATTCAGCAGGGAGTCCTGGAATTTGCATCTGTGGTGCACTACCTAAAGTATTAAAAAAAAAAAAAAAAAAAAACAACTTAATTACAACTGCACAGACACGGTGCAAGACAAAAAAAAAATTAATTTGGTTTCCATGTTCTATGAAATGATAAACTCATTGATAAAACATATTAGAATTTAATGAGCCGGGTAAACTGCTGTCACCCTGCAGCTGACTTATTACCAGAGTACAAACAAAGCTAAATCATTCATATTTCCAAGTGAGTTTTTCGGCAACAACTGAACAGCTTAACATGACGAAAACTAAGGTCCTTGAGGGGCCCATTAAGAGTCTAGATATTAACCGCACTGAAAACCTGGCATAGCTTGAGGAACTTTCCCAAGATGAATGGGCAAATCTAGTTCCATCACTCTGTCCAAAATTTAAAAAGGCTTATCCAAAAAGACAACCTGCTGTAATAGAAGGAGGTGGTGGTTAATTTACATTTCTGGAATTTTGTTTTTTTCAATTTTTTTTTTTGGGACAGCACCTTGAATAAGATATTTTATAAATAAAAATTCTCTTGTTAAATTGATCAAAAATCCCAATTTGTGACAATTATTTGCATGAGAAAGGTGCTGAAGGCTAAAATCTTTAAGTCACGGCATAATAAATGAATACAAGTAGCCTAAGAGTTCTCAGTCAATTTAAAAAAAAAAAAAAAAAAAAAAAAAAAAAAAAAAAGTTGCCAAAAATCTTATTGATTATATTAGAGCTATTTAATTTCATATGTATTTTAGAAGTAGTAATGTTTCTCACCTCCATTTTGCCCAGAGGGTACAGAGGGTCCTGTGCCAGTGCCAGCTGAACCTGGGCCAGAATCTACTAGGGAAGAAGTCAGATAAACAAAGGCTGTTATGCAAAATTAAAAGAACAAAAAGGTAAAAACTAGAACACAGACATTCATTATCAATAGCTTTACATACCTTTTTTCAAATTTATCAAAAATTGAAGATAGGTGATTATTTTTAAAAATTGCATTTTTTTTAGAATATTGATAACAAAATGTATTTAACTTCATTAAGTAAATAAATGTAAGGGGAATGAATGCTAAAACTGGAGTGGTTTCTCTGATCTTTTTAATTCCAATGTTGTAGG
>JANRMT010062796.1:55024340-55044249 GCA_026402145.1 Polypterus bichir lapradei
CTGTTAGATAAAATTGTGTGAAACTATGCATGTCGCAGGGTTGAAAATCAAAGTTACAACAGAAAGGAGTATATGTACTACTTACATGAACAACATGACAATATTACAATACATATTATTCTAAACAAAACCAGTCATCTCTACCACATACCGGTAATAATTTATAAATAATCTACAATATGGTAACCACCATGCCAGTCTGTTATAACTAACCAAAAACAATCTCATGCTACTTCCACATGAGTTATTAGACTAAAAAAAACAGGCACCAGTTAAACAATTTATATTACTTATCACTATAAAGTGTAGACACTTTACATAAAACAGCCTGAGAAAAAATGTACTGTAATGATTTTAACTGAATTAGGATTTTTTAAAACAGTGTCAAGCATAAATTCAGATGCAAAATAAGCCAACAAACACAAAGACTCACCATCAATGTTCATTTGCATCATTACCATTGGCTCCATAGTTTGGTGGGTAATGCGAATCACTCTTGAATGGTTGGATGGAGCCTGTGACTGTGTGGCTGATGTGTGTGGCTGAGTGGTTGGTACATGTGTTCCCAAAGGATGGGCCTGAGCTTGACTGGAAGGGGCTTGAGAGCCAGCAGCATCCTGAGGCTCACTGCTTTCTGTACTGGTTGGGGCTGATCCTGGTGCTGATCCTGGGGCTGCATGACCATCAGATTGCCTGCCATTTGCAGACATGGATAAAGTAGTACCCACATTAATCTGTTGGAGCAAAGATTAAAAAGATAAAAGCATATTCATAATTTCATTTTGACAGATGTCCTATTTACATGTATTTTATTAGTGATGCATGGAATCGCAGGATAAGTGGCTTATTATTGTATGCCTGTATTTCACAGATGTACTACAATGCATCCGGAAAGTATTCACAGCGCATCACTTTTTACACATTTTGTTATGTTACAGCCTTATTCCAAAATGGATTAAATTCATTTTTTTCCTCAGAATTCTACACACAACACCCCATAATGACAATGTGAAAAAAGTTTACTTGAGGTTTTTGCAAATTTATTAAAAATAAAAAAAATTGAGAAAGCACATGTACATAAGTATTCAATAGCCTTTTCCATGAAGCTCAAAATTGAGCTCAGGTGCATCCTGTTTCCCCTGATCATCCTTGAGATGTTTCTGCAGCTTAATTGGAGTTCACCTGTGGTAAATTCAGTTGATTGGACATGATTTGGAAAGGCACACACCTGTCTATATAAGGTCCCACAGTTGACGGTTCATGTTAGAGCACAAACCAAGCATGAAGTCAAAGGAATTGTCTGTAGACCTCCGAGACAGGATTGTCTCGAGGCACAAATCAGGGGAAGGTTACAGAAACATTTCTGCTGCTTTGAAGGTCCCAATGAGCACAGTGGCCTCCATCATCCGTAAGTGGAAGAAGTTCGAAACCACCAGGACACTTCCTAGAGCTGGCCGGCCATCTTAACTGAGCGATCGGGGGAGAAGGGCCTTAGTCAGGGAGGTGACCAAGAACCCGATGGTCACTCTGTCAGAGCTCCAGAGGTCCTCTGTGGAGAGGGGAGAACCTTTCAGAAGGACAACCATCTCTGCAGCAATCCACCAATCAGGCCTGTATGGTAGAGTGGCCAGACGGAAGCCACTCCTTAGTAAAAGGCACATGGCAGCCCGCCTGAAGTTTGCCAAAAGGCACCTGAAGGACTCTCAGACCATGAGAAACAAAATTCTCTGGTCTGATGAGACAAAGATTGAGCTCTTTGGTGTGAATGCCAGGCGTCACGTTTGGAGGAAACCAGGCACCGCTCATCATCAGGCCAATATAATCCCTACAGTGAAACATGGTGGTGGCAGCATCATGCTGTGGGGATGTTTTGCAGCGGCAGGAACTGGGAGACTAGTCAGGATAAAGGGAAAGATGACTGCAGCAATGTACAGAGACATCCTGGATGAAAACCTGCTCCAGAGCGCTCTTGACCTCAGACTGGGGCAACTGTTCATCTTTCAGCAGGACAACGACCCTAAGCACACAGCCAAGATATCAAAGGAGTGGCTTCAGGACAACTCTGTGAAAGAGCCCAGACTTGAATCCGATTGAACATCTCTGGAGAGAGCTTAAAATGGCTGTGCACCGACGCTTCCCATCCAACCTGATGGAGCTTGAGAGGTGCTGCAAAGAGGAATGGGCGAAACTGGCCAAGGATAGGTGTGCCAAGCTTGTGGCATCATATTCAAAAAGACTTGAGGCTGTAATTGCTGCCAAAGGTGCATCGACAAAGTATTGAGCAAAGGCTGTGAATACTTATGTACATGTGATTTCTCAGTTTTTTTATTTTTAATAAATTTGCAAAAACCTCAAGAAAACTTTTTTCACATTGTCATTATGGGGTGTTGTGTGTAGAATTCTGAGGAAAAAAATGAATTTAATCCAATTTGGAATAAGGCTGTAACATAACAAAATGTGGAAAAAGTGATGCGGTGTGAATACTTTCCGGATGCACTGTAAATAATGCAAACCTGTATACTTGGGCACCCAATGTTTACTTTTTGGTAGTTTGTATTTTTAAATAAGTTAGAAACTGTACAATGGCATAGCATTCAGGGCTACAGTTACCTGATTTGAAAGATGGGAGTATTTTTAGTTACTTCAAAAAGTCTGATATCTCATTTTTGTTTTTTAAATATGATGCAAAAATGGCATTGATTGATGTCCTACTGCTAGTTGTGAAGTGTCTGTGACTAACTGCATATCAAATTTCTTAAAGTGCACCATTTTTGAAAGAAGAATCCGATGAAGAGTTAAAACATCTTTTGAAGCATCCAAGTAAAATTTTTGTGTGCTTCAGACTATAAGTCAGGAAAATAATAAATCACTTGTGAGGATATTTTAAGTAAGCAATGCTTACTGTACATAATGTCGTTTCCTAGATGATTTTTTTTTAAATCAAAGAGTTTACAGCATCACCAGTTCAGAGCCTTTTTAGCAGAAACCGAGTCAACTTATGGTGATGTACTTTACTGAGGTGCTCTGGCTCAGCAGGCAAAATATCCTGAAGAGAGAGATTTTTTTGTGTTGAGAACAGAGGTGAAAAATTTCATGGCAGAATCGATGTTCCTGATTTAGAAGATGCACAATGGGTCATGGACCTTGCTTTCTTTAGTGGGCATTACACAGGAGCTGAACATACTTAACTTGAAGCTCCAGGGTCCTGATCAGCTCATCATAGTTGTGGTATAGCGGGTCCACGGCTTCAAAAAAGGGCCAGGTTTTAAATCCGTAAAGCCGTGTTACTCTCAGTGGGCGATTGCACGGCCGCGGGGAGTTAATTGAAGTAGTTGGAGCGAGGTGAACCTGCACTTGTGGGTGCGATTGCTTCATTGGCTTCCTGCGGAGTGTAATTAAGGCACTGCACCCACAGAGACACAGGTGTATATATACAGGCTGGCACAAAGGAAAGGGGATATAGAGATGAATCGAGAAACTGAGAGGGATTGAGGAAAAGAGGAACAAAGAAAGAGGTTAAAGGACAAAAAGGCAGTTTTGAAAGTTGCGATCCGGCCACCTAGAAGGAGGAGACAGCACGAGCTGGGGCCCCATGAAGGAACGTTAAGCTGTTGCGTTCTTTGTGCTAGTTTGCCCCACTGAATGTTCGGGTGGAGTGGGGTGAGCAAGGCAGGTGTCCTCCTGAAGGATCTGAGGAGCGACTACAGGAGCGCGAAGGAAGAAGGGAGGAGAGCTGACCTTGGACAGTCTGGCCGTGATGTCTTTAAGACAGCCAATACGGAGGTTGGCTGAAATGAGCTTGTGGCTGTTGGGTCTCCGCCGGCTATGGGAGCAATGGGTAAGCCGGAGAGGATGAGATGGAGGTGTGCTGAGATCAGGATTAGAGACTGCATTTTAACTTCTGATTTTAACCTTGGATTTTAAAGGATTTATTTATTGATTGTTTTTTTTATCCCAACTTTTCACTGTATTTATTTATTTATATATTGGAACTTTGGAGCACTGCACTGACTGTTTCTGTTTGGACACAACTGATTGTTTTAATAAAAGCACTTTGGCACTTATTGGAAATATCCCCTGGCTTCATTTGAGAATTGTCCTCATTTGTCAGCTCATCTCGGTGACATTACTGACAGTGTTGGGTTCAAGAGCTCCCAGAAGTAGAGCCTGGAGCGAACTCGCATCGTCACAATAGTAGCTTATGAAAGTGTGAAAGCCTTCACCACAAAATTGAAATTATGGAGAACACAGCTTTCTGCCAAAAATCTCACTCATTTCCCACAGCATTCTGGAGCGATACATATACATCTGCTACTGAAAACCTACTGCAGGAATTTGATCACCATTTTGCTAACTTTAGGTCACACCGCAACACCTTGCAGCTGTTTGCAGATCCCTTTTCAGGAGATGTGGAGAGTGTTCCAAATGAAACTTATCGACTTGCAGTGCAATAGTCAGCTAAAATCTAAGTTCAGAGAGGCACAGGAAAAAGCAGACTTGACTGGACAGTTTCTAAGAAAATTACCTCTGTCCTTTCCAGAGTTGTCCAAAGTGTTCAGTCAGGTAATGTGCCTTTCTGGAAGCACATATCTGTATGAGAAACTTTTTTATCAACTATAAGCTTTAATAAATGCAAGTACAGGTGTAGGTTTACTGATGCTAATCTTTAAGCTGTACAGAGTTTACACTGTAAACTCCATTAGGGCAAGTGTGGCAAGGCTGTGTGAGCAGAATCACTGCCAGGTTTCTGGACAGAAATAGAATATAAATTTAAATGTATTCAGGTATTACATGTGTTAGGTTAATGCAAAGTTTTGTAAATTTATTTAAGTTAATTTAATGAAAAGAAATGCACATTTAAGAATAAGGTATTTACTGTAGAGTACAGTTTGCTTTTTGGAAAAAAAAAATGTTAGCAATGGTAGTAAAAATATATTTTAAGAATATTATCTCCGGTTGTATTTGAAAATTCATGTGGCCACTGTATGACGTGACAATACCAATAGTAGCCTGAAGCCAATTTGAGTTTGACACCCCTGCTTTAAATACAATAAGCCTCTGCATTTTACAGACATATTTGGTTATGTTTCTCATTTTTAACTGAGTTATTAAAATCTTTGTGGACATGCTGTGAGAGGTTGTGTGCTCGGGCTGTTTCAGCTAAAATCTAAAAATTCAAAAGCCAGGTTTCACCATGAAAAGACTCAAATTTAACACCTCAAACCTTGTTTTAGACAAAGCAAGTTCAAATAATAAATAGTATTTGAAATGAATAAAAAGAACCTAAATTAAATGAATAATGCATTCACAGTCAACACAGCACATTTCAGCACACTTAGGTACCTCACAATCATAAATTGGATTAACAGGCACAAAAAACAGATGCACAGAAAACTGCCAATTACAGTTTGTTACTTCAGGTCTGTGTCAAGTTTACACTTTCTAATCACTGTGTATAATACTAATTTTAGCTTTTTTTTATTAATCATAATCATCAACCAGAAAGTTGCTTTGAAATTGGCAAGTGAATTCAGAATATAAAAATAAACACTCTACATTTTACTGTAATATAATAAATTGTAACACATACAACTGATGACTATCAGAACATTATTTATAACTTTCAATTATTTAATTAAATTAGTTTAATTAATTAGCATAATTAAAGTTAAAGATTTTTTGCACTACAAAGCTACATATAGAATATACAAAAATGCACCACTCAAACAGAACACTGACCTGAATGGGAATGGCAGCTTGCTGCAGCAGTACTGGAGATGCATAGTGAGACATTGGTCGCACTACATGTAGATGCCGTGGAGCTGCTGCAGATAGGTTGCAGCGGAGGTCTGATAATGCTACAAAAGCATTTCCCAATAAACGTAAAGCCTCCCCAACTAAGTTCATAATACGTTGATCTTCCTCACGTTCCTGTGTCTAAAATAATAAGCAAGTCATAAAGTGGACTCATGTAATTAAAGGCCTAATCCATGATGACAGAATCAAAATCATCAAACCAACTAGATGAAACATGATTTAACAAGTTTGTTTTCAACAAAATGGATTGCAAAATTACTAACTGTTATAATGCATCACATAAATACAAAGGTCATACCAGTAAAATTCCACAGTACTCAATGCCCATTTAATACATGGCAAAAACGAAAATCCCATTTAACATATTCTCCCTTACTTTAAAATAATGCCTTTTATTAAAAGTACCTCCATTATTCAAGTTTACAATATTGGGCTTTGAATTTGTACAATATAAAACAAATAAATACTAACAGTAGCAGCAGTTTAAAATGGCATTATAGACTTCACAGTTACTGAACTATCATTAAAGTAAACTAGTACTGACAGTCAAACATCAAAACACAATGGCCTTTCCGTTACTTTACATGCAGAACTCTAGAAGTGTCATTAAAAAATAAACATATGTATAAAAATAACTAAATAATTACGTTATAAACTGTCAGAATATCACCATGTGGTACTCACTAATGTGAACACGTCAGAATTTACCACACCAGAAACTTTTTTTTTAGCTTTCAATTTCAGAAGAATAGAGATTTTAAAATGACACAAGTAAAATTCAGAGAGACAGATATGTTAGGAATGGTAACATATCTATCTCTATATATAAGTATACAGTAGTACCTTGAGATACGAGTGCCCCAATGTACGAGTTTTTTGAGATATGAACCGTCACTTGGTCGATTTTTTGCCTTGAGTTACGAAAAAGTTACAACTGATTGCGCAGCAGCGGTATTTAATGACACTTGCCTAATGCATTTTAGAAACATTCTGAAAGAGAGGATGAAACAGACCTCATTGGACAGGTTTTTATCGAAAACCCCTGCAGATGAAAGTGAGGAAGGTGCGGCGAAAAGGGCAAAAATCAGTGAATAACAACATTCAGTTATTCAGTTTAGCCTTTCTCCACCACCTCCGTCAGCATCTTCAACTCGTCTGATCCCCAAGGTAAATGCTGTACATTATACTGTACTTAAAACCAGTTTATTGCAGTACATTCGATTGTTTTGTGTTTTTATACAATATTCGTTATTTGTAAGTACATTTTTCTTATTTAAAAACATGTAACAAAAAAATTGCAGTGTTTTTTGGGGGTCCGGAACGGATTAATGGCATTTCAATTCATTCAATGGGGAAAACTGATTTGAGATAAGAGCATTTTGACTTAAGAGCTCGGTCACAGAACGAATTAAACTCGTATCTCAAGGTATCACTGTATTTATTTCTCTCTCTCTCTGCATTATCTGAGGCAAACTTGCAAGTCTTAATCTACTACTTTTCTTGTAATTCATAAAAGGCGTTGTCATGAATTCTGTACCGAATGCATAAATGCTATACTAAAATTTTTAACCTTAACTGTGCCAGGCGAGCAGTTGAGGAGCAGGTAACCCCTACCCAACTAGACCCATTGGCTATTATCAGTGTGTCATCAGCACGGATCGTGTACACATGCTCTGTTGCTTCACTACGTGATGACAAAGACTGCAGAGAAATTCAAAGCACATGGTTTCTCCTACAGATGGTCTAAATGCTATCAAAACAGCACTGGAAGATGCTACTCCTGCTAACATTCTGATGTTGAAGCGACTTTGGAAAATTGTGGAAATAAGGAGCATTAAATTAACTAGGGTATGAAAAGAGGCTTAAAAGTGATACTGTACAATATAAATTGACAAAATCTTTTATATCTAACTTTTTAAATACTAAATGGACACAGACATTGGTTTTATCCGAGTTTTAAATCATATGAGGAAGCATCGGTAAACATAGCATCACCAGCTGGTGATATCTATGAATCACAGATATCAAGCAGTCATTGCATGCAAGAGAAATACAACAAAGTAATAAATGACTGCTTTAATATAACTTCCATTGTAAAATTATTGTGCCCTAAAATGGGGACCATGTATAAAAAGTGTTGTAATTTCTACATGGTGTGACCAGAATGTGCATAAATACCCTTAGATGAAAGTCTACAATATGCACTTTAATCACATCTGCATTTGAAATTTAAAATTGTGGAGAAGAGGAATAAATCAAGGAAAAATTTGGCTTTGTCTCAAACATTATGGACGGTACTGCACATTTTTGAATAATTTTAGCTAGACCTAAACAGTTACAGTCATGTGCTTTGTCATATTTTACTTCAGCACAAAAACATAGCTTCCATCATACTGGCTGTTGTTTAAACAACAATTACATGATGATGATATAATACCAAAAATCTGCAATAAAATGTACTTCTATCTAGGTTTTGTTGTCATAAACATACCTCAGAAACATGGAAGGCATGTTTTCTGAAATTCAAGGTTTTGCAAATTTAGAATGGACCATTCAGAAAAAATTAAACTTTTCTATCACATTTTTTGTAGTGTCCCACAGGCCATCACTGCAAGCTGCTGTGCAAGACACTTTATTTATAATACTCCACATAAGATCACAAGTTTCTAGGTGAAATTTAATCATCAATAAAATGTAACCCCCCAAAGATATGCTTAGGGATTGTCATCTGACCCAAACTGTCTCTTACTCTCCCTGAACACCCTAGGTACATTTATGCAGAGGTTTTGGGACTGTTCTTCTGTGTTTATTCTTTGGTTTGAGGTGTCCGATTTTCTTACTTACATCCTTGGATGATGTATTAATGGATAGACATTCTCTCTATCATCATCCCTTTGCTTCTCCAGATTATATTTTATTTCTAGACTCTGCCTCACTTCATTTACCTATTATCCAGCCGAGGCTATTTGCATTGGGGACAATCAATAGAAAAACTGCCCTTGCCTATCACTGAAAATCTCCTGATTACTTTTCTTCCTTTCTTAATCTGATCCTTCTGGAGGATCAATGGGACATCTAGCTCCTATATTGATAAATAGGAATATGTACAGTTGTGCTTGAAAGTTTGTGAACCCTTTAGAATTTTCTATATTTCTGCATAAATATGACCTAAAACATCATCAGATTTTCACTCAATTCCTAAAGTAGATAAAGAGAAACCAGTTAAACAAATGAGACAAAAATATTATACTTGGTCATTTATTTATTGAGGAAAATGATCAAATATTACATATTTGTGAGTGGCAAAAGTATGTGAACCTCTAGGATTAGCAGTTAGTTTGAAGGTGAAATTCGAGTCAGGTGTTTTCAATCAATGGGATGACAATCAGGTGTGAGTGGGCACCCTGTGTTATTTAAAGAACAGGGATCTATCAAAGTCTGCTCTTCAAAACACATGTTTGTGGAAGTATATCATGGCACGAACAAAGGAGATTTCTGAGGACCTTAGAAATAGAGTTGTTGATGCTCACCAGACTGGAAAAGTTTACAAAACCATCTCTAAGGAGTTTGGACTCCACCAATCCACAATTAGACAGATTGGGTACAAATGGAGGAAATTCAAGACCATTGTTACCCTCCCCAGGAGTGGTCGACCAACAAAGATCACTCCAAGAACAAGGCGTGTAATAGTCAGCAAGGTCAGAAAGGACCCCAGGGTAACTTCTAAGCAACTGAAGGCCTCTCTCACATTGGCTAATGTTCATGTTCATGAGTCCACCATCAGACGAACACTGAACAATGGTATGCATGGCAGGGTAGCAAGGAGAAAGCCAATGCTCTCCAAAAAAAAACATCGCCGCTTGTCTGCAGTTTGCTAAAGATCACGTGGACAAACCAGAAGGCTATTGGAAGAATGTTTTGTGGATGGATGAGACCAAAATAGAACTTTTTGGTTTAAATGAAACCGTTATGTTTGGAGAAAGGAAAACACTGCGTTCCAGCATAAGAACCTTATCCCCTCTGTGAAACACGGTGGTGGTAGTATCATGGTTTGGGCCTGTTTTGCTGCATCTGGGCCAGGACGGCTTGCCTTCATTGATGGAACAATGAATTCTGAATTATATCAGAGAATTCTAAAGGAAAATGTCAGGACATCTGTCCATGAACTGAATCTCAAGAGAAGGTGGGTCATGCAGCAAGACAAACAACCCTAAGCATACAAGTCGTTCTACCAAAGAATGGTTAAAGAAGAATAAAGTTAATGTTTTAGAATGGCCAAGTCAAAGTCCTGACCTTAATCCAATCGAAATGTTGTGGAAGGACCTGAAGTGAGCAGTTAATGTGAGGAAACCCACCAACATCCCAGAGTTGAAGCTGTTCTGTATGGCGGAATGGGCTAAAATTCCTCCAAGCCAGTGTGTAGGAATGATCAAAAGTTACCGGAAACGTTTAGTTGCAGTTATTGCTGCAAAGGGGGGGTCATACCAGATAGTGAAAGCAAAGGTTCACATACTTTTGCCACTCACAAATATGTAATATTCGATAATTTTCCTTAATAAATAAATGACCAAGTATAATATTTTTGTCTCATTTGTTTAACTAGTTTCTCTTTATTTACTTTTAGGACTTGAGTGAAAATCTGATGATGTTTTAGGTCATATTTATGCAGAAATATAGAAAATTCTAAAGGGTTCACAAACTTTCAAGCACAACTGTAGTACAGCTGGTCCAAACACGGATTCACCCAGGTCTTCCTGCAACCCTAATTTTTAACTGCTCTTCTCTTTAATGGAGTTCCCACACTGGTCCTAATGGGCTTCTTTATCTGGTTTGATGCATCTATTAATTTTAATGTAGCAGGATTTAGGTTCCCCTTTAAAATGTTTGTTTTATATTGCCATAAAAAAAGTTTCTGGTTCAAATGAATGTTTGTAATGACTGAAAAAATAACTTGGGATTTCAAAACTACCAAGCTAAGCCTTTAAAGGCTTGGTATTCTAAAATTGCTTTACCTGTGCCAAAATAAATTAGAATACTAAATAGCTAGTAAAGAGCTGAAGACCTGCACTCAACTTTTTCATTATTACTGTGTAACAAGCTAATAGTGTCAGGTAAACTTCAGGCTTTTACTAGCTTTTGATTTAAGTAAAAATGAGACAGCTTTGACTTTCAACATAAGCTCTCTCTCTCTCTCTCAAAGAAGGTAAAATCGAGTGAGCAAGGGTGACGTCATGCTGAAATTCCAAAAGAGAAAACACTAAATGAAATTGTATGGTCCTCCAGAAAACTTTTAAATAAGCTAAAATAAGCATCACCTATGTTATTTGTTTTTCAGGCTCTTTAGTTTTGAATTCTGTCTTTTATTAATATAAAATAACTTGCTTCTAAAATATTGTACTTAATAATGAACTGTATCATTCTGTCCCTTAGTTCTATCACTAGTGTGTGTCAGTTACATCAATGCAAGTCCAAAGACAGGAACTGTCATTTACATAAAAAAGCAATAAAAGGGAATTATATTGAAATGTCTTATTAATTACCGTAGATCCCGGAATACAAGCTGACTCGGTATATTAGCCGACCCCCTTCTCTACCTACTAAATTACATGTATTTGCTGATGACCGGTATTTAAGCCGACCCCCTTCTCCAAGCAAAATTTTCTAAATTTCCTTAAAAGTTTCTCTTCAGCTATATTTATCATGTTTATCGGCGAGAATTTGAGACTGCCGGCATTTTTGATGGAAACCAGGAAGTGATTGCAGAGAAGTTTGGTAAAATGAAGCCTTTGTGTTGAAACTATATACGCAAATACGGTACATCGGCGGGCGGATTTCCGGAGACTCGTTATAAATTTGACTAACTTAAATACGCAATACAGTGGACCCTTGACTTAAGAACTTAATTCGTTCGCGAAGGCTAACCCATAATGCGTTCCGAACCTCCCACTGCAACACTTACTTAACCTTTTCATAACAAAAAAGGGTTGTATAATGTGCATAATTTACCAAAACACCAATAATTTTTCTAATGTACTAACCAAAAAGTTATAAAAAGTGCCTAGCCTACCAGAAGTAGGCTAGATTAAGCTAGGAGCATGGCGGCGCGCAGCGGCTCAGGGCTCTCCTTTTTAGTGCACTTTTTTGTTGTTTTTGTACTTTTTTTTTTTTTCCTTGTTTGTGCACGATCAGTTCGGCGAACATCCGCTACACCCGTCAGAACCTTATAGACATCGGTGTCCAGAGCCAGACATCTGTTTCGAGTGTTTTTCATCACACGCACAACATCCCAGACAACATAGCGAGACCAGCGGCTCTCCGTGGATTGTTGTCGGGTCTAGGAGACGACGCAGACGGAGGAGGGAAAGAAAACAGAAGCGGGGGCATAGATCCGGCGTTATGCTAAGGCTAAAAAAACAACCATACAAGCCCTAAACAGAACTTTTTTTCTGCACTGAAGGAGCTGCTTTTAATCTCATTGTAGATGTGTATAGTGACAATAAAAGGCATTCTATTCTACTCTAGAAACAAAAATTTCATACTGTACTCACCATTTAATTTGACATCTTTGGGCTGCAGGAAGAGAGGAGGAGGAGAATGCAAATCTTTTCTTTGTAAAATTGTCGAGATGGTGGATTTCGACATGCTGTACATATTAGCGAGATCGGTCACACGAACAGCACTCTCATATTTCCACACAATTTCCATCTTCGTTTCAATTTTGATCGCTTTCTTTACCTTCTCTTCCTTCCTTAGCAATTACGTGTCTTGCTTGCATGGTCTTAGTGAATTATATATAGGTAAATCACTGCAATGACCGAAATTACATCCGCAAACACATGTATCTGGGCTCCAACTGACGCTACTAACGCTCTTGGTTGTTTGTTTACAATCGCGCAAGCGGATACACGTGACCGCATTCGGGTCGTAACGCAAGATGTTGGTCGTAAATTAAAAGAAAAATTTTTATTTTAAACTTCCCGATAATTTATTATCAATTTTATTAATAGAATCAACAACTAAAACACTTTTTTGAATAAATTCTTTATTTAATTTAAAGTACCGGCATGCAAAGTTACTTCTTCATCTGAAAGATGGCTCTGTGGTTTCGTCATTATTTACTTCCGTATTGATCGGCAAACCGGCATTGCGCTGGAAATCTTGAATCTGAAACGATGCTCGTTGTATAAACCGAACCCCAAACTCCAAGCCAAAAATCTAGGACGAAATTCTCGTCTTATATTCCGGGATCTACGGTACTGCCATTGCTAAAATCAATGCCAGTTATCAATTAGAATTTGGTGAGAAGGCATAAACCATGGAAAACAAAATCAGTTTAATAAACCATTCTAACCCAACAGCATCAACATGATTGCTTTATTTCAATGCATGAAAGTGTTAAATAATTATGCATAAATGTTGGGAAATCTGTTGCAATCAAAATAAATAAAATATTGTTCAAATATTTTTTAAAAAATCTGCAGTCTTGAAACTAGAAACATAATCAACTGCCCACTTAAACAAGCTGTAGTCAGACCACAGTGTCAACAGCTCTCTTTCTTTCTCTAGTAAAAGCCAGACCTTTACCTGACAATTATTAGGGAGCTTGTTACAAAGGAATAATTAAAAACAAGAATGCTCGTCTTCAGCTGGTTACTTTATTAATCCCAAGGGGAAATTCAGTATCTATCTATTTATTTTGTGTTCTCATTTATCTTGGCACTGGCAATTGTCTCCATTCCATCCATACATTTTCCAAACCTGCTTATCCACAGCAGGGAAAGCTGGAGCAAGCATCTGACACAAGGTCATGAAAAGCCCATCCCATTCCCATGATGATCTAAGCAAGTAAGAAACTGAACCCACACTAACCTTTGATGGACAAAAATTAAGAATAATAAAATACAATCTTACTTACATTATTGTTATAATCGGAACTGGTGGCAGAACTAAGAATTTCCTGAGTCCGATGAATAAATGGCTGCAATCTATCTTCTACTCTGCGCAGTTCAAACAAAACCTCAAGGAATTCTGCTGGGGAAGGATGGCTGAACAAGACAGTAAGTTAAAAATGTATAAATATAAAACATATCTATAGAGTAATTCTTTTCATTGTGCAAACAACAAAAACTTTTTTACTTGGGCCGGGGATTGGGAGAGCTCCCAGATCCTTCTGTCTGAGTGGAAGATGAGGAAGAGGTGGTTGCAGTGGAGGAGGAAGCAGTAGTTGATGTGTCCATTGGCTCAGCTGCTCCTTCAACAGTGGAACCCAATGAACGGGACTGCTGTGTTTGTGCAGAAGGGTTTTCAGGGAAATGTGCTTCAGCTTCCTGGGAAGAGCCATTAGCACGACCCTGTTCAGAATGATATATGGATACACAGTGGACACTTATTATACAGCCACAGAAATTAAAAAAAAAAATAATCATTGTCTTATTCAATTAAGTACAAGAGAATGCTTGCAAATCCTTCCTTTGAATACTGCAAGACTAGATTCTGAATGAGGATTTCAGGGGTTAATACTTGAAAATTTGACATTGATTTTATCATTAATTACACTAGCATGAATCTATATAAATGTAATTTATATTTGTATTTAATTCATTCAATGAACAATTTCAAAACTTAAAATTTCACAACAAAAATACATTTAATACAGACATTTTTTTATAACAAAGAGAAAGTAAAGAAGCCTTTATCTTTGCTGTGTCCTCAATAGCTTAAATGAAGTAACTGGCTTACTTAATTGAATTAAGGAAAACCTGGTAGTGGATATTGTTTTACCTTTACACAGTACTGCACTTTTAATCAATTAACTTTGAGCACAGCATACAGAATAGATGGTGTTTTTCTGACATATTCAAAAAAAAAAAAAAAAAATACAAACCACCCTTATCTGCCCACAGAGGTGTTTAAACATAAATAAACCATACATTCCAAAGGTGGGTTGCATCAGGTTAACAATCTTCACCTAAAACTGCTGCTGATTACAACAGACAAAAATGATTTCCAAACCATTCAATGGTAGCCTGAAAAAAAAACTGGTCTTTTTAGGGGAAAGGACATGAGAATAGAAGCACACTTAAAACTTTCTGGGCAAGATGGAACAAATTCCTTTTGCTTTTGTGTAATAAATAACTACAGAAAGCCATCTTACAGCACTTCATATTTGTATACTAAAAATTATGCTAAAAATGGCACTACTTTTCAGAATGTGCATTTTCTCACTGTAATGTGTATGCATATATTTTTGGCCACTCAACATATTTAGCCATATTACTATATTTCATGCCATAAGTATCCATTCCCTTCCTTTGTAATACCTAAATTAGTTCTGTTTTCTCCAAGACACAGTTACTTAACTAGAGTCTAACTGACTGCACTTGAGGTGTTTCACATATGTTCACCTGTGTCTGGGACCTTCTTCAGTTAATCTATGTATTTCCAAAAAAGAAAAACACGACACCACGAAGAACAAGGAAAATAGCAAGCCGATTTAAGTTTTAAAAAAAAAAAAAAAAATCACAGAAAAGATGGAGGAGAATTTCCCAAGTACCCTATATATCTGGAAGCATACCAAATTCGATTATTAAAAATTGGTAATCATTTTTCTGCCCAGAACTGTATACTTTTCAAAACAAGCCAGTACAGGACAAAGTGAGAACTGCCAATTTTACTAGGCCTGTTAGAGATGCATCTTGGTGGTTTCCCTTGCTACAGCTCTTCTGGTGTAGGAATGGATGATTAATTATCAATAAGACAGCCGTCCAGGTTTATGCAAATATATGTAGGAATGAGTGAGATTTATCGTGTCCACCCAGAGGTACTCCAATAAACACTGGAAATGGAAAGATGAATTTTAACTTAATTATCAGTCTTGCCTTATGAAATTTGAGTAATTAATCAAACAATTTGGACGTAGAAGGTCTCTGGCATTTAGACTTGCATCAAAGTATCTGAAGCACACTCGGTTTAAGAAACAGAATAGTACAACTTATTGATGAACACAAGATTTATAGAAATATAACTGCATGTATATGTTGACATATAAGACAGGATGCAGACAGACATATAACATAGAGAGGCTGGCTGTTTTACTTGCTATTTACAGTTCTAAATTATCTTGGCACATATAGTTTAATATAGCAAGACTTTTTCATATGTTGTGTAGAGTTTGTGGTGCTGTTGCTTTGTTGTTGCTTCAGGTTCAAGTGATGAATTCTTCTAGCATTGGAATGCAGTCTTCCTCTTTGCTGTGTGATTTTTTTTTCTTTTTTGTGGTGTGCAGTGCTTTAGTTAGGCCCTTTGCTATGTTGTCAGCAACACAGGAAGAAGCATTGTTCTTTGGCACAACAGTTTAGATGCTGATGTTTTCTTCTTGAAGTGATCATTGCTTCCCAGTGTTCAGAATGGCTTATTTGTTTTGGTTGGCAAACAAGTTCCCAAAGAGAATAGTTTGTCATCTTCAGCTCCCCAAGTAAGAGCGACTCAAAGCTTTTTAGTTTTATTGAGGAGGTTTCAGCCATTTTGGAGAGTGAAAGCACATTTTGGAGAGTGAAAGCACATTTAGTGCCCCAAGATAGTCTCCATAGAGTTCAGTGAAAGGAGTCCAGAGAGAATCTTCAGGATTGTGCAGCGAGTTTTAAGGAAATGTATAATTTTGTGGATTCAAATAATTTAAACAGTGAGATCTACATTTTTTAGACCAAGAAATGTTTTCAGTCATTTTTAAAGAGTGTGCTAAGGAGTGACTTTGGGCAGAGTGCCTTAAGGAATCCCCTGAGAGTTCCCTCGAAGTTCCATTAATAGAGCCCAAGAGTCTCCCCAACATTCCCCAAATGGGTTGAGTGTAACTTTTCTTTTAAGGTAATGTGTAACTTCTGGATCCAGAAGTCAAGACAGTGCAGTGGATTTACACCTTTGTTATCAGATGAAGTCTAAGCAGACCCTGGTACAAGCTGGAGTTCAGTCATTTAGTTTGGAATGCAAATGAGGGGAGGTGTAGCTGGATGCCTGCATCCCTTTTAAATCTGCTTTCTTAACCCTTAACTAAATCCACTAAATCAGTGGATTTATGGATTTATTTTAGATAGTCCTAGAACATGTCCTACTATTCAGTAATATGTTACATTACATTAAAAACCATGTACAATTTGAAATTTAAATATTATATTTTACAACATTACAGTATGAATGTAAATAGCCATTGTAAAGCCGGTGCCCAAAGTATACCGTGCAAGTACTTATAAGATGAAAAATGGTATCAGTAGTTAAGGGCTAATGGAGTTATAGCCCTCCATGACAGAGGTGGGTGAAACTGTACAAGAGACAACACTAACATGCACAAATTATAAACCCAGCTTGTGGGAAAAGATGACAAGAGGGGTGTGGGGGTTTGTGGAGGACATATCTCAGTTAGAATTTGTCCAAAGGCATGCAAATGACTTAAGAAGTTGATGGAAAACTGAAATCATAGCCTTCAAAGATATGCACTATATTTGGTACAAATCTAACACAGCACATCAAACTGAGAACACATTCCTAAAAGTGAAGCAGGCAGCATAATGCATTGGAGAGGATTCTTTGTGAAAGTGACAGGAGTACAAAAAGATATAGGGAACAATGTATGGAATAAAATGTATGAAAATGCTGGAAGAAAATCTGCAGCAATCCTCAAAAGCACTAGAATTTAGAAGACAATCAATATTTCAACAGGACAATGACTTGGAAATACACAACAAATGCAACAATGGAGTGGCTTTAAACTAAATAAATGAATGTACTAGAGTGGCCCAGTAAAAGACCAGACTTGAGTTCAACTGAGCATTTGTGGAATGGAGCTGGAGATTCAGCAAATTTACTGAAGAGAATGGAAAAAGATCCCAGTATAAAGATGTATGATACTAATAGTGAGAAGCACACACAAAGCTGTATCTTTAGCCAAAGGGAGTTGAAAACATATGCAACCAATTAATTTCTATTTTAGAAAAGAGAAAAAAAATATTAATATTTTTTTTTTAACATTGTCTACCTCAAGTGTCTAAAAATAGCAAAGTATTAGTGTGTGTTTATTTTCCAGTCATTATTAAAGTTTTGGTCCAGTTTTGTAAGAGTTGAGTTAAGTGTGCAGCTAGCATGTGTGTAGTGTCATATTCTTCTGAGTTTAAGCTTAAAGGCTAAAGGTGTTATTTTAATATTCACTATGATAAAGGTTTGAATTATTAAAGTGGGCAGGTTACTCTGTTGTTATGCTCAGGCTAAGTTTCCTGTTGACGAACAAAACAACGAAACTATGATTCAGAACGAAAATGAACACTCCTAAAAAGTTACATACTCCTAAGCTAGCAGGACTATCAATCAGCCTAGTGGACCAAGGTAATTGTGGTTATTTAAGGTAACAATATTTTGTCACATTCTGTTAGCAACTGGATGTAATCAATCATCTTGTAAGTTTTCTGATTATGCAATGAATTCCATTTAATTATGTCCTAATTAATAAAGTGTATAAATAGAGCCCAAAAGACACCCCTTAATTTGTAACACTTGTTAATAAGGTGCTATGTGCTACTGTAAGAGTTACCCTCTTGTAAGACTTGGAGAGTAAAGAAGAATGATTGACACTTTCTCCTGTCTGTGTTTATTGCCTATACGGGGCACCCAGAAGGGGGGTGCCCGTAAATTTCTTCCACAGTTTCTATTAAGAGAAACAAACAGAAGGGTAGAAAATATATAGTTTTCAATTAAAAGATAATTTAAAAACGAATTACACAATATTCTTTTTACAATTCCTGAATTGCACTCAAACAAATTGTTAACAACGTTCCTCTAAATAGGCAATAAATGAGATTTCTGCAAAGTTGGTTTAAAACCAAGTACTTACACATCGTTTACACATTAAAAATTGTTACAATTTATAACTTCCTTTTTAACAGGCAATTTTTGTAATTAGAAAAAAAATGAATGGTTAATCCATAATATGCATTTAAAATGCAAACATCATAATACCAAAGGCACAAGAACATGTAACTTTATGAACAACTGACTGTAATAATATAAATTTGCTGTTAACAGCTTTTGAATTTAAATACAGAAAGTTTTGGGAAAGATTATAACTTAGTAAAAAGTACTATTTAATTAAAAAAAGTATTTGTTTTCCTATTCTTTGTATCAAGACTACTGTTAAATAATTCTTTCCAGCCGTCTTCTCAATATATCCCACATAATATGTTAGATGTTTGTTACTGCTTATATCTTTTAAATCATCTCATAATAGTCCATATACTGAAATACATTTTTTGTTTTTATATTTTATAATTACATTTTTTATACTAACTATTGATCCACCCATCTTGATAAAAAGTTTAATTTTCCCATTCAACCTTCTCAATCTTGGTAAACGTAGACTTAAAAATAACCGCACAGAGCTCGCAGGACATCATATTTTTATTTCTGAGCTCACAGCAAAACTGTCAATAAGATAGAGATAGATAGTTAGATATCTATCTATCTATATATTGTCACAGGTGGCTGGGGGTGGTACCCGGCCGGGAAACCCAGGAGGACCGGAGGAGGGCTTATGCCTCCCCCTGACCACGTGGGTGCGACCGCCCTGGTGGTTTTGGGAACCACGGGGACTAAGCTTAGAAGCTCAACCCTATAGGGGCCCGTGGTTGCCGCCAGGGGGCACCCCAATGCCTTTGGAGCCCTGGCCCTCTGCCACACCCGGAAGTGCTGGGGGGAAGAAAACCAGGGACACCTGGAGTGTTTCCGGGTACGCAGCCGGTACTTCCGCCACACTGGGGAGTGTCGCCAGAAGCTAATCGGGAAGCACCTGTAGCACGTGCGGGTGGGAATAAAAGGGGCCGCCTCCCTCCATTCGTTGGCTGGAGTCGGGAGTGCAGAGGAAAAGGTCTTGGTGAAGAGGAGTGGAGGCGGCTTGAAGGGACGGAAAGAGGCAGTGCGAGGCCTGGACTTTGGGGGAAGTTTAGAGGTTTTGTGTAGCACTTGCAAATATTAAGACTGTAAATAAATGTGTGGTGATGCTTTTAAACATGTCTACCTGTCTGTGTCCGGGTCATGTTCCAAAATTTTATAT
>JANRMT010062796.1:55059249-55085272 GCA_026402145.1 Polypterus bichir lapradei
ATAAAAGATAATCTTGAGATGAGACTACTGCCAAGAGATTTTTTTCAAGTCCTGCCCTCCTCTCAACCATTTTCATAGATGGAACTACGTATGGTACTTTTCAAGAAGCGGAATGAGCAGCTGGATTATGTAAATTGGACGACTATATTTTCTAAATGATGTCTGATGCTGCTTCTGTAATGATGCCTGACAAATTAAGACACTTCTTCGTGTACTTAATTATGACGGGTGAAGTTGATGCTTTAAAATGAGAAGCGTTCAAAGGTCCATTATCTGAAAAGCCTAATAAACATCAAAGAATTGTTAGAAGCAAAAGATTTAACGATGCAGCAATTTGGACTTCCAGAAGAAAGACGAAACTGAGGTAAAGAAAGAGATAACAGTAGACAAAGATTTAACTGCGGAAGGCCATGGAAAATTATACTGGGAAATGTACTCACAATTAAACGATGATCAAAGAGAAGTTTGACACAATTCAAAAAAATATTCTTGGTGAAATTCGTCAGCAGTTATTCATCATAGATGGACTTGGCGGCACAGGTAAAACATTTTTGTATAAGTGTTCAGTCTATTATTGCAAACACATTGCATCGATAGAGTGGACAGGTATAGCAGCAGTTCTTCCATACGGTAAAACAGTTCACAAAACTTTTAACCTACCTTTAAACATCATGGACGAAAGTGTTACATTGAAATGGAAAAAGAAGATAAAACAAGAAATGCAAAAGACCGAAATATTTATTTGGGATGAAGCGTCAATGATCCCACAAACAGTATTAAAAGTAATTGACAAATGTTTCGGGACATTTTTTTGCTCTGATCAACCAGTTGTGGGTAAAACCTTTATACTGGGAGGTGACTTTCATCAAGTTCTACCAGTAGTCAAGAAAGGTGGCAGATGGCAGATTTACAATGCATGCCTAAAGAGTGGGCCTTTATAGTCAATAAGTCAAATTACAAAAGAATGTGCGAGCAGATCAAAATTCAGTTGATTTCGCTATCTAGCTACTAGACATTGGCAACTTTAAAATTCAAAATCTTCCAATAGAAGAAAAGAAGACTTCTCACGTCCAAATCTTATTGAAGAATTTTATTCTGAAGGGTTATCAACAGAAGAAATGAGTACACAGGCAATCCTAGCAGCAAGAAACGATGAAGTCAAACAAATTAACGCGAACATTGTCGATCGGTTACAGGGCAAATTATTGATATGCATTTAATCAGACTATGCTGAAGCAGTGGTGGTGATAGTGTGGAAGATCAAAACGTTAGCTTTCAATATCCCATAGAATATCTATATGCATTAACACCGTCCGTTCTTCCAGCGGCTGAATTACTGTTGAAAGAAGGATGCATCGTAATATTATTGCGTAATTTATGTATGAGTGAGGGGCTATGCAATGGAATAAGATTAGCTGTATTGAAAATTGGTCGAACAATTCTAACATGTAAAACTTTAACAGGTGACAAGAAAGGTAATGTAGTAAATATTCCGCGGATATCATTAGACACCTAAGGAGATCTTGATATGTCATTCGTATTAAAATGTTTACAGTTTAGAATAGCTTTTGCTATGACAATTAAATCACAGGTACAAACATTCAAAAAAGTCGGTTTATTTATCAGAGAGAAAGAAACTATATTCATTTATGGACAGTTACCACGATGTATGTCCAAACACGGAATCAAAATTCAAAGCGATATTGAAGAAGTTAATTCCAAATATTGTTTTTAATGAAATTTTACAGTAAAAGTAAGTTTAAAAAGTATTTGCATGTTAATTTCAAAGCCAAACAGAACAAAAATGTATAGCTCAACGAATACCTCTAACGCAACATTAAACAATTTTCTTTCAATTTATTACTTTTTACAAATTTTTACTATGGTTAATTAGGAGCTGTAATGTAAAATAGTTAGTTCTATTATGCATATGAAACAGTTCCCATGAAAATAATCTGTTTAAATTGTACATCCGCTTACCCATACGCAAGCGGCAGAGCCGCAAAGTGGCTGGCGAGCACATACACACACACGCACAGCTACATACAACTTAGGGCTTTTGCGTGGAAACATTGACAATTACAAAATTGCCACATACAGTCTAAGGAGAACTTTGAAAAATGCTAAACATGAATCTATGTGCGCAATATGCTTTTTTTTTTTTTTTGTAAAAAAAGTGTACAATCCCTGTACTCGTGTGCTAAAATTCTCCTGCCTCAAATGCAAAGGATTTTCAGACAAGACCTCTGCTGATTTTCTGTTCAATACAGTATGTGTTGATGCAGTGATGTATGACCAACACTGTGAGCCATTTTTATATGAAGTTTCAACTTCTGGAGCCACACACATTAGTGCAGTACTGACTTTCTTGCCAGTACCAATAGTGTTTATTTAAAAAAAAAAAAAAGTTTTCAGAAGTTTGGTACCGAATTACTATGGAAATATTGATTCTTGTGAAATCCATAGTTCAAAGTATTATTTGATCTCTACAGAACCCAGTCTGTTGTACCAACATGCTTTAAAAAGATTTATCATTGTAACTGTACCTAAAAATCTCATCCAACCTTCCTGAATGATTACTTTCATGTTCAACTAATGCCTAGAGCAATGAAGAATTTCAAGAGGGTAATCAAAAATTACATATGTTTTAATTGCCCAAAGAACTAGATCAATTATACTTTGCATGTGGCTCCGGTAGATCTACATACAGTATTGGCCCACCTGGGCAGTGGGAGAAAGAATTACCGTAGATACTCGCCTATTAGTCGACCTTGCAGATAAGTCAAGTGTATTGTTTAAGCCGAAAATTATGAAATTTGTTATGACCCGCGTATAAGTCGAGGGTAAAGCTTGACAGCCTACCAAATTTTTTGAATTTCATAATTATACCTAATGTACCTGGGCCCAGACTTTCAACATTTTAATCTTTGAAGAATTTTAGTAAGCCAAAATTAAAACCCCAAAAACATTTTTATTCATTTACTTACAGTTAGAATATTTCAATTAAATTCGTATTCAAATCCCTCGCATATAATAAAGTGGTCCTAAGTGTCTTCTTCAAATCCTTCAAAGTCTGACTCTTCGTCATCAGAATGTCCGAATAAAACGTGAAAGTTTTCTTCCGTGACATCGTCAGCATAAACATCATCCTCTTCGCTGTCGCCGATTGTTGAATCATCTGCTGTTGATTCTTTGTCTTCATAGATGGCATCATCTTCTGATCCATCCATAGCATTACTGATGCCGCATTTCAAGAACGACTTTTTGATCATTTCTGGTGGAATTGAGTCCCAAGCTTCCTTGACCCATTTAGCTACTAAATCAATGTCTGGTTTCTTCAAATTCCCTCCTTTTGTTAATTTTACTTCTCCAGAACACATCCACTGCTGCCACATGCTGCGTACTCTGTCCTTGAATGGCTTGTTCAAACAAACATTTAATGGCTGGAGCATTGATGTCAATCCGCCGGGAATAACAGCTAACGTAGTAGCCATTTTCCTGGCTTCATCCTTCACATCCTCTGATGTATGAGCGCGGAACATGTCCCACACCAAAAGTGACGGGCGTTTACTTTGCCCTGCTCCTGATCGCCTAGCTCACACATCTTGAAGCCACAATTTCGTTCCAGCCTCATCCATCCAGCCTTTGGGGTGTACACGAACAGTAATGCCTGCAGGAAATTTTATGCTCTTTGGGAACGACTTCCTCTTGAATATTATCGTTGGGCAGTACCATCTGCCAAGCAAGAGAGGACAACGGTGAAATGGGTTTTTTCATGGCCCGTTGACTTAATAAGTACGGTCTTCTCACCAATACCTGCTACAGTTCGATTCCCCGGCATATCAAATGTCATTGGCGTTTCATCCATGTTACCAATGTTACTGAGATCAAAGTTATGCCTTTTTCTTTGCTTGATAATAAATTTATGAAAGGAACTGACCTTTTCTTCCAGATCTATCGGCAGCTTCTGCGCAATTTTTGTTCGCTGATGAAGGCACAGCCCATATCTGTTCATAAACCGCATACACCAGCCAGCCGATGCTTGAAATTTCAACAAAGGCTTACCATCGATCGTTAAATACTTTCCTTCTTTTGCCAATTGAAGTGCCCGTAACCGAATGCTCGAACGAGTCACAATGTATCCATTTTGCCTGCATTCCACAATCCAGTCATTCAAGTCCTTTTCCAGCCGAATGAAATGCGAAAGTCTAAAACGCAATGCTTTCTTAGACTTTGGCATTGCTTGTAGAGAAGACTTATTTTTTCTCCAATCTTTTACAAGTTTTTCGCTAACGCAAAACTCTCTACCAGCCACACAATTATTGGTTTCCTCAGCATGCTGAATAACTTTCAGTTTGAACGATGCGGGATACGATACTCTTGTCTTCTTTTCTGAATTCATGATCGTACCGGTAAGAAGTTTAACTTAATATATTGATCTATTTTACTAATAAACTGCAATTAAATATACGTAGGCTAATAATGCAGAGCATGTGGGGTCTTCAAACTTCTTCCAGAAACAATTCAATGCAAATTTAATAAAGAGCTGCAAAACACAGGGTCACGGGGTTCTGCTGGAGCCAAACCCAGCCAACACAGGGCACAAAGCAAGAACCAATCCGGCAGGGCGCCAATCCACCGCAGGACGGACACACACACAAACACAACCTCACACCAAGCACACACTAGGGCCAATTTAGAATCGCCAATCCAACTAACCTGCATGTCTTTGGACTGTGGGAGGATGTTGTTGATTATTTCTCGGACAATAAGGCGCACTTAAAATCCTTTAATTTTATTAAAAATCGACAGTTCGCCTTGTAATCCGGTGCGCCTTATGTATTAATTCTGGTTGTGCTTACTGACCTCGAACCGACCGCTTGATGGATTGTTGCAGCATTACGGCTACCATAGTCAGGAAGTTTACTTTAGGAGACCGGATGGCTTTTTCCACAAATCTCTGTCTCTATTGATCTGCGACTCCATGCGCGCCCATCTCACCGATACTGTCAAAATGCAAGTGAAGCAAACTAATTCGGAGCTTGCCATCATTCCGGGTGGATTAAACAAAGAACTCCAACTGTTAGATATCGATGTCAACAGGTCGTTCAAAGTTAAATTGCGAGATGCGTGGGAGCATTGGATGACGGAAGGCGAACACACATTCACCAAGACAGGAAGGCAATGCCAGGCGAGTTACGCCACTATCTGCCAATGGATCGTGGATGCCTGGGCTAAGGTATCAGTCTCAAGTATCTTTGAGCTTTCACGGAGGGAGGAATCATCACTAAACAGCTAAGTAACAGCAATGAGACTGACTCGGATAATGACGAGAGAGATCCGGGCATGCTTGATGCTGAAATCGCCCAACTGTTTACCTCAGACACTGAGGATGAAGAATGATAGATTTGTGGAAGAGGAATGAGCTGAAAAAGTGAGTGTTTTGGAGGACTGCCGGCTTCCCATGCCGGTCTTCAACCCCAGGCCGCCAGGAGGAGCTCTCCCGACAGTAGGATCGTGCCCCGAGGTCCAGCAGGGCCTTATGGACTTTGTAGTGTTTATACACAGCCCTGCTGGATACCTTGGGGACCACCAGGAGTCGCTGTGGGGGGGCTTATGGGCTCTGTGCTGCCGTATGACCCGGGAGTACGTCACGGTCACGTGACGAGAAGAAATGTCGTGCTCCCGGGTTGAAGTGGTGGATTGATTGCCCTGACCCGGAAGGAATAAGGAACTGTGGACTGCTGGGACAGGAACACCTCCGGGTCAGGGGCTATAAAAGGACGGTGCCTCAGTCCAGACACTGAGCTTTGCTGGGAGGTAGAGGAGCAAAGTGTCTGGGCGAGGAGGAGTGATTATAGTGTTGCATTTGATTTATAATTAATGAGTAGTGTGGAAGGTGCTTGGTGCACTGTGGCATAAAAATAAAAAGTCTTGGATTTTTACCTGGTGTCTGGAGTTGTACCTAAGGGTTCAAGGGAGCACTACAACAACAACATTTATTTATATAGCACATTTTCATACAAAAAATGTAGCTCAAAGTGCTTTACATAATGAAGAATAGAAAAATAAGAGACACAGTAAGAAAATAAAATAAGTCAACATTAATTAACATAGAATAAGAGTAAGGTCCAATGGCCAGGGGGGGACAGAAAAACCAAAAAAAAAACTAGCGCCCCTCTACTGCCAGTGTATTGTTTTATATTTTATATTACAACTGAGCAGTGTTGAGAGTTATTGTTATTGTTTTGTTTCGCTGAATGGGCTTTATAATCCGATGCGCCTTATGTATGAAAGTAGACCCATTCATTGATATTGCGCTTTAAAATCCGGTGCACCTTATGGTCCGAAATACTGTATGTTTCCGGTTACCGCCATCTACTGGCAGCTAATGGTATGTGTGTTAACCAAAACCTGCAAAAGCTAATGCTCAAATTCAAGTACGGTATTTCACAGTTTAAAGAATTATTTAATGAAATTAGTGTTGCCCCGTGGATAAGTCGACTTTGCGTTTTTGAATGAATTTTAAGGCATAAATTTTTCAACTTATACATGAGTATCTACGGTATATGTGAATGTTATTTATAGACTATAGTTAAGTATTTAATCACCAAGCTTGGGGACCTGCACTTGAACACTCTACTACGTATCAGAGTTTTTAAATTCAAAATAAGCAGACCCCAGGTCGTTCAAGTGGGTGGCCATACTTCAACATCCCTCACCAATAATGCAGGGTGCCACAGGACTAGTCTTCTCCTGATGCTAGCAAGAAACTGATTGTGGACTTTGGAGGAAAACAGCTGAGGCACTACCATCATCTCAGAACTAACAGCATTCAAGTGAAGAGGGTGGGCAGTTTCAGATACCATGATGCCCACTTCACAGAGGACCTGATCTGATCCAAGACATGACATCTTTACCATCTCAGACACCTGAGGGATTTTAGGCTGCCCTTACACATTTTAAAGAATTTCTATAAATCCACCATCAAAATTATACTGCCTGCTTCGAAAAACAGCATATAGCTGAACTACAAACTTTTCCAGAGAGTAGTACAATCAATTGAATGTATCACTGGGTGTGCACACTCTGTCTTCCAGGACATCTATACTAAGCAATGCCGGACCAGAGTAAAGAAAACTGTCAGAGATACCAACCATCCAATCAACTGGTTACTCATTAAAAAGCTGGCAAGAATGAAAATATGCAGAAGTATATGCAAACACAAGGTAACAAGTAATATTGCTTAACACGTGTCCAAAGCAAAAACAGGAAGTATAAACAGAAGTTCTATGGACAATTTAAAAAAAAAAAATGGCACAAATACTCTACCATGGGGAGAAAAACAAACAAACTGGCAACATTTAACATAAAGTGTCTGTCATTATATTATACATGCACAGTAATTACACAGTAACGACCTGGGTAATGACCATGCAATTGGCCATTTCTTCAGTGTACCTCACCCAAAGGAAGAGCTAAGTACACATTAGGTTATTTCTGATTGTGTACATACACATACTGTAGAATGAGTTACACAGTAGGTATACTGTAATAATGCCTAGTTACATTTTAGTTATCCAGGTAACAACTAAATAATTAAGGCATATGTACAATGTTATACCAAACGTTACATGTAAACTCTTGTCAACAAATTCCATTGGCAATTACAAGGAAGGTATCAATATAAAAAAAAAATACTAGTAATGCCAGTTTAATAACTTGAATTTTTAGACATAATTCTCTTTTCTCTGTTCTGCAAACAAAACATTGTGAAAATACAAAACATGGCCAAAAGAACACAGGGAATTGTTCTAACTTACAAAATTTTAATTACATTCATACTATAAGCATGATAGTTTATTTAAAATTTTTTCTGCATGTCTGTAATATGTACCTAAATGTATTTTACATTCTACTGGTCTTTAAACGGTTCTAACTGTAAAAGGAATAAGACTATTTCAGCATTTCTGGTAATTAACTATTTAAAGGCTAGTGGTAGAAAAACATCCAAGTTAACATAATAACTACAGTCAATGTGCATTATATTTCTAAAAACTTCCAGTCACATTCAATAAAAATATGGAAAGCCAGTGCAATTCCAGAGCATTCTGCACATTCATTTATCCACTACATATTGAGAGCAGAACAATAAAAGGTGCAGTTTAAGCACTACCATTGAAGTGTTTTATATTATAAATTGCACTTTTTTCAATGGGCTAGGAGACACCCACCTGAACTGTTTGCTCCATGTCTATATGCACATCCACAGAGGATCCATTGCTCTTAAAGGGGGAAAGAGAGAAATGTTATCCCTCAACATTTCACTTTCACATGCTAAGTATTATGAAAAAAGGGGTCTACATTTTTAAATTTGTTCATAAGATTTCACCTGGTAAACAAACATAAATGAACCTTAAAATACTTAGTACTAGTTATTATATAATACAAACATGTATAGCACTGAAATTACACAATACTGAGCATTCAGTTGCTTTGCATTTTATTACTAATTTTGTTAAATAGAATTTTTGAAATCTACTGTATATTTCATTCGAGAGAAAGAGAGTTAGAAAAAAGCAATATCCATACTTTCTAATCTTTCATATTGATAAAAAAAATTACTAGTAAAGTAAATGTTATTTTGTAGGTATGTGCCGCTGGAACACAACATTTCATGAAAGCAAAAGCCTCAAATAAGTTGTTCCCCCCCATTGTACCAATCAAATATCTTCATGTAAATTTAAAAATGATGAAAATTTTAAACATGAAAGATGTTCCTTGGAACTATATTTCAACTGTTTATTTATGGTGTTAGATGCTGTAATCATCCTCTATTCAACAGAAACTAAATGAACTTGCATTTTGAACTCACCAATTAGTCTTGTTTTTGGGGGATACCAAGATTAAGAAACATTTTATGGTATTGAATAATTTCCTTTTAAATCAGATTTTAACAATCCACAATTACTATAGTACTTGGTTAAATGATCATTGGTACTCCCCTAGTTTGTACTCTCTAATTCATTCATACATGCAGATAAGGAGTCACAAACAAATGTATTAAGATTTTGCAAGTAAACTCAAAAAGTACTGTTTCTCTGCAATAACGAACTATGACAAAAAGGCGGAGAAAACAATTTATGTCCTATGTATGATAGTATAGCAGCAGAAATTGCTAACTTGAACAAAAGAACCGAGATCATTTTAGAAAAGAACAGCAAAAAGTGGTAGTATGCCTGATCATTATTAGTAAGTGGAAGAAAGTTACAAAGTATTTTAATAAAAAAAAATGTAAAAGACAAGTGCAGACAAAACAATGTCTGTGTAACACCAATACATAATACCCTAAATGGTTTGAATACCCGGGCAACACACACATTAGATGATGAAAAAATAAGATTAAAACTTTTGTAAACTAAAAAACAAAAAACAATTTATAAATAAATAAAAAAAAAACACATGACCACAGCCTTACTTTCAGTTATTTGCAAGAAATTATAGTTATAGCTGCATGAAACTGTTTATGTATTCTTAGACACAGTTAGATAAAAATATCATTGGTTGATTAATAAAGAAATCTATCACAAACAAAAACTTGTTGAATTGTGAAGTATGAAATGTGACTTGCAATATAAAAATAAATATGCTTATAAAAGGCTGTTATCAGATTACAAATACAGTCACGCACATCATATTAACTAAAATGAAGCATACAGAGTGAAACAATACAGGAAGCCCTTAACCATTTAACTCACTCCATACACTGGATAGTGTGGGTGGAAAGCTGGTTTACACACGTGTAGAAAAAAAACTGCCAATTAAGATCCACTGTGATAAACAGATCACCATTTGGAGGGCTAAGGGAGTACACAGGTTCTTATTTTATTTTTCTTTGTCTTTTTACTGATATTTATTATGAAGATCAGGTAATCTTCACTATAGATCTGATCACAGGTCTGAGCATTTTAAGAAATAAGACTTATACTGTATAAAAATATAATAAAGTATGCTGAATATTTTTCAATAAAGCACTGAGCAATTTAAAAAAAAAAAATTCTTTAAAAATCTAAAGAATATTGTTCAAACTTTTAATGCCAGCTATCAGATCAAAAATGATTCAAACAGCAATTAAGGATGTTATTGCACTTAAAAATGAAGGGTATATTGTAATCACATCATAATAAAGGGAAAGTCTTCTACTTGTAAAGTAGCTTAATTTGCCCTAGAAACTAGTAAAATAAAAAATATCTCCTCCAAGCATTATACAAATGCAAGCAATAAATAGCAAAAATAAACCCAAAGTCTTACATTCAGATATTTGTATGATTACAGATTCACATGTTGACATTGTGGATATATTAAATAGACATATTTAGTTTTTGTGACACTATATTTCTATTGACAGATGTCACAGTGCTATATTAATTTTATTATGCAGTCCTTTTAACCCCTAGGGCCATGGTTACAACAATTTTATGGTTAACAAAAAATAATTTAAATTTTGATAGGCCATCATCAGTTTTATTGTTTAAAAAAAGTAAACTAAAATACAAAGCTGAGAAATTCATTTTAGAAAAATATTCATTCCAAACCTCTGTTCATTGGGTCAAATACACCTGTATGTTTGATTTCCACCTGTTATTTACTGCAAAGCAATATGAACAGAACTTAAGAAGAAAAGTTTTTCAGGAGGAGACAAGTGAGGAACGAGTTCAATGGTACTGAGAATACCAAGCACCACTGAATCTGGAAACTACTCAAATTGCTTACAAAAGCAGCCACTATATCAAAAACAAATTATAAGGATTTGCATTGCATAATAGCTAAGATGGAAGCAAGTTTAAGTCAGGTAATAATTATTTATGTACTTCACAAATTTCAGCTATAAAGTACAAAGACAGGGCCAGATTTGGAAAAAGATATGTTATTAAATTACACCTTGCATTTAGACCAAATATGGATGAGTCTCTGAAAGAATTAAAGGAAAGACCTTAATAGTATTTGTAATGTGGTTTCAATGGCAAGCACTATGTATGGAGCAAAAAAAAAAAAAAAAAACATAGCATATAGAGCAAAACGGTCAACATTCTGCAAAAATTCTGGTGCTAAAACAATAATTGATATTACAAAAAGACAATGGCCTGAAACTAAAAGCCAAAGCTACACCTGGATGACTTAAAAAAAAAAAAAAAAATGAAGCTCCATCAGTAACCGAGTCTCTATTACTCCCATATAGAAATTACTGCAGGAACTGCTGTACATCCTTGCTCCCAAAAGTACCCTGTAATAATTCCAGAAGTCCTACAAAAGGACGAACAAATATTAAATCCATGGACTAAGCAAAACCAAATTGAAAGAGGAAATGTTAAATGTATTTATTTTCTTTTATATTAAAAATGACCATGACCAATAACTTTTAATTCTGTTACCTCTAAAAAGTAATGTAGTTTAAATATATTGCAAATTTTCATTGTAACATAGCAAATTGTGGTAGTATGGAGGAAAATATTTTATACACCAACTATTTCTCTATCCACACATTTTTTATCTCTCTGTGTACATATTATTTATATTTCTATAACTATAGTACTGCTCAAAAAGTCTTAGGTACATCAGATACACAACAATTTGTCTTTGATGATTAGTATATGTCTTCTCAAATGGTGAATAGAAAATAGAAATAATGAAATATGTCGTTTTCTACTGAGAGGCCCAAACATTCTTTTTGTAAATAGTAAAGTAATACAATATGACATATGAATGCCCATAAAAAAAAATTGTTGTAGAACACTTTCCAATTAAAACTTGGAAATCTTTGTAAGCATATAGCATAGTTCTTGATTAAGAAAATATAATTAACACGTACTAATCATCAATGACATAACGTATAGGTTGCATCAAAGTGATTAAATGAAACACAACCAGCTGTCTAATGGTAATAAAACAGGACCTGGGAAAACCATACTAAAAAGGTTGCAGTTGCAATCCAACACTGTGGCAACAGTGAGCAAAACAAGAAGAAACACTGCGACTATCCTACATCAAGGGGTCTCTGTGTTTAATGGGGCAACTACTATATTTAAAAAACACAAACCATCTGTATTAATTCCAATTAATAATTTTCTAGTTTATTCAGGTCAACCTAATACTACAGAAAACTATATACATTTATGGTTAAGAAAAGAGGAGACGAAATGCAGGAAATTGTCTTATTGCAATAAATTGGATAGATCACAAAGTTCTTCTAGTTACTACTTGGATAGAAAGATAGTCATTAGAATATTAAACTAGTAAACGTTACTCACTCCAGTGTTGGTGCTGACACGAGCATTTCTGCCAGCCTCTCCTAAGCCAGCCATTACCTGTTGCACTGACTGCTGCACAGTGGGGGGGGGGAACAAAAAACAAACACCTTCAAGATTAAATTATAAATTAAGCAAAACATACTCCTACCGTATTTAAAAACTATATAAACTTCTGATTGTTACTACAATGAGTGATTGTAGATGTGTGCATGGTATGTCCTACAAAGGAGACAAGAACCTACTGGAATGAATGCCAGTCGAGGTTGATGTTGCTGTGATATACAGTGATCCCTCGCTATATCACGCTTCGACTTTCGCGGCTTCACTCTATCGCGATTTTTACTCATACACGCTTACGTCACTACGCATGCGCTTTCTGAGAACTTTTATCTAAGCCCCACGATGGCTCCTAAACGTGCTGCTTTTTCTAAGCCTTCTGACAATAAAACTAAGCGCCGGAGGAAGATGCTTACTATCCAGGAGAAGGTGAAACTCTTGGATATGATCAAAGATGGCAATACCCTACAAAAGCCACCTCACGCATATGAAGAGACAGCGCCAGCAACTGCCTATCAAGATGTTCTTCAGCCGTGCACCCACTGCCTACTCCTAGTACTCCTTCAGCGGAAGGAGACAACGACGCACCTGATGAAGATACTGCACCACCTGAAGACTCTCCTACTGAGGTCGTGCCTTCATAGGTTAGTGGTTGTGTGTAAGAACTGTGTGTGTGTGTGTGTGTGATTAAATGTACAGTACAGTAATCTACTATATAAAAGCGGTCGTGATTGTCCTTCTGTCCCGTGAGTGCAAAGCGTAGCGGTATTCCGCTTATCACAGACTTACTACTTGCGGCACGAAGCGACGCGATGTGAGCAGAGTTCTGGTGCTCCCATCGTTCCCTTGCTTTTGTGCGCGATGCGCTGGAAAAATAGACAAAATTATGTCTCTGGAAATAATTACTGTTGATGGAGCACAAATGCCTCACCGCGTAGTAAATATCAGGGTAGATGGTGCTTGCTTATTCTCATCTATAGCTTATTTAGTGCATGAAACTCCATCTTTAGCGGTACAGATTTGGGCTGACATTGTACGACTTTGGACAGGCACTCGAGGGGATAAAAAAAAAAAAATGTAGGTTTTCGGGAGATGTTATGAATGGGCACTTTGATGTTCTCATTCCCTACACTTACATGCCTGATGTACACATGGAGCGCATACAAATTAAGGATAAAAGTCTGTCGCTTTAAAAGGCGGGTGAGCCTAGTAATATGATATTTGTAACATCTAATATGTCTTATTTACTCTTTTTTTGTCTAATATATTGGGTAATATGAGTGTAATGATGGATAAAGGGTGTTATTTCATGTGTAGAGGGCTCTAATAATGTTAAACGTATTTAGAAGGTCGTAAACAGGTTTTCTATACTCTAACTGTGAAAATATTCGATGTATAAATAAAGAATCCTACTTCGCGAAAATTCATTTATCACGGTAGAGTCTGGAATGGATTAACCGTGATAAACGAGGGTTCACTGTATTGTCTAATAATCAATACAAATCCACTAATACTTTCAGTGTTTCTGTAGGAGTTCTTTACATTTTTAAAATTGCTATTTCAAGAACTTACAAAAAAAAAAAATATGGCACTGCCATAAAAGGCTATTCTCTATTACACTAACTAGCTAATTTACCGATTATAAAAATGGGTAAACTTGAAATTACAAGGTTCTTGGTCAATAACTGCAAAATCCTACATTATACTATTTTTTTTCTTTGGTACATTATCAGTTACCTGAATCTGCTGTGGATCCATGAGGTTGACTGGCAAGTTGAAGGTGCCAACCATGACATAACTATTGGCATTCCGGTCATGGGGAGGTGCAGTAGGACCGTGGGTAGTAGTTGCTCCTGAACTAGATGCTCCACTACTTCCTGTACCGGCCTGTGTCTGTGGGGGTGCTCTTTCAACAAGGTGAATAACTTTTCCATCAACATCTACAGAGGAGACAAAATGTAGTGGTAACAATGTATATGAGATAAACCATTTTGATTTAATCAAGAAAAAAAAAAATCAAAGTATAAAAAAAAAAAAAAATCAGTTTTCAATGTAAATAAATTTTGCTCACAGAATCTTCAATATATGAAGATAGAATGTCAGTGTAAAAACAGCTAAAGCTAATCTGTAAAATGTCAGTATATTAAAAAAAACTACATACAAAAATAATTCACTACGGACTACATCATATTGATAAAAAAGGTTAACTTTTATTGGTTTTCTCTTACTGAAACATTTCCCTTACTTGCGTTTATTTGAACTGCTAAAAAAATGCACAACTATTTTAGATTAAGAAAGGGAAGTGCAAATTATAAAAATAAATACCTAGAAAAGTGTGTTTTGGTTAATTGACCATTATATTAAAAACTTTTTCTCAATACATGTACTCAATTGTACACTGTAAATTATATATTTCTCCATTTTGTTAAGAAAACAACATTGCATTATATAGCCTTTTTAAGATACAACATTCTAGCTTTAATTGTGAAGACTTGTTTTACATGAAGAGGCTGGAGAATTACTGGGTTAGCAACCTCAAGAATGAAGTGGAATTTGCTTGTACACACACACACACACACATCAAAAGACGAACATTTCCCAGGTCAATGGTATTCACAAATGACATTGGCATTTAAGAGGGAAGAGGTAATGAAAGACATTCATAGTATAACAAATCCTTTAACCATTGCAAAGTAGCTGGGGTTGGAGAGTTCTTACTGGTTTGCAAGATTAGTAAGCAATGCTATGGAATACTTTTTCAGGGTGCGTGTTGTACTCAGTATAAGGGCAGTAAGTGGTTAAAGGTCTTTTGAGAAATGTTTTCAACAGCATGAGTGCATATGTATCCAAGCTGACAGCAAAGCCAAAAACTAGTAGCACCTGTCCCAGATAGGCTCTAGTTCTTGGTTGATTTCAGAAAGTTCAGTAGTAGAAAGTGCACAGTGCAAGTGTTTAATTTAAAATTAGATTTGTCCATGTGTGAAGTCAGATACGGAAGCTGATAAAAAATTAAATTAAAGACCAATTACAATACACCAATTCATGAATAAAGCATAACAATTAACGAGTTTACAACTTTACTTTTAGATTTGCACCATAGCAGAAAACACTGCATGTATGTTTAACTAGCTAATAACTAAAAAGTAAAAGTCGGTCAGGTCAGTGTTGCCTCACCCACCACACGACAACACCGATCGGGATCCTGGTTGGCAACTCCTCATGCAGACACGCAGCCTAGTCCACCCTCCAGAAATCCACCTGCTGCAGTCAGGTGTTACGTAGGCCCAGCTGCTGGGGCTCTAAACAATCAAGATCCTGTGAGCTGGATCACCCTCGGGGAATCACACCACATGGCCATAATGCCATAAATGGTGGTCTCTCACAATGCAGGTAATGTGCCTCATTAAGTATTCCATGAGCAAAGTCAAACCAGCAGTACCCAACAATTGTCCGAAGAGATACAGTTCCAAAGCAGCCCAGACTTCGTCTCAGGTCACTGGATATCATCCTTGCCTTGCAATTATATAGTAAGACAGGAAGCACCAGGACTCAAGACTTTTTGCATAGATATTGGGAACGGCACACACCCCATTCTAGAGACCTCATGACCCCCTATGCTCGGTCAATCTGTTCAATGACATCATAGGAATTGTCACCAGAGACATTAATGTTGCTGCAAAGGTAAGTAAATCTCTCAACAATGTCAACACTCTCTCCACAGACAGAAGCACCAATGATGGCCAAAGAGGTCATTAAAGGCCTGGATCTTGGTTTTTCTCCTGGACACTCGCAAGCCCAAATACTCAGATTCCTCACTCAGTCTCTCAAGAAGCACAATCGGAGCCTCCATTGACTAGATGAAGATCACAGCATCATCAACAAAGTCAGTATCAGTGAATTTTTCTTCACCAACAAAAGCCTCACAGTCGCTGAAGCAAGAACACACCCCTGACGAACCCAGGAATAAACTGGGAAAAACACACAGGATCTGTCTCCACTCTGCACAGCACTTAAGAGAACAGGCTTGCAATGATATCCAGCAACTTTGAGGGGATCCTGCAAAGTCTCAAAGTGTCCCACAGTGCAGTACAAAAAAAAAAAAAAAAAGTATGATGTTAAATATACTGTAATGAATACCAAGATGCATAGACCAAGACGCACAGCAAATGGCAGTTAAGTTCAACAACGGCCACTTTTACTTAATGATGACAAATCATCTGTCGGTACCATGGGAAGCCTAATGTCCTTAGCTGTACTTTCCTCTGCCTGCCTACTTGAATCTCCTTGGGCTTGTAGTACAAACCTTTCCGAAACTTACGGAATGTACATGAAAACCAAAAATTAAAGAATATTCCTTGTTAAATACAGACTAAGTCAAAATTATGTTAGCACTAATGGTACTACTATGTATATACTTATATACAATTTTTGTGGACAATTTATGTTCCACATATGGTACATGTATTGAACATGATGGAGAACAGGTTGAGACATTCCTGTAAATCATCTTGCACATATGAAGTATGCTTTGTGAATAAATTGTTTCCGCCATTCAAATGTTAACATAATTTTGACTCACCCTGTATACTGCGACACAATACCTAGGTCCTGCAGCTGATGGTGGTCTAGTGGTCTGCCGTTGCATGTATACAGCCAGACTGTGTTGTATTTTTTGGTTATTAAGTTTTGGAACATCATTTTGTGATCTTTCATTGAGCAACTATCACAACAATAATGTGTGCCTGTAGAGCAGAAAATGCAGCCAGCATCAAGTAACACCATTAACACCAGAATTACCAGAGCCTACGAAAAAACTCGTAATTCCGTCCCACCTTAAATCGCATCTTCAATCCCTTCACACCTCTCCGCCAGCATCCTTTGTCTTCTAAATGTGCTGATAAAGAGAAGCTAGGAGCAGCTGGCTATTCCGTCCCCCACCAATTTAGAACGTGTACGAACTTCTCCCAGCTCATGCCTTGACTGAGTATCTGGGAGTGAAGTGGAGTTTTAGAGTGGAAATAATAGATTGTTATTTGGAACACACGCATTTCATGTCTGTTCCGTTTCTACAGTAATCTGTGTAAACACATTATTAAAACAAAAACATTTTTTATATTCTAGTAGTAGATGACAAAATGTAGGCATAAACTATATAATGTATGAAGCCTTAAGTCCAAATATCAAAGAAATATTTTCACAAAAAGGTACAAATATAACACAACAATTGCACTTTTATTCAAAAATATAACTGCAGAAACAAAAAGCCGCCTTAACATGCGAAATTGACACCTGTTTATTGTAAATGCCTCCGTGGTGCAATAGAATCAGTTCCCGCCTGGGAATCAGAAGGCTGCGAGTTCGATCCTGCACCATTCTGTTTTGAGAAGTAAACTGCACTTAGTCTTACTATTTTAGAATAAAAGCATACATTTGATTTCAGTCTGTAACAGACGGTGCAATTTATGATCCTTGTAAAGGTTAGCCTTTTTTTTTTCTTTTTTTTTATAATTCACTTTTCATTCTCTCAGTCGCGTTCAGAATCAATCCATACAACCCCATCTGACACAGCTGTTTTCACGAAGATGGCAGCTTCGCCAGCGTTTGTGTGTCAGAACCCTTGGGGAGGGGGGGGGGGTTTGGTGTTAGTATGCATCGTGGTACACTGCAGAGCTATAGCGCATCATTATGTGAAAACAGCCGTGTCAGATGGGGTTGTTTTAACAATGTGTTTACACAGATTACTGTAGAAACGGAACAGACATGAAATGCGTGTGTTCCAAATAACGATCTATTATTTCCACTCTAAAACTCCACTTCACTCCCAGATACTCAATCAAGGCATGAGCTGGGAGAAGTTCGTGCACGTTCTAAATTGGTGGGGGGATGGAATAGCCGGCTGCTCCTAGCTTCTCTTTATCAGCACATTTAGAAGACAAAGGACGCTGGCGGAGAGGTGTGAAGGGATTTAAGAAGCGATTTAAGGTGGGACGGAATTACGAGTTTTTTCGTAGGCTCTGGTAATTCTAGTGTTAATGCATATATAAGTTAAAGCAACAAGTGCTGACAGACACTGACAATTGTAACAGCGGGAAAAGCATTGAATGAATCAATGTTTATCATAAGTATTGAAAGCATCAACATTTACGACAGTAAATACATTTCTAATGGGACCACTGACATGAAATTTTCACCAGATGTCGGTAACAACATAAGTAATCCACATATTTGTTTTGATTTCTATCAGTGTAAATTAATATCAGCTGGTTAAGTCCTAATTAATGACCTATAAAAAAGTTTCTCATTACCAAGGTGTCAAACAAAAAGCATCTCGTGATGGGTAAAAGTAAAGAGCTTGCAAAACCATTGGCATTTGTTACAGATGCATTGCTAAACTTCTGAATGTTCCAGTGAGCACCACTGGGGACATAATCCGGAAGTGGAAAGAACATTTCACCATAAACTGGCAATGACCAGGTGCTCCTTGCAAGATTTCTGACAGGAGACAAAGGAATAATCAGAAGAGTTGTCGAACAGCCAAGGACCGCTTGCTGAGAGCTTCAGAAAGACCTGGAATTAACAGGTACAGTTGATTCAAAGAAAAAAATAAGTAATGGACTCAACCGCCATGTCATCTGTACACACTCACTGCGTAAGACTCCACTGCTCAAATAAAAGCATGTTGAAGCACATTTAAAGTTTGCTGCACAACATATTGACAAGCCAATGAAATACTGAGAGAATATAGTCTGGTCAGATGAACTCTTTGGATGCCATTGCACACACCATGTTTGGATGAGAAATGGCACAGCACATCACCCCAAAAACATCATACCAATAGTGAAGTTTGGAGGTGGGAACATCATGGTGTGGGACTGTTTTCAGAATATGATATTGGCAGACTTCTTATAATTGAAGGAAGGATGAATGGAGAAATGTACTGAGACATTCTTAATATGAATCTGCCGCCATCTACCAGGATGCTGAATATGTAACGAGTGTGGACATTTCAGCAAGACAATGGTCCCAAACACACAACCAAGGAAAAACTCAAGTGGTTTCAGAGAAAGAAAATAAAGTTGCTAGAAACGCCCAGTCAATCACTCGATTTGAATCCAATTGAAAAATCTATGGAAAGAACTGAAGATCAAAGTTCATAGAAGAGGCCCCTGGAACCTTCAAGATCTGAAGACGGTTTATATAGAAGAATGGGCCAAAATCACACCTGAGCAATGCATGTGTCTAGTTTCTCCATGCAGGAAGTGTCTTGAAGCTATCATTACCAACAAAAGCTTTTCTAAGTATTAAATACATTTCAGTAAGCATGTTCAATACTTATTTCCTGTGAAGTTTCACTTTATTTAAACATAATTTATGGACTTACAGGTCAAATTCCATTACAATGAATATCTTTACAACAAAGTATTTTACGATCCTGACAGTTTCCCCATAAGACAGAGTCTATAATAATGTTAATATGAAATACATCCAGCAGATACTTTCATTTCAATGACATGCCCAAAAGACCTTGAAATGCCTGAATGAATCATCCACAGAACAGTCAAGAGAATTAATCATCCACAAAGCAGTTGGCTCTGTGGTCGCAGCTCTGTTGTGCACAACGATCCCCGAACAGAAACATAGTAAATTTGTCTCTTTCTTCGAACTTTCCTCATTCCAATTTTTTGCTGCGTTTGTTTTCTGTGGTTTTAAGTGATACCTTTTGCTTATTGTTCGTCAACATTTGAAAAATATCCATTGGAATTTAACTCATTGACACCATCCTATAGAAATGGCAGACACAAAAAAAAACTACAACAGTTCACATTGCAGGTCTCGATTCCAGTAAAAAGAAAAAAGACATTGACAGTGAATTTGGAACTTCGCCATAGACATTGTCAACTTTTTTTGAAAGGCTGAGCAAAAACCAGAACAAAAATCTCTGGGTTGCAAACCTTGGGCCTCAGCGCAAACATATGTTAACTGCTGCATTTGAAAACGTCGAAATAGCAATTATTCCTCTCATCATTGGTTTGTCGGCCAGTCCTTGGTGTGTTAAGCATGTTGCATTCCTTCCCTGAGCATATAAAGCAAACCAGTGAGCTTGGATGACTCAATATATTTTGGGAAACTGGCTGCGACAACTTGACAAGGATATTGTGATGCGCGAGTCACTGTCTTGCACCCCAAAACATGAGGTGGAGTCTCAGTACTTAGGCAAAACCAGCTTTATTCAACTTGAAACAGGAACATCACGTTTATTTATTGTAGAGGGATCTACCACTCGCCTATACACAGACACAGCAGTTAGGCTGGGCCGTGGCCAGGTTAGTGGCCAAGTAATATTGTTCCCTGCATTTATAATGTCCCTTGCATCACCCATCGTCGATACTATGACCGCGATCAGTGCGGATTTGCTTCTGCGGTGCTCCGAAAAGAGTTCAGAAACCTCACAATATGAAGAAGAAAAGGAAGATTCTGCTTCTGATTGATAACTGTGTTGCTCACAGTATACTTCTACATTCAGATAATGTTCGAGTTGCGTTCCTCCCACCCAATTACACAGCAGTGTTTCAGCCATTGAATTTGGGCATCATTCGCACCCTGAAAATGTATTCACAATGGAAATGCTGAGAAATATTCTCACCAGCATAATTTTCATCTCCTCCTGCCTACAAGTTAACATGAAAGAAGCTATTGAAATGATTACAAACGCCTGGACACAAGTTAAAGAAAGCACTATAGCGACAAATACAGAATCTCATTACTACGAGATTTTCATTACAACGAAATATTTTTTAGGTCCTTGGCACTTCGTTTAAATGGAATTTGACCTGTATTTGTTTTGACTTCTTTGTATGTGTGGATTACTTGGGTTGTTACCGACATCTGGTGAAAATTTCATTTAATAGCCCCATTAGGAACAAATTTACTGAGAAAAACATTGACACGTTCAATACTTATTTTCTTCACTGTATATATGATGATATACTCGCCATAGTGTGCCCTAAATCTGTAAAAAGTTCTGACACATATTTCTCTGGTGTGTCCATACTAAACACTCCAGTACCTTTTATTAAAGTGCAGTCTTGATCTACTTTGTTTGTGTGCTGCTTGACTATACCATCATATGCTTATGTTATGAAAGATAACTGACAGTGTAGGAACACTTACTGTATTTATAAATTCTGATCAAGCATTTCACTGAAGTGCACAAAATGATCAGGACCATTGAGGAAGGGTTCCAGAACTTGTTCTACCTGGATCTGTAAGTGGTCACTTTGTTATAACACTATATTTGATTCACAGAATAAAGCTGCAATTAAAAAAGGGCTAGGTCACACTGTGATTGGGGATACAGGGTAGGTGAAGGCTTATGTGATTTTTTTTTTTTTTTTAATGAACCTAAATATTTTTCATACAAAATCTGATAAATGTTTAAATGGTTTATTCACATACCTACGGAAGAGCACTCTAGTGACGATTTATTGAACATGATTGCTATGGTGAACTTTTTTCAGCTTTTCTTTAAAGAGCCCTTGGGTGAGTTGCTTTATAAATACCATTAGGGTTTTGGTAGTGTAACGGCTTAGTGAACAAAGATTCTATTCTGCAAGAAATGTGAAAAAACCGAGACACGATTATTGCACAAGGTCTTCAAGGGTTTTGACACATTGTTTGTACCATAAACTAAATGCTGGGTATTTTTTATCAAAGTGGAAATATGATTTGATGTTGAGTATGCAATTGAACACTAAGCACAGCAACACACCAGTTTCCATATTATTAATAAGTTCAGAACAAAAGGTTTTGATTGAATATAAATTTGTATGCAGTGATGGATACGGCAGAGTCCCACTGCTTCATATTCTCTACTTAGCAATCCTTATATATAATTTGATAGTATCCGTACGTATGGTGTTCGCGTCAATACCCTGTATGTATGGTGTTCGCATCAATACCTCGACTCAATACAAGTTAGAAGCATGCAATGGGACTCTGCCTCTGTAGTTAGAACATAACATGGCAAACGTGGACGCAGTATTGCATGATTGGCTAAGAATGTTCGAATGCTACAGTGACGCCGCTAGACGGCCGAGTATAGTAAGTCGGTGTTGGTTCGAGCAGATAACAGTAGGTTTGGTATTTTTTGGAACGTTGGTTTGGTGGGGCATACTTTCCAGGACTAACATCGTCGACTGACTTAAACCCTTCGACAGCTCCGGAACCGTAAGTAATTTAGAACGTATCGCCATTTGCTTGGTACGTCGAAATCTATCTTTGGGCAGTTCAGTTTTGGCATCCGTCCTTCTGACATCTATTGGCAAACTGAGTAATGACGGCTGGGTATTACCAACGGTCATTGTTTAAATTTTAGCCCATGCCAACATAATTATTACTCCGACTCTGATTAGAGTTGTAAAATACAGTTTGTTTTGAAAATTTGTTTGTCAGAAAAAATCAAATGAGTAAGTAATACAACGGAGGGAAAAAAAAAAAACACACTAATCTTAGACCTTTATGTTATCACATCAAAAACATGGCCAAATTTACTGGTGCTCTTCCGTATTTAAAAAAAGAATCACCATCTTCCATAAAATAAGTTGAAACTGAATAAAGTAATTTGCATTCATGATTCTTTATTCCACATTTCACTGAGCAGACAAGTTTGCTTTTCATTTAAGACTGAAAATATTACTTTAAAACCACAAAACAAATTAAAAAGTCATGGACAAAATTATTGGGACCTCTAATCTAATATACTATAGCACAGCAGTATTCAACCGTGCCCTACTCAGGGGCCACATTGATATAAAAAAAAAAAAATTTTTGCAAGAGCCACAATCCAAAAACATCCTTGTCATTCCTGAAACCATTATGCAGTTGAGAGTAAGTGTATGTTTTTAAGGGATGAAAAACATGATGTGATAACCAATTTATTATAACTACAACCACAAGTTTCAACATTATCATTATTAAATGGATTTCCAAGTGCTGATCACAAAGTCCATAACAGCTAAAGACAGCACAATGCTGCTTTGCACAGCCCATAAAGCATAATAGTGAGCACTGCTTATCATCACAGCCTGTAACAGTATAACAGCTAGCATTGCTGACCCATCACAGCGCTTTTGCTAATAATAGTGTGGTAGAAGTTTTTCCATGTCTCGGCAGCTTTTCGGCCTTCGGAAAGTTGGTACTGAAGTTTGGTTGTTTAGCATCATGATGACGCTAAAAAATGGACCTTTTAAAATGCGAAATTTTGTTATCACAAAAAAATTTTCCCACACCGTTTGACACAAAGAAAACTTTGAGTTCCCAATCCTCTTTAAAAGCCTGGTATTCCTCTTCATATTTGAGTCTCTTACATTCTTTAGTTATTTTTAGTGGTAAATTACCACTAAATCATTCTGTACATAAGTAATGTAATCACGTGGGATGAAAGAAGTTCAGTGAAACTGGTAGTGACCTTTTACTTTTTTTTTTCCTCCTTCTTCTTGAACGCTCTCTTTATGTTTGATTAAGTTATTGAACTGTACAGTGTGTGTTTCTGTTTCAACTGTGTACATGTTATTTTTAGTTTAATGTATAAGTTTGTTTACTTGCCGTACTTGCAAATCTTTAAAATTGTTGCACACTTGGTAAGCGGAGTGAGGTATGCAAATTTCATTATACGCTGTTTCATTTATTGTTTTTCTGTAAAGTGTGTGTGTAAAATGTTAAAAATGTATGTTTATATTTTTCAAGGTGTTCATGACAGTGTAACTTTAATAAATGGATATAAAGTTTTGGAAGTAAATAAAGATAAAGTACCAGTCTGGGAACCTCTGTCTTGATTTAACAAAATCGGGGGCTGCTCCAAATACCAATTTCCCTGTGCTCATGCTAGTTGTTCTCGTGCAAGGCCTTAGGTAAATTGTGATTGTGTTTTTCATGCAGTTGAGGAGTGGGGTTGTAATTGACTGATGTGCGTGAATGAGAATGAAATGAATTCTGACAATTTTTATTTTTTTTTTTTTTTAAGATTTTTTTTTCTTAAGCAGAATTTAAAATAGCTGCAACTGGCCTTTGAAGACTGTGTGCAGCTTGTGAGCCGTGGGTTGAGTACCACTGCTATGGCACAACCTTTTGAGGCAATAACTGCATTCAAGTATACTTACTGTAGCTCCAAATAAGACTACTACACTTCTGCCAATTTGGCTCTTCTTTAAAACTACTCCAATTCTCTAAGGTTTGACAGGTTCCTTCTCTCAGCTATAAGCTTCAGCTTTCTCCATATATGTTCAGTTGGATTCATATCAGGACTCGCAACAGGCCACTTCAGAAGATACCACATTTTGGGTCATTATTCTGTCAGAAAGAGCTCTTTTTGACATTGGGCAGTGAATTTTGCTGCAGAATGCAATATTCTTTCACTTTCATTGTGCCCTGCACAGATTCAAGGCGTCCAGTGCCAGCCGTAACAAATAACACTAATAAGCTTCCTCCATGTTTCAGAGTATGCATGGCATTTTATTTGTAAGCATAGTTTTGTCCTCTTTGATCTCAGACCTCACGTGTCTTACCAAAAAGCAAAATTTAGTTTCATCTTTCCAAAGGACATTTTCCAGAGATGATGATTGCTAGTCAACATGCATTTTAGCAAACTCCAGCTGGGCGTTTAGGTGTCTTCCTGGGTCTTTTACCATTTAGCCTACATTCATTCAGACAACAGCAGACGATGTGACTTGAAACGGTCTTGGGATTTAAGTCTGAATCTGTCTTCATGCTCTCCTTGTATTTTTGTCCACCATTTGAATTATCATTCTGTTTAACAGAGGGGTTAACTTTCCTCTTGCAGCCATGTCCAGGGAGGCTGGCGATGGTCCCATGGACCTTAAACTAGCTAATATTAACTACCACGGTCACAGTGGCACAAAGCCCTTTAGAGATGGTCTCATAGCCTTTACCTTGACTATTACTTTCTTCATTTCTTCTTTCTCCTGCTGCGGATTTCCTTCCCTTGACCATGTTCAGTGCAATGCACACAATTAGACAACTAGGGATGTCCTAATGCCAGTTTTTGTAGTCGATGTCAAAACCAGTGAAATTTCACGAAACTCAATACCTATTCGAGACCAAGGCAAAAACAGAAACCCCATTCATTTTATTAAAAGTACCTCCATCATCCAAGTGAACAATATTGTGCCTTTTTCTGTAATATTGTATCTATCTCTGTATATATACACACTGTATATACATATATCTATCTATATATCTGTTTGTACATCTATGTATATTTAGAGACACCCAAGACACACTGCTGGTCAAGTGTTTTAGAACATTTCAGTTTAATTTCAGATTTAATCAATTGAAATGCAATGAATGGCCTTAAATAGTGAAAAGAAAAGCAGTAAACTGCCAGAGATTAAAATTTAAAGTTCAGGTTAGCAAAAACTGAAAAAGAAAGGAAATGTCAGAATTACAAATGGGCCATTTTCAGGGAACAACTAATACGTTACAACCTACAGATATTCTGCAACAATTAAAGTAAAATAAGTCTTGCTTAATTTGAAGCTGAAGCAGACAATTTGCACAGGTGTCCCATTATTTGTGGATTACTTAAAAACCCCTGTCTGTCTTAAAGCAGAGCTGGAATAGTCAGTCTTACTACACCCTCT
>JANRMT010062796.1:55095412-55169307 GCA_026402145.1 Polypterus bichir lapradei
TGCATTCCTTTGGCACTCTTTACCCTACATTTTAATTAAAAACAGTGATGCGCTATTATAAATTTACACTACTCTCATCAGTGGCATTGTTTGCTGGCCCCATGCAGCAGAGTACGCCAAGGTTACATTTTCCAAAATGTTTATGAGGTACAACGAAATGTGTGAAAAATATAGAAAAAATAACCACAATTACAAATTCCTTTGTTTCATCTCTATATTGGCATGCTTTACTTTTCATTAAGCCTTAAGTCAATAAGAATTTAAAATAAAAGTAACAAAATATTTTTTAGGTCCCTGGGAGTTCGTTTTTCCGGAATTTGACCTGTAATTGGCAAAATGCTGACATGAAGTGTATAATGTGTGAAGACTGAAGTAATTCAAATTCAAATAAACACCTTCAAAAAAGGTATAACAAAACAAGTCTGCTTCTGTTCAAGAATATAACCAAAGAAAAACACTATTCAATTTGAATGTTGTCAATGAGTAAAAACCACAGCTCAAATATCAATTGACAGAAAGTTGACTGTTTGGCTGGTGTAGAGGTAAGAGCTGCCGCCACCTAAGCAAAAGGTTGCGGGTGCGAGCCTGGTATCTTCTCATTTTAAGTAATGAGCTGCTATTATTAATATTACTATAATATAATAAAAAAAATACATTTGATTTGAGTCTGTAAAACCCCCTGCAACAATTAAAGTAAATTAAGTCTTGCTTAATTTGAAGCTGAAGCAGACAATTTGCACAGGTGTCCCATTATTTCTGGATTACTTAAAAACCCCTGTCTGTCTTAAAGCAGAGCTGGAATAGCCAGTCTTACTACACCCTCTGAAGTACTACTTTAACAATATTACACTGTAGAAAGTTGTAAATTCAAGTGATATTGCAATACTCAGTATGAAAAAAACAAGTGTGCCTTTATTCAAGAATATAACTAAAGAAAAAGAAACTATTCAATTTGCATGTTGCTGTCAATGAGTAAAAACTGAAGCTCAGATATAAATTGACAGAAAGCTGACTGCCTGGCTGGTGTAGAGGTAAGAGATGCTGCCACCTAAGGAAAAGCTTGCAGGCTTGAGCCTGGGATCTTCTTATTTTGAGTAATGAGCTGCTATTATTATTATTACTACTAGGCTGACCCGCCTTTTAAGGCGACCGACTTTTAAGTTGACCACTTCTTAAGGCAATTCAATATGTAGATCAATTTGATATTTTATGCAAACTCATTAATTTGGTTATATTGCATTTGAGCGGTATTACTTTAATACTCGGAGTTTCTGTTATTTTTGTGATGAAATTTAAACTTTTTTTCTATATTGAGGTCGCCCCTTTGAACCCCCCTGATATTTACTACATGGTGAAGCATTTGTACTCCATCAACATTAATTATTTCCAGAGACATCATTTTGTCTATTTTTCCAGCGCATCGCGCACAAAAGCAAGGGAATGATGGGAGCACCAGAACTCTGCTCACATCATGTCGCTTCGTACCGCAAGCTGCAAGTAGTAAGTATGTGATAAGCGGAATACCGCTACGCTTTCCACTCATGGGACGGAAGGACAATCCCGACCGCTTTTATATAGTAAGAAAGAAGAAGATATCGCACAGTCTGGAGTAGAAAATAATCTTTTACCTGGAAAAACGAAACTACAAATCCCATCGTGCATTGCAAAATGGATGGGGCGTGTGTGAAACTCTGCGCCTGCGTAGCACTCATGGGACGGAAGGACAATCCTGACCGCTTTTATATAGAAGGATAATATAATAAAAAATATATTTGATTTGAGTCTGTAACACCCGGTATAAATTTTTGCTTCCTGTATAAGCTATCGCTCAAGGTATATAAGCAGACACACAACCACTGGTGAATCATGTCTTCTTATTGACACTTAAATTTTTGTTATTCAATTTTATTCTTGAATAAAAGCACACTTGATATATTATACCTTTGCGAAAGTGTTTATTTTACATTCCAGTAACCACTTGAATGACACCAAATCTGTCCCTGCCTCTGTCACACATGCACTTACACATCCATGCATGCATGCATGCATGAAAGCATCGTTATTTGAAAATGCTACGTCATTTGAACATTTGTTCTTCCAATCTTGCCGAATCTCAAATGCCGCGTGATAGTCTAATAGCGGTCACGGGGCATCATATCTTTGATTGCCAGTAGAACAAATAGTTCAGAGCAGGCATCAACCACAGCACCAACTGTGGTCATCGCTGCTCTTGTGAAAAGAATGGGAGATAAATGCCACTAACTCAGAGAGGGAGAGGCAAGTTCGTTATAACATGTGAACGTGACAAAGAATAAAACTGAATTAAAAAAAATTTACTTTTACAAGTACCAAAAATTTACCACAGGTGTTACAAACTCAAATCAAACGTATGCTTTTATTGTATTATAGTAATAATAATAGTAGCTCACTACTCAAAACGAGAAGAGCCCAGACTCGAACCCGCAATCTTTTGCTTAGGTAGCAGCAGCTTTTACTTCTACACCAGCCAAGCAGACAGTCGACTTTCTGTCAATTGATATTTTCTTTTTCTTTGGTTAAATTCTTGCATAAAAGCGCATTTGTTCTGTTATACCTTTTTTGAAAGTGTTTGATATTTGTCTTCAGTCTTCACACATTATACACTTCACGTCAGCATTTTTCCCAATTATTAATAGAACATAAAAAAAGTTTGTTTTAGTTATGTGTTCAACATTTCTTGCTTCACATTTCCTGTCCTCCTACATTTAAGCAGATCGTAGTAGACATGGAACACACATGAAATGTATGTATTCCAAACACATAACAATAATATAGGGTATATTATTTACCCTATAAAATTCAAGGCACCTCACACCCAGATAAAGAGACTTGAGCTGGGAGAACTTCAGCTGTGTTGGTGGGGAATGGGATTGCAGGCTGTTTGCTGCCTGTGCTGACACATTTGCAAAAGAGAGACGCTGAAGAAGAGGTACAACGAAATTTAAGGTGACCCGGCATTACAACTTTTTTCATAGGCTTCAGGGATTTTAGTGTTAAAAATGTACAGGATTTTAGGGTACAGCAAATATTTTAAACTAATGACAGATGTCGTTGGCTAAATAAGATAAGGTGTGGCATACCACTCCCATATTCAATACTTATCAGATTGGTGCATTCCTAATTAATACAATGGTTGCAACACGATCTGTCAATCATGATGGGGATTTTAAGCAAGCTTAGGAATTACTATACTAATTCCATCTGAATAATGCCAGTAAAAGCAAAGATTTGCTTCATTGTCACATTTAGCATTTCAAATTCTAAAACTAGAGAATAAAAAAAATAAAGTACAGCATTGTGTGTCAGGAAAGACATTGCCAAAAGTGTTACAATGTAACACAGAGATACTGCAAATGTTTAATTGTCTGAAATGGAGAGGTCTCTGCTAAATAAAGAGCCATAGTACCTAGAGTAATTTTTTAGCGCTGAATTCCAGATTTTAAACTTTGTAAGACAATACTTACTATATTCTTTGAGTTTCTTATCATCTTGCAGGACACGTCCCTGATAGATTAACCTTTGCTTTTCCACTGGGATTCCCACTGACGCAGCAATATGTTCCTTAAATTCTTTCACAGTTATCTGAAACAAATGATTTTTAACAATTTAAAATTTAAACAAAAAGGTAATAAAAAAACCTTTCATAGTAACCATCATTTTAAAGTATTAAGCACTACTAGTACAATATGAAAGTGATACAATTAAAATATAGAAAGTCAATATGGGCAAGTTCACGCAATAATTTACTAGCAGGAATTGAAGTAGTAATCTTGGTTTCAGGTTCAAACAAAACAATCAAGTACACTGCCAGGCAAAGCAAAGTTGTAAACCCCCCACTGAAAACATGACAATGCTTACCTCTACTCCAACACTGTAACTCCGGCTTTGGGAGTCCAGTGTCTTCACTGTGACATCAATTTTCTGTGACTCTACCATTCTAAAGCTCAGAAGAGCTATCCTAAGAAGACAAAAGAAAAAATGCTGACGATAACCAAAAAATGCTGGCATAAACTTTAAAGAACACAATTTTCACAAATATTTTATTTAAAAAAAAAAAAAAAAAAAAAGTTGTTCACAAAACAATGGTCAAAATATATATAAATAATATAAATCTATATACATAAAATCAATGTGTATATGTATGAATGTATGTATGTTCCAGCATCACTTCCGAACGGCTGGAACAATTTTCATGAAACTTGGTACACATGTTTCTCACTGGTCGACTAAAAATACTATAGGGTGAAATCAACCCTAACCCACCCCCTTCTGGCATATTATCATCCAACTAACACTAGGAAGGACCACCAGAGGGCGAGCTGTTAGTGACTGCAAGTATTCTTTATGTATGAGCACCACTTGCTTTTGAAATTAAATAGAGTTGGCCGGGTTGACATCCCAAGTATTTCTGGGACTCTTTCTGACTTTGTGACTCGAGCCATCATATATATCTATATATATCTATATCTATATCTATCTTAAACATATATATATATATATATATATATATATATATATATATATCTCTCTCTATCTCTATATATATATATCTATATATATATATCTATATATATATATCTATATCTATATCTATATATATATATAAAGCAGACTGTAACAGTGCTGCGATGTTGTATGTATGTTATCATCAAGTCGATGCTCGGAACATTTCTGATGTGATCCGTAAAAGCAACCGACAGTTTTATCAAGAAAAATGCGTAGTATTTTATTTATAACACTTTTTATAGTGTTTGTTTTTGTGAACTATATTTTTATCTTGCATTATTCTTAACAATGTTGCAGTGGTAATAAACTTAAATCAATCTAATAATAATATATAATTTACGTTATTTTACGTCGTCAAAAATTCTGCATGTAAAAACTTATTACTACACCACAAAACAAAAATGCACCTGTCAAAAAACCTTAAAAAAAGGCTTCGCTTTTCCCATCACTTTAACACTACTTTGAACATAATCCGCGATTATACTTTGAGTAAAATATGCTATTATATATATGATTTTATTTTTATCTACCATAAACATCCTATATTTATTTTGTGGATTCAACGGCTCTTTGCGATTTTTGTTTATTCATTAATGAACTAAATGTCATTTGTTTCACAACATCGTAGCTAACGTGTTGGTGTTACAATTTTTTTGTAAAAAAGAAATAGGATTTTTTTTTTTTTTTTTTTTTAATACGTTCATAATCAAAAAACTAATTTAATTAACTTATCAAAATCGAAGTTAAAGTATAAACCAAATATAGCTGTGATATTTAACTTGTAACATTTATTTATATAGGCAAAATATTTAACGTTTGTTTGATAGCAAAATAATTTAAACTGGAAGAGACTAATTGGAGATTCTGGCGTGTATGTCCGTTATTATCCACTTGACGCTGGGAACATTTGGACAATCATTGAAAATTGCTGGAATCAATTTGGACACAGCCTGTTTCTTACATGGACAACTTTTAAGTGGCATGTTCTATGGTACGAAGTCCTAAGAACCTTTATATATTGGCTAAAGATAGAAAAACTAAAAACACTATATAACAAGGCACTTCAGTAAACAGCATAAGCATATTGTTTGATTGTTTGTTAATTTTTTTTTTATTTTTAAAGATGTAATATTTTTCTCAAACAATTAATAAAAAAAAAAAAAAAACACACTATTTTCCTCCTGAGCAAAGCCGGGTATTTCAGCTAGTATATATCATCCAGTACATCCATTTATTTGTAAAAACTGCACTCTGGTTTGACTAATTGTTAACTCATTATTTTGACTATTGATGGAACTAAACAAATACATGCAATGACTGCAATGAGGAGATGTTTAAGAGCTAAATCCATGTATTGCATATCACAAGATGTACAAAAGTTCTTGGGAAAACAGAACAAATGTATTACACCTTATCAAAATTGACTTGTATTTTTTCTTATATTACATAACAGCAGTGTCACATTGGGGCGAGCATGAACACGGCCGAGAGAATAAAACTGAATAAAAAAAAATGCCAACCTTAACAAGTACCATACATTTACACCGGCTGTTACAGACTCAAATCAAATGTATGTTTTTATTGTATAATAGTAACAATAAGAGCAGCTCACTACTCAAAACGTTTATTTTGGGACGCAAGGAGGCTCAAACCCATGACCTTTTGAATAGGAGTCAGCAGTTCTTACCACTGTACTACCAAAGCAGACAATGTACCCTAACCCAATTTCTTATTCTTCGGTTATATTCTTGAATAAAAGCGCACTTGCGTTGTTATACTTGTACCTTTTGTGAAAGTGCTCATTTGATGTTTGGAATTCAGTCTTCACACATTACATACTTCATGTCAAAATTGTGTTGTTAGTACTAAAACATGAAAAATGTTTGTCTTTTAGGTATGTGTTCAATATTTCTTGCATTTCCTGTCATCCTACACTTACATAGACCTTTGTAGACACGGAACACACATGAAATGCATGTGTTCCAAATAACGATATATTTTTTTAGCCTATACAGCTCTAGGTACTACCTCACTCCCTGATAAACAAGGTTTGAGCTGGGAAAGGTTTTTGCCATTCCTGCAGGATTGCAGGCTGCTTGGGCTTATTGACACATTTATAAGACAAAAGACGCTGAATGGAGAGGTACGAACAGATTTAAGATGGGCCAGGTTTATGAGTTGTTTTGTAGGCTTCGGTAATTCTAGTGTTAATAAAGCATGTATCATGCTAGCATTTATGACCTCTCTCTTACGTACAGATCAAACTGAGAATTTGTAAAACGAGTTATGCTTGACAAGCTCTATACCACTGACCAACAACTGTCCGTTTTACTATTTCCATGTTGTATGCTTCAAATGCTTGTCATATTAAAAGTATAGTAAACAATGTCAGGTTCCATTTATATACATGAGTATAACTGAAGCAACCAACTAATGGAACGTGGTCTTAAGGCATTCTCTTCTATTCTGTAAAATTTCAATGAGGCTAGGAAACTGGTATCTACTACCTAAAAAAACACTATTTTAAAGAAAAATTAAACAAAATGCATCAAATGGGAACAAGTGAAAAAACTCATATTTATCAAACTGAGGAAAATCATCCACTTTTATACTGACTGGCATATATAATAATTTAAAGGACATGTTTAGAATTGTGGAACTTGATTATTCACAGTTTTGGTAATGGTATAACCCTGGACACTTTCATTGTAAACTGGTACTGAATTTATTAATTTTATTTTAAAAAGTCTTTAGTTTTAAAATTCCCCTCCTTGAGCAGCTTATCATTGCAGCCAATGGGGCAGCAGTCCAAACATGAAACAAAAGTCTTTGAAATTCCAAGATATGTCCACCTTAAATTTCATAAATATATACATACTCACTGGGACACAGGTAGTTCACACATGAAAACCTTCAAAAAAAAGCCCACTAAGACTGAATAAAGAAGGGTGTCAAAAGTAATCTAGTTACATGATTAACTTAGACATTTTAATTGAGGATTATTTTTAACTATCTTTAACATAAATTTGGTGTGAAGGCAAACAAATCACAGATGAAGGGCCCAGCAGAAAGCATTAGAAAGTTTCAATGGCTTGGGAGCATTTTACTTTAAAATAAAATTAAAGTGGTCTTCCAGCACAGAACAGTAGCAATGTGGCCACATCTCAAAAGATGACACTTACATTTCACTAATGCCACAGAGCTATGCCTAACCACGGACTGTGTACGACCGTGGTGTGATACTTACTATAGCTTTGTCAACTTAATATACTGTAAAGGAACTTATGCCAGAATACCGTTTATTGACTTCAGTTTAGCGTTTAACACCATTGTCCCTGAACTGTTAACTAAACTTATACAGACTGAACTGAATAAACCGGAAACAGTAAGTTCATGTGAACTCCCACCTCTCTGACTTTCTCCATATTAGCATAGGTGCCTCTCAAGGCTGTATACTATCCCCCTACTTTATTCCTTGAACACCAATGATTGTAGGTCACCATATACTTCAGTTAAAATCATTAAGTTTGCTGATGACTAGTGGTGCAACGGATCAAAAAACTCATGGTTCGGATCGGATCACGGTTTTAAGTCACGGATCGGATTAATTTTCGGATCAGCAAAAAAAAAAAAAAAAAAAAAAACACGACAAGACAAATTTAACTCTCCATTTATTTAATTAAGTATTTTTGCCCATTAAAAAACATTCAACTCAAGACTCATTCCACTCAATTATATAAATACAAATTAATGTGCAATATAGGGCATGATAACTATTTCCTTTAATGTGGACACAATAAAAAACAACTTTAAATGCAATTTTAGGCATCATTGCTTCTTACTTTGAACATGGAGAGAGAAAAAAAAACTAGCTTATGTCCACATCATCAAAAAAGAAGAAAGCAAAGCAGACCTGAGCTTATAATTTCGATTTTTTTTTCAAAAACATATGGATGTCTACATTTTCTGGGGAAAGTGTAGATCTCTTTGCTGTAACTATGTCCCCTGCTGTTGAGAACACCCTCTCGCTAGGCACTGAAGTGCCACGCACAGCAAGATGGTGTCTTGCCATTGTGGCAAGGTGAAGGTATTTACATTCGTTGCTTTTCCACCAAGTCAGTGGATCACCATCGACTGGAATGCTACTTGCTGCCTCATAGGATACCACCTCCTCTTTGATGGTGTCAGCAAAAGCCTTGCTGACCATGTCCTTCTGTGCAAAGGTTTCGTCAAAAAGCTCAGCCATTGCCGACTTCTTTTGAGGAGATGTGTCTGCTCCTGTTGGTGCTGCATGTTGACGCTGTAGGGAAAGTTACATTATTGATTAAAACTTTTTTTTAAATGATGCTAGAGGTTTGTCGAGCTTCTCTGCTAAAGCTGCTACCGCTGTGCATGACCACGCGTATGAAGTGGCAGGGCAAAAGTCGAGCGAAAATGCGTGAGAGAGGTTGAATTAGTGCGCGAGAGGTACCGAGTTAGTGCATGAGAGAGATAGTGAGTGACAGAAGTTTAATTGCAGTTCAGTGCGCAAGAGCTACCGAGTTGTGCGAGAGAGGTTGAGAGAGTATGCGAGAGACACGCGCACAATACAGTGGAACTTTTTTTTTTCTCGGATCTTCGGATCACGTGCGTACCGAACCGTGGACAGGAATCGGTTCGGATCACGGATCAACAGTGATCCGTTGCACTACTACTGATGACACCACCATTATTGATCTAATTACTAACAGCAACAAAACATTACAGGCAGTCCCTGGGTTACGTACGAGATAGGGACTGTAGGTTTGTACTTAAGTTGAATTTGTATGTAAGTTATTATTTTAATAAATGCTATTGTTGACTGACTGTAACCAAGTGCTCTGCCAATGAATGATGGATTTTCACCTCACTCAGACCTTTTTATTATTTCTACTTTATTTTCAATAGTGATGGTTTTTCTCTTCTTTACTATATCACCAGCACTTGCATCAGATTTGTGTTTCAGAGACACTCTTGAAGGTTGAAGTAAAGAAGGTTAAGATGAGCTCTTCTGCACAGCACTGTACACACCATCACAGCAGGAAGGCACCCATCGTCAATATGTCTGATGTACTAACAAGAGACAACTTCCTGTTATGTGCGTAACAGTACAAGCAGGCTTGCTATTAAGAATGAATGGGGGCGGCGAGGGGCGGTTCATCACCAGCCCACCTCACAGTCACCTCCACTACAGTATGCTGCCTACAGCATCCGCCGACCGAGAACAAACACGGTGCGGCCAAAGGCGAGTAGTAAATCACCCCCCATTCAACAGGCAGCCATCCGAGGCACACTACAATGCTACCCCCTGCTGCCCCATTCACCCTCAATGGCATCCGATCAGCCACAACCGGGTCACCGCTTACAGCATTACCAGCCGCCCACCAAGAACGAACGAGGCAGCCGTGTGTGGTGGGCGGGCAGTGAAACTGCTTGCCGCTGGGAGCCGCCCAAAGGACACTACACTGCATGAGCAGCGAAATCATCCCCCTCTAGTCTCTGTCCAGACACCGCTTGCAGCATCCCCAGGCTGAAGATGACGAAGCGCCAGTTACTGAAGCGCATGCGTCGTAGCTACGGTCCCGTTAGTAAGTCGTAAGTCAGATGTCCATAACCTGGGGACTACCTATATAGAAAAGAGGCGTTCCATGTTGTGTCTTGGTGTGCTTCCAACAACCTAGAGCTCAATATTTCCAAGGGAGTGGAAATGGTCATTGATTTTTCAATAACAGCAGTTACAACCGCTACCACTAGTAATGAATGATTGTGTAATCAATAAGGTGGAATCCTCCAAATTTTTGGGCGCATCGATCACAAACACTCTCAGCTGGGACCTTAACACCACCTACATCACTGTTGCAGACCTGAATACACCTCATGTCACACAGATCACCACAGACTCATTTCACCCTGTTCATTACTTATTCCATAAACTTCACTCTGGTAAACACTTAACTTCAATTAAAACTGACAAACACCTCAAAAGTTTCTTTCCCAGAATCACAGCCCTCTCAAACCAGTATCCTAGCAGGACTTCTTTGAATATTCACACATTCTGTCAGATACTGTACCAATCTATGTGTGTATAATACAAGTATATGTATGTGTGCACATGTGCACACACACTTATACTTTCACATCACTTGCACAACATACACACACAGGTCTTTTATTTTTAGAGATCTAACGTGTATTAGCAGGATTTTTCCTGCTATCTTTGTTTTATATTTAGCTTCAACAACATAACACACTTAGAAATCTTTACACACACCTTTAAAAGCCTAAGGATGAGGACAAAAATACAGACTTTTGAGGGTTCTCAAATTTTAAATTTTAATGCCTACACCCCCAAAAGTCCTAATCTACAGTGCATCCGGAAAGTATTCACAGCGCATCACTTTTTCCACATCAAAATTGAGCTCAGGTGCATCCCGTTTCCCCTGATCATCCTTGAGATGTTTCTGCAACTTAATTGGAGTCCACTTGTGGTAAATTCAGTTGATTGGATATGATTTGGAAAGGCACACACCTGTCTATATAAGGTCCCACAGTTGACAGTTCATGTCAGAGCACAAACCAAGCATGAAGTCAAAGGAATTCTCTCTAGACCTCCGAGACAGGATAGTCTCGAGGCACAAATCTGGGGAAGGTTACAGAAAAATTTCTGCTGCTTTGAAGGTCCCAATGAGCACAGTGGCCTCCATCATCTGTAAGTGGAAGAAGTTCGAAACCACCAGGACTCTTCCTAGAGCTGGCCGGCCATCTAAACTGAGCGATCGGGGGAGAAGGGCCTTAGTCAGGGAGGTGACCAAGAACCCAATGGCCACTCTGTCAGAGCTCCAGAGGTCCTCTGTGGAGAGAGGAGAACCTTCCAGAAGGACAACCATCTCTGCAGCAATCCACCAATCAGGCCTGTATGGTAAAGTGGCCAGACGGAAGCCACTCCTTAGTAAAAGGCACATGGCAGCCCGCCTGGAGTTTGCCAAAAGGCACCTGAAGGACTCTCAGACCATGAGAAACAAAATTCTCTGGTCTGATGAGAATAAGATTGAACTCTTTGGTGTGAATGCCAGGTGTCACGTTTAGAGGAAACCAGGCACCACTCATCACCAGGCCAATACCATCCCTACAGTGAAGCATGGTGGTGGCAGCATCATGCTGTGGGGATGTTTTTCAGTGGCAGGAACTGGGAGACTAGTCAGGATAAAGGGAAAGATGACTGCAGCAATGTACAGAGACATCCTGGATGAAAACCTGCTCCAGAGCGCTCTTGACCTCAGACTAGGGCGATGGTTCATCTTTCAGCAGAACAATGACCCTAAGCACACAGCCAAGATATCAAAGGAGTGGCTTCAGGACAACTCTGTGAATGTCCTTGAGTGGGCCAGCCAGAGCCCAGACTTGAATTCGATTGAACATCTCTGGAGAGATCTTAAAATGGCTGTGCACCGACTCTTCCCATCCAACCTGATGGAGTTTGAGGGGTACTGCAAAGAGGAATGGGTGAAACTGGCCAAGGACAGGTGTGCCAAGCTTGTGGCATCATATTCAAAAAGACTTGAGGCTGTAATTGCTGCCAAAGGTGCATCAACAAAGTGTTGAACAAAGTCTGTGAATACTTATGTACATGTGATTTCTCAGTTTTTTTATTTTTAATAAATTTGCAAAAACCTCAAGTAAACTTTTTTTACGTTGTCATTATAGGGTGTTGTGTGTAGAATTCTGAGGAAAAAAATGAATTTAATCCATTTTGGAATAAGTCTGTAACATAACAAAATGTGGAAAAAGTGATGCGCTGTGAATACTTTCTGGATGCACTGTATATATTACGTGCAATGCTACAAATGAACCTCATGAATGTTCATACAAGAGCATGTAAAAACAATTCATTATTTTCTCATATTAGACATATATAAATGAAGGACCTATTTGTGTGTGTGTGTGTGTGTATGGAGCAGTCCACTCTGCTTACGCTCTACCACAGCCACTAGATGGCACATGCATACATTTTTAATTTTTTTTGGCGCCTGCACGCACCTAAGTTTTCATTACAAAATACAGGTCCTTCTCAAAAAATTAGCATATTGTGATAAAGTTCATTATTTTCTGTAATGTACTGATAAACATTAGACTTTCATATATTTTAGATTCATTACACACAACTGAAGTAGTTCAAGCCTTTTATTGTTTTAATATTGATGATTTTGGCATACAGCTCATGAAAACCCAAAATTCCTATCTCAAAAAATTAGCATATTTCATCCGACCAATAAAAGAAAAGTGTTTTTAATACAAAAAAAGTCAACCTTCAAATAATTATGTTCAGTTATGCACTCAATACTTGGTCGGGAATCCTTTTGCAGAAATGACTGCTTCAATGCGGCGTGGCATGGAGGCAATCAGCCTGTGGCACTGCTGAGGTGTTATGGAGGCCCAGGATGCTTCGATAGCGGCCTTAAGCTCATCCAGAGTGTTGGGTCTTGTGTCTCTCAACTTTCTCTTCACAATATCCCACAGATTCTCTATGGGGTTCAGGTCAGGAGAGTTGGCAGGCCAATTGAGCACAGTAATACCATGGTCAGTAAACCATTTACCAGTGGTTTTGGCACTGTGAGCAGGTGCCAGGTCGTGCTGAAAAATGAAATCTTCATCTCCATAAAGCTTTTCAGCAGATGGAAGCATGAAGTGCTCCAAAATCTCCTGATAGCTAGCTGCATTGACCCTGCCCTTGATAAAACACAGTGGACCAACACCAGCAGCTGACATGGCACCCCAGACCATCACTGACTGTGGGTACTTGACACTGGACTTCAGGCATTTTGGCATTTCCCTCTCCCCAGTCTTCCTCCACACTCTGGCACCTTGATTTCCGAATGACATGCAAAATGTGCTTTCATCCGAAAAAAGTACTTTGGACCACTGAGCAACAGTCCAGTGCTGCTTCTCTGTAGCCCAGGTCAGGCGCTTCTGCCGCTGTTTCTGGTTCAAAAGTGGCTTGACCTGGGGAATGCGGCACCTGTAGCCCATTTCCTGCACACGCCTGTACACGGTGGCTCTGGATGTTTCTACTCCAGACTCAGTCCACTGCTTCCGCAGGTCCCCCAAGGTCTGGAATCGGTCCTTCTCCACAATCTTCCTCAGGGTCCGGTCACCTCTTCTCATTGTGCAGCGTTTTCTGCCACACTTTTTCCTTCCCACAGACTTCCCACTGAGGTGCCTTGATACAACACTCTGGGAACAGCCTATTCGTTCAGAAATTTCTTTCTGTGTCTTACCCTCTTGCTTGAGGGTGTCAATGATGGCCTTCTGGACAGCAGTCAGGTCGGCAGTCTTACCCATGATTGCGGTTTTGAGTAATGAACCAGGCTGGGAGTTTTTAAAAGCCTCAGGAATCTTTTGCAGGTGTTTAGAGTTAATTAGTTGATTCAGATGATTAGGTTAATAGCCCGTTTAGAGAACCTTTTCATGATATGCTAATTTTTTGAGATAGGAATTTTGAGTTTTCATGAGCTGTATGCCAAAATCATCAATATTAAAACAATAAAAGGCTTGAACTACTTCAGTTGTGTGTAATGAATCTAAAATATATGAAAGTCTAATGTTTATCAGTACATTACAGAAAATAATGAACTTTATCACAATATGCTAATTTTTTTTAGAAGGACCTGTAATTGTGTGCGTGTTCGTATGTGTATGGATCAGTCTGCTCTGCTCACACTTAACCACAGCCACGGCAGTTGGTGTGAATTCTACAGAAGATGTAGAAACTTGTACAATAGTGACTTGCACTTAGTGAGATGGCGTATGCATACACCTTTAAATGTTTTCGGTGCCTGCATGCACCTCACTTTTCATTCTACACAAGCTGGCAAATTCAGCTTTGTGGTACATGCACATTGTACGTTCACACAACGAGCTACCATACCATACCAGCCCGACTCATTCAATTTGTACCACAGCTGCATTCAATTACACGTCCATCTCAAACAAAATACGACCTGTCCCGGCCCGCTTAGCTGACGCCTCTGCAAGTTCACCAATATAGTAAAACCACTAGTCTTCAGGTTGCTTTTTGTCTTGAAGACCACACACAGCTAATTATAATATTTGGATCAGCCTGAAGTACCATGGACAGTTGCTCAAAGTAGCCAGTCCATCATCCGTAAGGACCATTCCATCACCTGCCCTGACTGCAACTCTCCGAGGAACAGATTAGGATGCGCATAGTGCTTCAATTTGTCTGTAAGCAAAACATGATGATGCACCTCCTTCTGGGGCAACACCAGTAACACCAACACAACATTCAGGGTCTTGTTATGGAAGGTCTCCCACATCATATTAGGTTAGGATCAGCAGGCGCACCAAAGTCTGCAAGTTTCTCACACAAACTGCATAAACACTTTTCAGAAACAGCCTAATCTTTGAGTCTGCCCAGTTCCTGCCTCATTTTCCTAATACGTGGTAGCCTATTGGACCTAAGCTGGATCTTGAGGCTGAGAGCTGTGAACCACCCAATCTCTCTGAGATTGTGCAAGTGGTGAACCAGCTGAGGGCAGGGAACACTGCAGGGATCTGTGCTTCCATTTGGGAGACAGATGTCTTCCCAACTTACTGGAAAACAGGACTTCTTGTCCCTATCTGGAAAGGGAAGGGAGATCGTCTGGAATGCAGGATCCACACAGGGATAACATTGCTCTTGGTGCCGGTAAAGGTCTTTGCTAGGGTTAACTTAAATAGGATCCGTGATCACTTGCTCACATACCAGTGACCGGAGCAGTCTGGTTTTACGCCTAAGAAGTCTCCCATTGATCTCATTCTGACACTGAGGGTTATCATGAAGCACAAACACAAATATCGGCAGAGTTTGTTTACAGCCTTTGTCGATGTTCATAAAGCATTCAACTCAGTTAATCAAGCTTCCCTGTGGGACATACAAAAGATGCTGAATATCATGGCTGGCCTGTACACGTACTGTGAGTGCTAGGCAGAGTGGAGGCAGAATCTCTAAATTTTTCCCAGTTAAATCTGGGGTTTGTCAAGGGTGTGTTCTTACTCCTACTCTGTTCAATGTTTGCATGGATAGGATGTTGGGGAGGCTTGTAGGATCCAGCAACTGTGGGGCAACTGTTGGTGAAGACAGATTCACTGATCTTGACTTTGCTGATGATACTACGATCTTAGCGGAGTCAATGGAGGATCTGATCAGGAAACTGAGCAGGGATTCTAAGTTTCTGAGCTTCCTGGATAAAAAACCAAGATCCAGGCCTTTAATGACCTCCTGGCCACAGCCATAAGCAGCGTGTCTGCCTGCGGAAAGAATGTTGACCTTGTTGAGAGCTTTCCTTACATCGGCAGAGACATTCACGTCTCTGGTGACTCTAACTATGAAATCAGTAGACAGATTGGGAGAGCACTGTGGGTCATGAGATCGTCCAAGTCTTTATAGTCCTAGTGATTCCTGTTTTGCTATATGGTTGCGAGATATGGACGTTATCCAGTGACCTGAGATGAAGACTGGACTTCTTCAGTACTGTGTCTCTTCAGAGAATCCTTTGATACTGCTGGTCTGACTTTGTGTCGCGTGAGCGGTTACTCAAGAAATCTAAAATGAGGCACCTGCTTTGTGAGGGAACATCAGTTATAGCACTACATCCATGTGGTGCGACTCCTCAAGAGTGATTCGGTTCACAGGATATTCACTATTGGGGGGCCAAGCAGCTGGACCAGGCCAAGGAGGGGCCCACCTAACCCCTGGCTGCAGGAGGTATATGGTCATTTTCAGGGGGCAGGACTAGACCATGTATTTGCCTGGGGGGTTGCTAACCAGGATCTTGAGCTGCTTCATCATGTGGTGGGTGCAGCAACACGTTGTACCAGTGCATGCTCCTCAACCTGAACCAACATGATATATATTTGTAAACCTCAATAAACAGGCTTTTTTTTTTTTTTTAAATTACTTAAAAAAAAAAAGATATAACACATATAGTGCAAGTTATCCGCGCAGCAATGCTGTATGATACTTTGACAAATGCCAAGGAAACAGTCATGCAGATCCACCTACAGTTCAGACTGCCAGATACCAGGAATACTCTATTTGCATTCCTTTGGGTTGTTACACATGCAGATAGGCAGAGGTCAGACTTGAGATATACATTTGAATAATGATGCCTGTCTCCTTCATCTTAAATTAACTGATAAAAAGCTAAAGCTTTCCTGCACCCATCAAAATAACAAAACGTTTTATTAATTGGGCCAAAAAGCTATTCTTCACCAGTTTTATTGAATTAATGTATGTTCATTTTCTGGCAGAAACCCCATATTCCCTTTCAGCCCATGGCTGGCTGTGTAGTGACAATTTTGGCAAGCCATGAAAACAAACAAGGGCGATGGAAAGCATGGAATAATGTATTTTAATAAGAAACTCTAATGCATCATCTATAACAGTTGGTTACTTCAATTTTTAATTAACTTTTTTTTTTTTTTTTAACAGGTTACTCTTAAAATAATTGTGCATTAATTGATTACCAATATATAGTCGATAGTAACAGCACTATTAATGAGTGACACTTGTTATTAAAACTGCTGGAAAACATCCAACATGTCCAGACAACAGACTGCTTCCTTCATAACTTCAGCTTTTTATCATTGCTGATAATTTTTCAGTCATTAATCACCATGCTGTTCTGGAGTTAATTTCATCTTCAGAAAAAAATAGAGCAACACTTTAGTTTAGTTACTGCAAAAATGTGTCTATTACTCATTTCCTCTTATGTAACAAGACAAAGAAGACAAACACTTCTTTGGATCTTCCTAACACAAAGCATTAGTAAAATGGTTATTCACCTGTGCAGCAGGGCCAACCAAAATAACTTCACTTTGGAGTTGTCAGAAGTGTTTTAAGTGAAACATATCTCTCTTGATGTTGCACACTTCAATATATGTACGGCCTGTGAATTATTCATATTCTAAAGTCATTTTACCAGCATATCAAATGCCACACTGCACAAAGATGAACACCCACTTTACTGATGCTTTGCAACTGTCATTACCATCTAAAGGGAACATAAGTAAGCAATGCATTTTTGGATTACCTAAAGTACTACCAATTTTCATAAAAGACTTATTTTTTTTAATTAAATGGCATCTTGATTACCTGATCTGCAAATTCTTTATCTTAAAAACTATTACGCTTCCCTGTTTCCCCTTCATTTCTTGACTCTCTTTTCAATCTGCCTTCTTCAAATGGCACCATGACTACCTAGCCAGCTGTTTGATAAAATGTGATCTGACAGATGGGAGGTAGAACTGGTCTGACAACACATTTTAAAATTAACTGTACTGCTTTATATAGCTAATTTGACTAACAAACAAGGGTTAGAGTAAATAGTCATACAGACCTTTGCTTTATACATATATACCATGCTTTTAGTTTTTCACCCCTTCATTTTCCAAACTCTTATTTGTATGTAGTAAATCCATAAAAAGTTGGCACCATGCTTCAAGCACATGACAGGAACCAACCATTCAGAAAGAAGGATTAAGGGTGGGGTAAAAACTACCTTTTGTGTGCTCCCCATCCAGTCATGTGTGCAACACAATACAAAAATCACCACTTACTAAAGATTTAATTTGATTTAATATTAGCTAGGAAAATCTATGTGTTAAGGTAACAGCTTTTGCAGCAGATTTCATCACAGTTGTTACGGTAAGTGAAGAGATCCAGAAATTAAGAATAGTGCAGATTTGCAACTGTAATGCAGAAAAATTAAGATAATTTTTCAATTGAAGTGTTTCAGACATTGTGATGAAGGAGGTGTTGCTGGCTTTTTTATCCTTCCACTACAGTGGTTTATACCATCCACTTAAAAAGCTAGCTAAAATCTGAGGAAAATGCACTGAAATCATATGATTTATAGCCACTTCAGCAAAATGATAAAAAGTTATGTGTTTTTGTTTTATAATCAGGTGGATCTTGTGCAGTTGGAATCAGTCTTATGTTAAAGCAGTGACCATATAAAGTAATTCACATTACATTTGTATGTTTCTGCCCAGGTGTACAGGGACCTTTAGATTGTACAAATTTCTTATGGCACATTCCTTTTTTGGATACAACAAGCTGTTTCAACTTAATTCAAATGTTAATGCCATTAAATGTAAACCAGTGGCACATCTGGACAGGTCTCACCATCTTACTGCCAGTCTGGTATTTTGACTGCAAGCCCCAAATTCTAGGATGTTAAGTGTATGTGTTGGTACAGTGTTATTTGTTTATTATAATATTTATATTTTTTTTCTTCAGCTTCTTTAAATTTCTACTTGTCCTTAGAGGCAAATACAGTATATTTAGGTGTGTGTTTTGGATTGGTATGGTGTTGTTTGTTTATTAAAATATTTAGATTTTTTTCTTGAGCTTCGGTAAAGTTTTAACTTCCCTTCCCCTTAGGGACAAAGTATACATCTATTAAGCAATACCCATAAAAACTACAATAAGGTTATAGTATTTAAAAGGTGTGCGTTTTATTTCTCGGAAGCACATTACTTTCAGTGATTCCTTTCTAACTTTGCAGTTTATCACCCTTGAAATTAATACAGAATATGAATTTTAGCTGCATGCCGGAAAACAATTACTTGGCGATATATACGTAGAATACGACTTCAAATCTTCTCACATTCATTTAGGCCATGATTTACTACTTGCAAAGTTTTGTGCTTTTTGATTTAACTGTTGTTGTGCCAATATAGGCAAAGATACTAGGAAAAAAAAATCACGGAACTTTTTTTTTTTTTTTTTTTCCAAAAGAAATATTACCGCCCGGCTATTTAATCTCTAAATTTAAATCGTACAATATAATACGCATAAAGCCAGTATCACATTTCTGTGCGAAATGTTTCCAACACAACCTAAAATGTAATCAGTTTTGCCATTCTAAACTAATTATTATAGCCAGTCAACAAGTGAGGACGTATATGTTTAAGACCATGAAATTAGGGATTGTTAGCATTTGCGCATTAAGTAAACATGCACATCTTTCATTCCCTTTCCAGTAGCGAAACAAATTATCAGAAACCAACCTCTTTCAGTCTTCCTTCAAACAAGGCTTAATGTTTGCGAATTCTAGTATTAAGTTCGCAACAACTTTAAGGTTCATCTTTAAAGTCTAGCCATCACTGTAACTATAAAAAAAAATACACAAACATTAGGAAGCGTTACCTGCGCCCAGAAGAGCAACACTCACTCACCCCGGCGTTTCTCGTCAGGGATTTGCTCCCCTTTTCTTTCCGTCGGTTGAAGGTTGTTAAATAGAATCCACACAGTTACCTCGGTTACTCCTCTCTTGTCGCCAGTACTATGCTTACTAACACTATGCTTTGGATATGATCGATTTTTCTTCTTGTTTAACGCAACGATTCTCTGAGAACCAGGCCAAACGGAAGCACTGCAATGTAACCTCTTGCCCCACTGTAGCTGTCCTAGTTCAGCCTGATTTACGTTTAAACGTTCTTAGAAAGTGTCTGTTTCAGTAACCTCGCACGTGTCTAATGTGATATAAAAAGAGTCATACTAACTTTAAAAAGTTAACATTAATATTCCTATCTGCAATTTATAAACTGAAAATAATTTTCCTGACAGGCAATAACTGAGGCCAGCACACACCGGTCCCTCTATTTTCCAGTGGTTTCTTCTGTGTTTTAATGTGGCTCACACTAGAGGGAGCTGCATTTCTTTTTATTTTGTGTGGCTGTCCGGCACAGTTCACTTTTTGTACCTGTATAGCTTTAGCTTTTTTAAAAAACATTTTAACATAATTTCAGACACGATCGGGTTTAAAGCTAATTTAAGTATATGATAAAGAATAGGAGAGTGAAATGAAGATAACTTGAAAACTGTGTTTCATATGAAATTGTTTTTTCATTTCGTTGTGAAGATATGGTGACCATTCTGTTAGGACTTCGGCCTTCAAATCAATAGTAGCAAGTATATGTTCCGAGCTGGCTACAGTCTGCGCTTTTTCACGTTCTCTCAGCATTTGCTAGGTATAGTTCTCATATTTTTAAATACTTTCAGAATAGCCTAGTTGGTGACACAAAATTATGTGAAGGAGGGCGTCACACATCCATAACTAATTCTTGTCTAGCTGTACATGGGCATCAAATTTTGCAATAAGTATTTTTTATTAACTACAGCAACCTTGTTTTGTAAATATCTGACCTTGAATTCTTTTAACTTTTCATGGTTTTCATTCCGTTTCCACCTGGTAATTTAGACTATGGTTAAATGTGCATTGTCCAAGAAGAAAGAGTCACCTGCCATCTCATTTAATGTGTGCCTTTCCCACAGTGTAAGACATATAAAAACATATATTACTTTTTGTTATCCGAGACAAGAAACTGGCAAGTGAATAACTTTTGAATGTGATAGGCAACCAAAGAGCTCATGCTGTATTTCAAATGTATAAATTTGCAATATTTAAACGCTGCTTGTTGCATGTAGCATGCGACTGCTTGTTGAGATTGCATTATTGATTACGTTGGGCATGTGAAACAGACAAGCTAAATAAATAAACTCAACAAATGCTACTAGTTTACATTTACATTTAATATGATCAAGCCAGAATCTAATTATAGTAGTTGGAAGTTGGCCTAAAGCAAAAATTGTGTGGACTGTTTGATTCACTGGTTAAGACTTTGACCTTTAAATCTTAAGATTGTTGGTTCAGTTGCTGTTCCCAACTCAGTCTCTTAACCTTTGATAAATTACTTAACCTGCTTTGCGGTACAAATTTACAAATTACACGTAAGCAGTTGAACTGAACTGTAAATAAATATATTTACTCAGGCCATCTTCAAGCACTGTGGTGGGCTGGTGCCCTGCTCAGGGTTTGTTCCTGCCTTGTGCTGGCTCCAGCAAACCCCCCGACCCTGTGTACCACAGGGCACAATTTAGAATTGCCAATGTCTTTGGGAGGAAACGGGAGTACTCAGAGGAAACCCATGCAGACACGGGAAGAACTTGCAACCTCCATGCAGGGAGGACCTGGGAAGCGAACCCAGATCTCCTAACTGTGAGGCAGCAGCGCTACCACTGCGCCACCCCATAATGAATAAGACTTTGCTTAAATGTAAATAAAGCTACATAAAGTTATATTGTTTTGTAACTTTTGTGTGACTATGAACATTAAATAACATTTATTTTAATTTTAACATTTATTCTTGCTGAATAGCCTAGGTGGGATATAGCTTCTGCTTACAGACTCCTGAAGAACCCGCTAAGACACATCCTTGACAATGTTTGACATCTGGTTTGAGATTTTTACTGTGTAAAGCAGTGTCAGGTTTTGTCTGGAAACAATATGGCCCATATAAGCAAAAAACATACACTTTTGTCTTGTTTGCCCATGTGTTTCTTCCCCAGCATTTTATGGTCGAATGGGTGTAATCTGGCAAAATGCTTTTTATTGGAAATATGAGTAAAAAGTGATTTAGAAATGTTTTACTGGTATAACAACATAGCCATATGTTTAACCAACATATAAACAGATTTTTCTAATAGAGAGATAGTCAAAAAAAACTAATAATGATAACATAAAATAAATTTGTCCACTGGCCTGTGCTATAAATTTGTCATCTTTATGATTCCAATAATTTTGATCATTTTTATAATGAAAATCGCCAAATTTGCGCATTTCCTGTTCAAATACAGGGTAGAAACGCAAGGTGCGGCAGTGATGAGTTGAGCCTCACCTCGGACTGCACTGTCCCTCACACACTGGGTTGATGCATGCAATTGGCGCGTACCTGTTGCTGTCTCACTGTATGTCGTCAATATAATGTTTGCAGACATGTTTTTTATACTCCCTGACTTTCCTCAACCTGGCTAATATCTTTAATGAATGTGTGTGACATATTTAGTCTTGCTGATAGGACATAAAACCGCAGTGAAAAGGCAGAAGGTGAGGCAGACAGTACTGTGTCACCCTGAAGGGGACTGATGTAAGCCTAACAGGTGTTTGTTGCTGCTGTTCTTCTACGTAGAGGCGCCAATAAGTTAGCGACATCAGAATGTCAAGTGCACTACAGCGGGCCATTTATTTTTATTTTTTGTTCTAACTGACTGCCAAAATTGAACATTATATACTGTATCTAAGCTTAAAAATTTCTCAAAACTGGACTTTCAGTCAGAGCAGGAAGTGATAAATAATGGAAGACCAAGGCCAGAGCTAAAAGGTTTGCTTCATACTAAGGGACAAAAGACAACTCGCTTTCAAATGGAGTGGTACACCTGAAAAGACTGGTCATGTGGCTGTTCTACATGAAACTGCCTTTATTGCTTTTTGTGCCTTTTGTGCTCAACTTGTGACAATATCTGGACTAATACGGGATATTGTGGCATGAAATAAATTTACCAAGAAGCCTGCAGTCAGTGAATAAGTTACTATTTTGAGTTCATATATTTGTAAATCTGACTCTGAAGGAGTCAGTACCTCACCAGCTATGAACCTCACCATACGTCACTGATGCTAAATTTATACGTGAACTGAGTTGAGGAGCCAAAAAGGGTTTTAAACATCTAGGATATCAGAAGTCTTCACCTTCACTGGAGAGAGAAAGGGAGAAAGAAGGAGAACAGACAGAGACATGTTAAGGTTAATGTGGGAGACTGCACTGCTTCATGCATCTCCGTATATGTTGTGGACCAGTGGTGACATTTGTGACAAGTTACTTATCATTCATATGTCAATATTAAGTGTAATATTTTAAGGTACTACCACACTTCTGGATTAAATGCATACTTTAGTTTTAGAATATTAAATTCAGATTTACTTTAAATATTTAATATAGTGCTGGGTTTTAATTTCACTCTCAGTTATTCTATGTGTCCTCATAGATTTCCCCAGGGTGTTCTGATTTTCCACCCAGATCCCAAGCATGTGCATCTTAAGCTGATTGGTAGTCCAAACTGGCCTTTGTGAATGAGGCTGTGTAAACAAGTAGGCCTCTGGATGTACTGGTGTCCCTTCCAGTTTTGTTTCCTACCTACCACCCAAGCATAGGCCCCTACTACCACCCTGATTTATATTAAACTGGTTGGAGATGTTATGTACATATAGTATGTATACACACAATGCAAACTTGACTGACCCACTGACTTTCATCAACCAAAACACTATTCCCTGTTTCGCTATAAAGCTGAAATTTGGCAGTATGATACATATGGGGTAGTAGGTATCAACTAAGAAAAAACATTTCAATTTTTAGGAGTTAAACCCCCCACAAAAGAAAAACTAAATACCTCAAATTCTCAAAATTGCCTTGACAGATTTGATTTGATTGAAATATGGTGGCATTGTTGAAATAAGAAAATTATCTGACACATGTTTTTTTTTTGGCGTCAATGTTTTTTTATTTTTCTATTTTTAAAAAAATTATGCTATGTATATACTCTGTGCTGAGAATGGGCTTGATGCAAACAAAGACTGAGCAGAAATTAGGAGCCATGCAAATAGCATCAGTAGCCAGTATGGTGGACAGAGTACTGAAGAAGCAGCGGTGTCCTGAACTGGAATAAAAATATGTGATCACATTACGAAATTGAAAGAAAGCTTGGCAAAGCTCAAGGAAGAAATGCTGTACTTGATTGGACAGCGTAAATAAGTGAAACTCATAAACCTCTAAAAATGATAATAGGTAAACCTGCACTACCGCATTAGAGACAGAACTTTATTATAAGATGCTATTAATTGACACTGGTTAACAGCAGTACAAGGTTGGAGGTGGTGTTGAGAGGGGTGATCTGGTGGACATGATGTGTAAATATTTGTGTCCAGAAACTTCCAGGGTTGGGAACCACCAGAGGGGATTGCAGAATAAAGGGTGTGCAGTACATTGCATCCTCTGATCAGCATAGCTTATTCCACTTTCTTAATAGTTTAGAAAATGGATACATAAATTAGTACTGTCACACATGCACATCCAAGGATCACTTCCTGGGCTTGTCTGCAGTAAGCACTACCACCCTGGGACACCAGGGATGCGATTGCTGATTTTCTTATCTCTTTTATCACCCACAGCTCACAAAAGATGCCCACTGAGGACAACTGACTCCACCCCTTCTAGTCTAGGAATTATAAAAGCAAGGTGCTTCCAGAAGGTGGTGTCTCATTCAGGAGAGCCCACATTAGGGAGCTCCTATCCTGAGATTGGACCGCTCTGTTGTTATATTATGCTATTAAGTGCTTGTTTTTTCAGTTTCTTTATTTTTCAAGTAAACAGGATGGCCTGGCTAGCACCCTAATATTTAATTTAGCCTCCTGCCACTTCCTTGACTGATGACATACTTTAGTAATATGTATTGTGATTGATAAAGAATTACATTATTTCAGGTTTTATAGAATTAGGAATGTGACATATATAAGCCAGGCTAATACTGGCCTACAAAATATTTTATGTTTTCTTCAACTTTCGTGAATCAGGTCTTGTATAGCAATGCAGTATTTAGATATATTTACGAATATTTTGTGCATCTAAAGCAGATTATAACTTACTTAATGTTTGTAAATTGCACTATTCTGCCAATCCCCAGCATCAGCAAGCCTTTTTTCTTATATAATACGCTACCGTAGCTGTCTGTTTGTATGTCCAGGATTTTAAATCACCTGTAGCTCGTAAACCATTTGAACTATTGACCTGAAATTTGGTACACATATACTACTTGGCGTCTACTATCCGCTTTCAGGGTGATGATTGACCTCAAAGTTTTATCCCTCTTTTTATTTTTATTTTATTTTATTGTAGAATCAAGTCTCGGCTGTGCCAGCAGGGCGGCCATACGGCACATACGTACAGGCGCCGTTCTCATTCCCTACCACCTTCGCCGTCACTTCCCCTACTTCTTCATATCTTAAATCATGCTTGAGGTAGATTGAAGACGTAAGTGCCAGCGTAAGTGAAAAATTGAGGAAAGCGTACTAAGTAATTGCAACACAAACACTGACTTAATCAGTTTTAACGCGGAAAGATGCCAACGAAAGAAGAGAAGAAGTGGGCCGCCAGGGTGGAGAAAAGAAGAGCTGCTCAGGAAGCAGCAAGTGCATCATCCTCTGAGCAAATGAATGCTAAACGTACAGAGAAAGAGTATGAAAACTATGAATGCTCAAGTCAAGTGTGCAGTGCGCCGTTACTGGTAATAAGATAAAGCAGGTAGAGAAAATAGATCATCAATTGATGTTTGCATCAACATTCGTGAAACTGAAGTTTAAAATGAATACAGTAGTTGAATTTCCTCTCTTTTCCAGAAGGGGGAGCATGTTAACCATTTTAAGTACCATATTTGTTCGACATTTGCAAAACTGCATGCAACCTCAAACAAAAAAGACTTCCTTATTTTAAAGTTTATGATATCATTTTATACAGATGCAAAACCATACAATCTTGAATGGGTATCATAATCTGTGCATTTTTTTTTCAAACTTATGTTTTGAAATGTCAGTATCAAGATCATTTGTTGCTGTTTCACAGTCTTGACACTTTATCCTTGACCTTTAAGGTTTTTTTTAGAGGAGGTGAAAGTAAAGGACTCATATTAGATTAGTTGCCCATAATTTTTAACAGATAGTAATAGGAATATATGTATTAAGCATGGTTTGGATTTTGAGACTGAAGAATAATAGTATGTAAATTTAATAGGTGTGACATCTTGTTTTTACAACAGAATTTTCTTTTCTGCTCCACTGTGCAAATCAGCAAACTTTTGCATTAATTTTGGAGGAAATGTAGTGCTGAGCATAGGATTATGAATCATGTAATTGATCATCTTTCTGTTGCCCTTACACTATGACAAGATAAATATAGGCACCAGAACTGAATAACTATTAAATTGCAGTGGTGGTGGATGGATGAACAGACACATCATTTCTTGTAATGCTTCCTGGAATTTACTCTATGTGAATGTGTTAGTTTTCATCTTCTATCTACGGAATTAAATTTGTCTACCCGAAATAACCCTGCAGTCCAAGTCTGCAATCTTCTGCTGATGAAGATGCTCATAAATGGCAGCACTGACACACAGGTATTGTTCCCTTAGTTTGTTGGCAGATTTAACTTCCTAACTGATTGAATAGCTGTTGGTTAGTTCTCTCGGCCCACCTCATTTACTTTAGCAGAAATGTAACTAGTGTGTGCAGACCCTTCATCGGATAATTGGCCTTGGCAGTAACATTGGAATAAAGTGACAATGGTGTCTGCATATAGATCATTTGTCTGACCTGGTGACATTATGATTTGTGCTGGTATCGCAGATATACAAGATCCTTGCTTGTATCTCACAACCTGTTTGCATGTCCTCCCCAAGTCTGTTAGAGATTTTTTCTTTTTTCCCATGGTACCCTTCTATTCTTCCCCCATGCTAAATGTGTACATGCTAGGTAAGTTAGTGATTTAACATTTGCCTTCTGTGATCACAATAACAACAGGCTTATTTTGTCTCCTGATAGAATGCAACAGATGTACAACATTACTAGTTTGAGTCAGAGAATAATAAGAATAATAAGCCTGCTGGGGACTACAACGTTTGTTGGTGAATTTGATGCCTCAGAAGTAAACTGTTTTAGGAAATGCTAACAAGTGAGAGGCAACAAGAGACTGACAGAAGTGGTATCTGACTTTGATCGAGGATCTGGGGCCCAATGATACAGTGTAAGCTTTCTGCCCTTTCTGTTGGGCTAAAATATTCCCCTCATACAGCAGGACATTGAGTGCACCTGCAGGACCTATTACTCCTTTATAACTCCATGATGTCCACAATTGTATCCACATCAGTTACCAATGCGAATGCTACTATACTTTGATTCTTCTTGATAGAGAAGCAACTTGTTGATGAAACACCATGCCAACTACAAGTCAGCTTTAGTTTTTTTTTTACTGGGAGAAAAGTTGGGTTTCATGAGGCATCTTTTGTGATGCTGCAGCAAGTATGGGGAAAAACAGTAGAATTATATTGAAAATGAAGCCACAAGTATTGTCTTCACACCTGCTTTGCTAATTTCTGTACATGCAGTACAAACACTTCACAATTTACCCAATTGCTTAATGTCTTTTTCTTCATTCCTCCATCCATTTTTTAATGCAATATAGGACTACAGGATCCTTTCTGTAATTTATCTGTTATGTTCAGATAACATAATGAGGGGTGAACTGCAAGTGGCTTTCGGGAAGCAGGAGGACAAAAAGAAAAAAAACAAGAAGAGGCCAGTGAATTGTGGAATATGAAGATTGAGAGCATTTTGATTCTATAGATAAGTAGTTAGGTAGATTAAGAAAGGCCAGGAGAGTCATGGAGGCATAGCATTTATTATGTTGAGAACATGTTTTATATTTTTTATCCCTTCCCATTATCCTCCCTTTATATTTTTGTTGTGAGTTAGACTCGAGGGTGCAGTTAAACTTTTATTTTCATTATTTATCTTTGTTGCTTTATATTCATGCTTTATGATATATCCTGCTTTTGCCATAATTTAATGTGTACAAAAGCAGCTCTGAATAAAAAATAAAGTGTCTTGACATTATGACTTGAATGTCATCACTTTTGAGCAATGTCTGAAGATTGGCTGGGAAAGACCCTGCTAAGGTGTTCACTGACCATAAGAATGGAGTGATTTCATCTTGAGAAGATGGCCATAAAAGGAGCCTGATCAGTTTTGGATGTTGGAGGCTTAGCACTTACCTGTACAGAAGCTCTTTGGAGGCACCCCACTGTCAATAAAATCCATTGTCATTTCTGTGAGGTTCTTAGGCAATCTAAAGAAAAGCAAGCCCAGAATCTGACAGGAAGGAGCAGTGAGAGATGAAGCAATGGTGTGGAAGTGAAACAAAGGATAAAGAATCAGGTTCAGCTGCTATATAACCAACAGTCCTTTTAAAGGCCAACTACCATTAACATTGTCTGAATTATTGTATGAAGGCTCACCAAATCAAGAGACTAATTAAAAGGGCAAGCTCAGTTATAGGACATTCTCCGGACCCATTGGAGGTAGTAGCAAAGTAAAGAGTTAAAATAGAACTGAGTGCCATTATAAACAATGCTGTACATCCTGTCTCTGACACACTAGCACTGAGGACTTTCAGCCAATAAATCATTCAGCAAAATTGGGTCTGGAAATGCTACTGGGGCTCCTTTATATCAACAGCAATACGTTTGCACAATGCATCATTGTAACTTTGCCAAGTCAGAGGTTTTCTTTTCTTTCTTTTTAATTTTCTTGCTTTTTGGTTGTGTGTGTGTTTGTGTGTATATGTGTATGTATATATTGTGAGAAGTTCAGCCCAGACACAAACAGACTGACACCGGCAGTTCTTAAATCACACACGTTTAATAAACAAAGGTCCCAAAACCCAAGTCCCACACACACATAGTGCTTCCAGCACCAAACACCCTTACTCGGGCCATTCAATGTTCGTGGGGACGCCTCTCTTCCGTCCACTGGAGCTTCGTCCTACTCCAGCACTCGACTCCAGCTCCTTGAGTGTAGGAAGGCGGCCCCTTTTATAGTCACCCGGACGTGCTCCTGGTGCTTGCTGATGTTCTTCCGGCGGCACTTCCTGGTTTGGCGGAAGTGCCGCAGGAGGACCCGAAAACACTCCAGGCGTTCCTGGAAGGTCCTTCCTCCACCTCCCCAGGTGTGGCAGAAGTGCCGATCTCCCGGGCTCAATAATAATCAGGGCGCCCCCTGGCGGTGGCCATGGGTCCCAGTGGGCTGGATGCTCCTTGCTCCATTCCCGTGGTCCCCTCCTTATCCAGGGCGGTTGCCGCCTCGTGGCCCGGGGAACGTATAGACCGCCTCCCGGTCCTTCCAGGCGTCCCGGCTGGTCTGGCCCCCAGCCTCCTGCCACAATATGTGTATGCATTTATTAAAAGAGGTTCTGTAAAAAGCCAAATTTCCTCCTGAGGACAAATAAAGTTCTATCTATGATAGTCTATACCTTGATCTCCCAATCCCTGAATAGTTACAGTATACATATAATTTAGTCTGTCTGATATATAAGACTCACTTAAATTGTGATTTTTACATCTGAATTACAATATTTACTAGAAAGATTCCAGGTGATATCTTGAATGTGAGTGCATTTGTCACTGCATACAAATATTAGCGCATTTTAATTATGTCAACCAAAATTATTGTGCATTGCAGTCCAGGTTGTGTTGGGGGGCAAACATGTCTGGATGAAAGTGCTTGGCCCGTACAGACCTCACCAAGGCACTTGACTGACTGGTCAAGCACTAATGAAAACAAAATAGGGGGATATGTTTATCTGAAAAGCCTGACTGCTGGTAAATTATACCATATATTTTTTGTTTTTAAACCAAAAAAAAAATACAGCTTTCTGTATTTCCACAAATATACACATAACCATCTACAGTGTATATCTGTTTCCTAAAACTGTTTTTTTATGACACTGTGCCAGGGAGTCAGTCCAATAACATGTTGATATTAAATTGTTATGAATCATCTAGGCTATTTGAGTTATGCTCCTTAAACTCAAGAATTAAGTTGTACAAGCGCAAGATGTTTAATAAAGTTGTTTGCTGATGGTGAGCATTAGAATTGTCTCTTCTATTATAAATGTCAAACTCTAAGTATGTGCCTTGTATCTGTTGACTGTTTGAAGTTATCTTAATTGCTAATCTATATGACTTTTATACTTAGTTAACCAAATTTGAGAAATGATTATGAGAATGTAGGCACACTTCAGACTGCTTTTACACCAGGTTTCATTTCAGATTTTCGCTATAAAGTGCAGAGCATCATCCCTTAACTGCTACACAGCATATTATTTCTTAGCAAATGTACACAAGGCTAGCACATACCATATGCTCCATGCCTAATAATAAAGTTACGGCTTTTACAAATGCTCCATTTTTCCAACAGAAAACATTAGCTCCACTTCTGTATATTAATTATTAATATTATATGTTCTATAATATTAATTTTATTATATTAATGTTGTATATTTTACATATGGATTCATTAATGTTTATAAAACTGAAGGTTATGAATTAGCAGATATGCCTATTTTTTCTGATAGCAGACTTCACTATAAAAGGTGACATCAACATCATTGATTTCTATATTACAGATAGAACACAATGAGTGTAGTTCAAAGTCCTTTATAAATAATAAAATAAAAGTTACAGTTAAAAAACTAAATAAAACATGTAAACACAGAAAATCTCAAACACAGCTGAGAATAATTTTAACAGGCTCGTTTTTTAATAGTTATAATGGGAAAAGTGTAGTCAGACTAAATTTTTTCATGCCAGACATACTGAACAAGTTTATTTTCAAGTAGTTGCCAAACAAATATATTCAGTTTTCTTTGCCAAATTAATGAAGACGGACTTCTCTTTTTAATGCAACACCACGTCTTGCTGTTAAACCCAATATACTTTGTACCATTCAGCCCAGTTAGAGTGTTTTTTTTTTTTAATTGTAACATTGGCATGGAGCAACCTGTGCTCTGTCTCTTGGCAAGACCATAGATGGACTGCCTTCTGTCTGTTCCACTCCCTCATATCTCTCTCTCTCTAGAATCATATGACCAGATAAGGCAGTTGTCTCCTCCATTTTACTCATCTTGGGTTGGCTTAGCAAATTGATTCTGGTGATTCAGCAGGGTGTGTACCCTTCTGGTTCCCTCCTAAAAAGAAATCAGGACATTGTCTGAGGAATCTAGAGTTCTTAACCTCTCACTAATCCCTTTACCTCTGCTCCCAAGTAGTTCTCACACGGTGGCAGGGAAAGAAGAGAAGAAAAAGAGAAGAGAACAGAAGAGAAGAGAATGAAACGATTACGTTAATGTGTAATTCTTCTGTGTATAACAAATGATAATGTTTTTTCTAAAACAGTGGTTAGTAGTGACCTTATACTGAATAACTGTACAATAGAGAAAAAATGTGAAGGCAAAAAGTACATTAGAAGCACACTTCACTTCATTTAAACTGCTTAAATTGAAAATCTATTTTTAGAATGATTCAAGCTTTCACATGATTGCAACTTTGTAGTGTTATTTAACATAAAGTTAAAATAGTAATTTCCTTAAAGTATTCTTATAATTATGCCACACTTACCAAATTTTGTCATAGTCCAGTGTTGCATTTTGCCACTATTACTTTAGACTGGATCCTATGCTGCATGCTACAGAGCATTATAATATTTATATAGGTTTTTTTCATAGTTAGTAATTATCTCAATCATGAAAATAATTATAAGAACAGTCATACTATTTGTGGTTTCCTAAAATAATCTAAACATTCATAATCCTTGCCGAGGCCATCTTTACTTGAAACATGGAGAGGTATTGCTGCACTACATTATGGAGGTTGAGATCAAATGGGTTTGTAAGAGTTATTTTAGAGTTAGAAGCAATAAATGGATAGGTGCCCTGTCCAGGGATTGTTTTTACCTTGCACCTGAGGTTAGCTGGGATAGGCTCCAGCTTCCCCTGGATAAGCAAGTTTAGAAAATGGATGGATGGATGGATGGATGGAAAGATGGATGGAATAAATAATAGATCAGATACAAAATAAGGCAGAGTGTCATCTAATTCACTGAATTACATGTGAGAATACAAACTAGTTCTACTTAAGCTCAAGATCAAGATAACTAAATCCATTTTTCATTAATTTTGAATAACTTCAAATTATTCGGCATGTTTTTCAAAGAATTATTTTGTTTGCTGGTGAAAAAGGACCAGGTATATTAATAAATCTTAGCTGCATGCATACTTTAATAGAAGGTTAGTGAAGACAATTGATTATGTAAAGGTGCAATACCTTCACCTTTGTAGGAGCCCCCCTTGCTTAACTATAACCTTTCTTTACTTGCTGTTTTTTAACAGTGGTATTTTTAGTGAAATAGAAAGTTTTAATTTAGTTTATTTGTTTTGAAATATATTGCTTATTTTAATTTAGCTTTCTCAATATTTTACAGGAAGTATTTAGATGTTTAGATTTCAGAAACTGGAATGCAGCCTGACATCCTGTATATCTTATGATTTTTTTTTTGTTTTGCTGACATGCTGACATAAATGTGTTGCTGCGCTGTTTCACATTCTCTTACTACTTGGGAGTCTTTTTCTTTAAAGCTTTTATTCAAGCTATTACAATTGTTCCTAAAACTGATTTGCTTTCTAATTAATAGTTATGATGATACAGTATATTTACAACATTTTTCTCTTATCAAGTATTTTACCATTTTTTTTTTTTTGCTTAGAAAGGAAATAAAAAATATTAATATGTTAAGAGTTTCAAAAGGTTTCATTTTCTGCCTAATAGAATTGCCTATGTGTTGTGCCCTCAATACAAAAGATTACAGCAGGGAAGCGATGAAGGATTACCCGGCACTAGATTTTTCTAATTGAAGCCTGGACAGAATCATCATTCAAGTATAGGATGCTTTCACTTAAGATTTGTTCTAAGAATTAGACAAGAATTTTGTTTGGTAAAGCAAAATAAAACCTCTGTTACTCAACACATACAATATAGTGGATTCAGAAGTACAGTATTCAGAACCCTTAACTTTCTGCCTGCTGTATTGTGTTGTAGTTTAATCTTAAATGAATGTATTTGCCATTTATGCCCATCAATCTACACTCAATAACAAATCATGACAAAGTGAAAACATATTTTCAAAAGGTTTGTAAATTTATTAAATATCAAAAACTGCAACCTCTCATTTATTTAAGCATTCCGACCTTTTGCTGTGACACTCAAAATTGTGGTCAGCTGCATCCTGTTTGCTTTAATTATTCTTGAGATGTGTCTAGGACATGATTGAGGTCCATCTGTGGCAAATCAGATTGATAACACATCATTTAGAAAGGCACATACATGTGTTTATAAGATTACACAATTTACACTGAATGAAGACAAAAGCCAAACCATAAAGTACTGTACAAGGAACTCTCAAATTATGGCGAGGCATAGCACTGGGCAAGGGAATAAAACAATTTCTAAAGGTTTGATTGTTTCCAGAAGCACCGTGCCCTAAGTAATTGTGAAACAGAAGAAGATCAGAACCATCAGGACTCTTCAAAAACTGGTCATCCGACCAAACTGAGTAACTGGGCAAGAACGGCCTGGATCAGGGAGGTAACCAAGAACACAAGGGTCATCCTAACAGAACTTCAAAAGTCCTCTGGTGGGATAGGAACACCTGTTAGAAGGACAGCCATTTTTTCAGTACTCCGTTAATCAGAATTTATGGTAGAGTAGTTAGACAGAAGCCATTCTTGAGTAAAAGGTATACTGAGGGAAGATTCTCTGGTCTAATGAGTCAAGAAGTTTTTGGGCAGGACATCAAGTATAATGTTTCGCAAAGATCAGGGACTGCTCATGACTTGCCTAATACCATTCCTAGGGTGAAGGAGGTTGATGGCAAAATCATGCTTTGGGGGTGCTTCATAGTGATTAGGACAAGGGGACTTAAGACCCAGAATTAAGGGAAGGATGAATGCAGCCAAATACAGAGAGGTCCTTGCAACCTTAGTCTGGGGCAATGGTTCTCCTTTTAGCACAAAAATGCCCCAAACATACAGTCCAGACAACAATGGAGTGGCTTTAGACCAAGTCTCTGACTGTCTTTGATTGGCCAAGCCAAAGCCCAGACATAAACCTCAAAGAACATGTGTGGAGAGACCTGAAGTTACCAGTTTATACTTGTTTCCCATCTAATCTAACATTGAGAAGATCTGCCACTAAGAATGGGATAAACTGCCCACATCCAGGAGTAGCAAAGTTTGTAGAGACCTACACAGGAAGAGTCAAAACTTTAATTGCTGCCAAGGTCTTTTGTAAAGACTGAATAAAGGGTCAAATACAAATGAGAGATTTCAGTGTTTGATCTTTAATAAACCTTTCTGAAAACATCTTTCAACTTTGTCATTATCGTTTATTGATTGTGTATTAATGGGAAAAATGGCAAATTTATCTATTTAAAATAAATGTACAACACAATAAAGTGTGCAAAAAGTGAACAGGTCTGAATATTTTTTGTACCCACTGTATTTAGCAACAGTAAATATCGTCTAAGCGCTGATTGCTGCTAATACCCATCTTGCTATAAATTGGGAATCGAAATTATAGGAACAGCAGTTGAATATCTACAAGATCCTAACTGAATGAGTATCAACAGCTACAAGTATGTGACATAACTCAGCAGGCTGTAGCTACTGAAAGCATGTGAGAATTTAATGTGAGAAAGAGGTACTTCATGGATAATGTTGGCAGGCTAAACAAGTATAAAATTAGTACACAGGAGATACACACATATTAAAATATGTTTTCAGATGATAAATGAGGTGTGTAGAAAAACAATGATTAGGATACATAAAGGAAAGTTGAATAATTTCCAACAGACTTTTTATTTGTTGTTCATTTTGGATGCTGATACTATTGGTTTTAAGTAGCCTTGAGCAAAAGTCATTTAATACGTGGTCCAGAGCCCTTGGTCCATGAATGATAGGAAGACAAAGCTCCTCATAGCACCACTATCTAATCATGTTTAAACCATTCATTTTGCAATTTTTGCTGGACTTACTGATCTTCTGTGCAAATGTAACTTCTTCCGTACTTCATTATCTCATTTGTTGTTTTTCTAAAATAAATTCTTTAATATTTTCTATAGAATTAAAATCATAAGCAGTTTGTTTGTCTGTTTGTTTATTCATCAGTCATACAGCTGAGGTGATTTTCGCTAAATTTTTGCCATTGGTCTAACTTGACTTATAGGCTATATGGTGTATCAGAGAGAGGAGTTGTAATGAAGGAGGTGTAAAACCAAAACAAACAATGGCGATGTAGGGACTACAAATCCCATCAGGCAGTAGGAGAATGATGGGGCTAGTAACAGGACACCATTATCACCATTTTCAACAGGATCTCATATCAGACTGTAAGTACAGCATTTTCTTCTCCTCTTATTTGTATAACAACTTTATTGTCTCACAGAATTACAACATTTTGTCAAAAATATGTTGTTGTATCTAATCCTGGCTTGTATCTAGCCATACTGAATTTCTAAAAGACAGTTTTTTCCTGCTTATTTGCTTCTAAACCCTTACCGAGAAATATTATCTGCAAACAGGGTGTATGGTATTGCTGAATCCTTAAGGAGCAATGTTCCTTTCTTTCAAACCCAAAGAAAACATTAAAACTGCAAAAACCTTTTTAGTGAGTTTTGTGATGATTAAATCTCACACAGAATGAAATTTAGCATTAAGTTTGTAAAACTGTATGTGAAAGGAAACTCAACTGTTTTGCTCACAACTGCTTATTATTTTGTGATTTTATACATAACTAACAGAGTGATATTTGGGATGCCATACAAGGACATACATACAAATAGGAATTCCATTGCACTTGACAGTAACTCCAAAATTAACTGATGATACTACATTTTTTATTTTAAATGTAAGCACTTTTTAAAAAATTAATGCTATCATATACCTGTGCGTCATTAATAAGTGTGATAGAGGTGATCCATGATGAAACAGAATGAAATGTGATATTTTTTTAGTTCATACTAAAATACTGGGTTGGAGAGCGAAGCGAGCAGGGGGCGAAGCCCCCTAGTAATATTAAAGTCTATTTTATGATGAGGCTTTGATGCCAAAAAGTGTTGTAGCAATTCTAAATCAATGTTGAATGAGTCAGCTTTTAATTTTCTTTACAACATTATTGATTACCACCACTGATGCACTCTCCTGTAATAATTCAGTTATTCAAAAAGCCATCTCATTTTTTAAACTGTAATTAAGCATCTATTTGAGAAACCACACTAAACTAGGAAATACAAAGAAGTATCATTCATAAATCCAACCCAGCGAGGAGTTACACCAATTATAGAAACCAATAATGAACAAAAGGAACAAATCTTGAATTATCACAGAGATAGTGTAAATGATAGATGGAACACTTGTATTTCAGCCAGTATTGACAACAGGGTGAATATTAAAAAAAAATGTTAATTTTAATAAATGCATAAATATTTGCTTTCTGACCTATCCTACTATACAGATATACCCAGAGGACACTAGGTACTTGGCTATTCTTTCAAAATCCATTGCTTGCTTTTTGCGTAAACCTTGGTAGATATCTCCTTCTTGATCACTGACATGACTATCATGTAATTAGTGATTAATTAGTAATTAGTGACAGGATAAGCTGGCACAACCAGTGCAAGTCAGTATGTCTTAGTCTGTACATGACAAACACCATGGCAGCTCTGCCATTCTGTCACTAGCCCAGCTCTGTGTTTTTCTGAATAATTTCTCCTTTTTCACCTCCAGGTATTTTGGTACAAAATGAATAATGTCTCTGTGAGACACAGCCAGAGTTGCTCTGCAATGTGGTTTCTAAACAAAAATGAATATTTTTATTTCATTTTTCTGCTCCACTTTAGTATTAATGGCTAGTGTGAAAAGAGGTTAAAGTGGAACTACCCCATAATGATTTTGAACAAGTTAATTCTGCCTCAAGACCCACATACCATTTAAATATTATTTTTATATATTTCACATCAGTGTTGGGTGAAATATAAACTGCTTTCATAAAAACTGGATTCATTTTGCACAAATGATAGTGTGACCAACAGAGGGCATTGCAGAACCCCAGAGCACAGACACAAAAACATAGACACAAGTCCCAGTTTAAATAAAAGGTTTATTCTTCCAAATACCTTGCACAAACACATCCAATACAATTCTTCTTCTTCTCTATTTCTCTGTCTCTCTCCTTCTACTCCTCCAGACAGGCTTGATCCTCTTCTTCCCAACTCTGACTCGGCTGGATGAGGTATAGTGGCTTCTTTCATCTTGGACAAGAGAGTACTTCTGGTGCCAGGACACAGCCCGTGGTACTACTTTCAGGTCAATCGGAAGTCCCAAAAAAATAGGGACTGCCCCATGTGACTATAGGTCCCAGCATGCCCTGCTGGCATCCATGTGGTAATCCTCAATCAGGGAAGCTGCCACCTAACATATTGGGGCAGTGAGTAAGAATCCCTGTTCAACCCTGCATGCTGGTCCCTGCATGCTGTCTATTACAATAGATAATACGCACAAAGTTCAGAGAGTAGGTTTCCCCCCGACATTACTTTTTATGACAGTCAGATTGTACCACACATGTGTTTATCAGAGGCAGAGCTCCTGGCTCACTATTCATACTTATATTCATCTAGTTCAATATCTACATCTGTGTCAGTATCCTTAAATTAAATTACCCTAAAGGAAGTATGATGGCTTTCACAGTACTTTTAAAAAGTAAAGAGAACATATAGTCATCTTCACCTGCGTATTCCACTGAGACTCTGTGTTGCTCATAATCATCATTGGCAGTGGTGTAAACCGTCCACCTGCTCTGTCTCACTGGCAGTCTGCTTCACTTTCATCTCTTGCTATGTTTAAAATCTCTGAATTGATATGGAACTGCAGCATTTAAAAGAGCCAAACTTACAGCTGCATTCATGAATACCAGTTTAATTGCTGCACAGTTGTTTAGCTTTGAAGTTAATGCATAATCATTCTAAAAGACTCTATGGAAGGCAGAGATCAAAACAGAGTAAGAGGAATTCTACAAATAAACATTATAAATATTTTAATAAATAACTGATTTATTTAAAAAAAGAGAAAAACGCACACAAAGAATACAGAAATGTAACAAGATTGTTATGTTTTTATTTCTGGTTCAGTTTTTTATGTTTTTCTCTCAAGCAATTTTTATGATCAGACACTTGTTTGGAGATTTTTTAAACCCATGGATTTAATTTGATGCCAGTTTATGGCCTACACATAAAAAGAGGTGGAAGAGGGTAACCATAAAATGTCAGGCCTATATAATAAAGTCAGAATCATGGTCAGAAAATAGAATGGTAAATCATAAGCCAAAAAGGGTGCAGCTTACTAGAGCCAAGAAACCTGAGACAGAAACTGTAATTATCGTGCAGAATAAAAATGTTTTAGCCAGAAAAATCAAATCCAAAATGACTTTAGTTTTTTCTTTCAGGAATCCAACCGTGGATGAATTAGATACAGGTAGTGCCAGCTTTTTAAAACATCACACTAGCAACGTCTCCAATATGGCACTGTTCATTTGGAAAATAAGACTGCACCATAGAAGAATGTAAATCGTTTTTAACAACAAGATGGACTCAGAAACCCTAAAATTATACTCAAATGGTTTTTCCAGACCTAGGAACAGTTGGAAAAAAAGTACATTTATAAATAAAATTATAACAAAAGACAGGAATAACCAAAAAAGGTAAAGAAAAGGTTTGCGTAAAAAGGCAAACCTTGAAAGTGAACCAAACCAATCCAAACCAGTCCACCTAACCTGCATGTCTGAGCTTAATGGTGTTTTTTTATTATTATTTTTCTTGCCTTTTTTAAGTTATAAAGAAATTATATTTTTTACTCTTTTGCTCACATTTATGTTTCCAGTGATGGCCCAAAATAATGTCATTAATTTCATGGTTTATTGTGGCTATTGCTAGGGGTATATCATCACATTCAAATATTCTCTGAAGTGTGCAAAAAGATGACACTGTTTCAGTTGCTAGCATAACAAACTGGACTTCATTCATATCAGAACAATTTCATAAAATCTATTTTGGAGTTTCTAAGTTTCTATTGCCCTTTCAAGTTAGTTGATTTCATTCCTGACTCATGATTGTTAAAATAACTTAATTCCCATTCAAAATGTTTATCTCCAACACTAAAATATATCAGTAAGCAATTATGGTAACTGATGTTCCTGTTGTGGATTTCCTGGGTATTTGCATTTAAGGGTGTTGGTTTGCCTGCATTATGTAAACATGCCGGCATTGTTAAATTTCTTGTTAATTAACTGTAGTCACATTTTGTCATTACTCATTCTTTACCTTTTGACACTTGGTCTGTATTGGAGTGAATGTTTTCTCTGAAATGACATAGTTTTTAAATGATATTGTCATTGTTTGCTGGTGGAGTGATCCATTTTAGAATGCAGCTGACCTTAGACAACTTGAATGGACTTAGAAATGTATAGAATTAATTTTCCATAAATATATTGTAGGCTCTGGCTTATTTTATTTTTCATTATTATGTTTTGTGTTTCTATTGACTTTTTTAGCAAACCGTAAATTTATAATATAGTTGGCTGGGTATTTATGTGGAAGTGCAAATTATAAGATTACATTAAACTGATTAGAATTGAACCAAATAACAAAAGTAGAACCCATAAATAGATGCTTCTTCTTCTTCATCCTCTTCATCTTTTTCCACTTCTATGTGGGGTTTATGTGCTTGATCAACCTTCTCCATACAGCTTGGTCCTGCACATCTTCTTGGTCAAACATTTTTTCTTCAGATCTTCTTTTACTTTATTCATCCTTCACTTTTTCTTCCCCTGTACTTCTGTTCCCATCACTCTTTTGCCCATGTATTCATGGTCTCTCCTCATCACATGTCCATTCCACTTTCTTAGATATCTCTCCCATTTTTGTTGCAAATCTAATTGTCTCATTTCTTATTGTATCCACACATCCATCTCAACGTTCTCATTTCTGATACATTCAACATCCTGTGCTCCTTTTACTGCCCATGTTTCAGTTCCATACAACATTGCTGGTCTTGCCACTATCTTGAAAACCTTACCTTGAACCTTCAACTTAATTCTTTAGTCACACAGTACTCCTGAAAACATTCTTTCAGATGTTACATTTTCATTGCATTCTATGGGTTATCTTTGCATCTAATTTTCCACATTGGGCTACCACTGATCCTAGACATTTAATAAAGGTAAAAATAAAATATAATGCTTTATTGTCCAACAGTGAGTCAGGAACCGACATAAGGCTAAAAGCTATGAAAACGAGATACAGCAATTTTGAGTAAAATTTAGGAATCTCAAAACAGACAGGATCACTGGCAAGCAACACAAGAGAGGAGAGGACAGGGCAGAGTTCACAGCATAATACCTGAAGCCAAAGAAGTTTAGCAAAGACAGTTTCGAGTCAGAGCATTAGTCCGATCAACTATACAGTGCTTTTAAGTACAACATTTAGCAATTTAGTTCTACCTTGCACATTGAAACATAAGAAGTACAAGTCATTTACTCAGCAATTCAAACAGAGTCAAGCCAACACTAAATTGACAACTGTTTGGGTTAAAGTCCATTCTCACTAGGTGACACTGTTATCCAAATAAAATTTAGGATTCAGCAAGACCAATTAGCAAAACTGAATAAAGAAGAAAATGTTAACTAGTTCCAACACAGGAACAATATGTAAACTTCACAAAGTTTTTCCCAGCCCAAATTAATCCAGAGGTTCCAATTCATTAAGGAAAATTAAGACATCAATTTGTCTGACAATGCAACTGCCATTTCATACAGGTAAATTAATCAAAACAAAATAACAAAATGTTGAAGATTGCATATTAAGCAATTAATTTCCTCGAATACCTTCAGCAAGTTTATCAACTTCATAATGAATCAACCATTTTCATTATTATATCACAAAAAAGATATAGCAGGACTACAGAAAAAGACAAAAAGAGTGACTGAGAGATATGAGCTATGACAAGAAATTGGTGGAGTTTAAGTGAAATGTTTAAGTGAAATGGATTTAAAGAGATGACCTGATTGAAGTGTTTAAAATTATGAATGGAATTAGTGCAGTGGATCCGAGTTGTTACTTTAAAATAAATTCTTCAACAAGAATGCAGGGACAAAGCTGGAATCTTTACACAAATGTTATAAAGTTTTTCTTCACACAAAGAACCATAGACATATGGAATAAATTGCTAAGTAGTGTGGTACAATGTGGTAGTGCAGTGGACATTGAGACTAGACAATGTAGTTGAATAGGATGGATAAGGTTGTTGGGCTGAATAACATTTTCTTGTTACAATTGTTCTAATGTCTTTGTAACAGTTGTCATATGTATTGCATTGTCAGTGTCAGTTTGTACATTTTATGTTCTGTTAATAATAAAGAGAGTATGTTTAGGTAACATAAGCTTTAGGACTGTGCTGAAATGAGCACCTTTCTTGGAGGACCAATGAGAACTTAAAGAAGGAGGAGCTGAGCACAAATCACAAGGGTTAAAGTGAATGAGGAAAAAGCAGAAGAGGTGAACAACATTTCGGAGAAGGTTGGTCAAGGCTGCTCGTGTTCTGGAAAAACTACACCACCTGCAGGACACCATCAGGTGATCCAGAGTTCATTTCTTGCAAAAAAGAAAGGAAAAATCCATAAAGAGTTAACAGATTCTTCTTACTTTGGTGGTGAATTTGTGTCAGAGCCCATTTGGCATGAAGGTGTGTGATTGCTTCCTTGAACTTTGATGTATGGCTCAGCAAAACCCCCTGATCAAAGGACAATAATGTTTAAATGTATATATGATAGATATATAAAGGATTGTTTTTATTTGGTTTAACTGATTGTATATTTGTGTTTCTGTATTACTGCCTTATTTATTAATTGTCTTATATTGTAATTTGTGTGTGGGATGGTGATCTGCAGGATTTTGCAAATAGTTGAAATATTGTAGTTTTTATTCCCGTATTTGTAATACTAATTTCCTCTCCATTCTTTCATTTTTCCTATTCATGTATTCTGTATTTGTAACTGTAGCAAGGAGGAATGTAGCATTGGTCACTCATGTTTCCAGAGCCTTTGCTTATTTATTTTTCTTTTTACTCTTCTGAAAATATGGTACAATCATGCAAGCTCGGGGCAGAAAAAGCTGCTTGACAAGCAGAACAACTTATGAAGCATATCTAAAAAACAGTGAGGAAAACTTTGACAGGTTGATGACACAGAGTCTGTAAAATATCATTTTAACAGTGGCCACTTCTTGCTTCTATTGAATATCTGCTCTTTAAAATTGTATCTTAAACCTTAAAAGATTTACTGAGTACAGTAGCTTCCAGACCCAACAATACCAGACTTAAAATAAAATGAAACTAGATACGATGGAAAAAAGAAAGATATAACTTGCCTTGCCTTCATTCAGTTCTCTCTTTCTCTTACATTCTGTTACTCATGAGTTGTAATTACTGGAAAAGAACAATGCATATAAGAGCACACTTACTGAGATGAAAAATCTGTAAACATGCTAAAATGAAATCAAGCATTGTGTTAACATGGCCCAGTTTTAAACTAACCAGTCAGTTCTCATTTTTTCCATTTCTAAATTAAAACAGAAACAGATGGCACAATCACAATTACACTCAGATAAACAGAGGAGGTCAGTGCATTGTCTAAGCAGGAAGAGTAATTTGACAAATTAAACATTGAGATTTAATCATTGAAAAAGCATTAGCATGAGAAGTTTATTGTGTCTCCCTTTCTCTTCCGATGACCACAGAATATCAGGTCTTTTCTTAATTTAATGAATGATACTGGAGCATCATATGCATCTCTAATAATCTGAATATTAGTTCCACAAAATTTACAGTAACTCAACAGCTATTCCTTTTTTATACTATTCTTTTTCACTACTAGGATCTCCACATCAACAGTAATGGGCAATGGGCAGGGGCCTTACCTAGAGAAGACCATAGCATCCCCCTCATCCCCCCGACGCAGTGCTCAGACAGGTTCATTTAGAGTTGACAATTAAAAACTACTTGCATATCTTTGAACAGTAGGAGGAAACTTATATGCAAAGAACATCTCCTTACAGAAAACACAACAAGCACAGTTAGCTCAATGTGAAATTGTAATTCTACCACAGCTGCTTATCTTGATATTCATTCATTTGTTCTTTTTCCACCTCAAGGAAAATATATTCCACTAACTAAACATGCAAAGCAAGTGCCAATCTGAGTGGTGTTCACGTCTATTGCATATCTTTATGATGTGAAGGGAAACCAGAATACCTGGAGAAGGGCAACATGGATGCAAGGACAAGGAAAAATTTGCACCAATAAAGACTAGCATGGGAATTAAAGCAAAATTTGATTAAATAGTTTAACATTAAATGACATTTAATTGTTTGTCTGATGCCTTTATCAGACATTTGAGATACGATTGGTAATATTTCTTTTTTTTTTGTCAAATTATAGCGCATGCAGGTACAGTCACTTGCTTATGGTCACACAGTGTAACTAGCAGGATCTTAACCTGCAAATTCAGGGTTTGAAGTCCAAAGCCTTAACATAATTGGTATTTTTCAAGTCAAAGTTATTTCTTCAGAATCACATGAAATTGTATTCTACAGTGAGGAATTGTTTTATTAATTATAAAAATACCTTGTCTGTTCTTTCATCTTACAATAGGGCTAATGGGTACATTGGTTCATCAATAGAAAAAGCCTTAAAACTTACCAAATACATCCAAATTTCAAGCCAAAAAAGTATCGATTCACATCTTGCAATTACATACATATTGCAAAACAGTTCATTGATGGTATTTTAAGAAGATAAAAAGCAAAACACAAAACACTGTAGTGATAACCAGCCATTTAAAAGGAGACCAGCTGTGCACTTTTCTTCTCTTTACTTTATCTTCTTCCACAGTGATGTTTCAGTCCGAGGTGCATGGATTCACCTCAAAAAATAATCAGCAAGCACTGTTACTGGCATTATTGAATGCTGATGTCTAGGCATGAATTGCATTCTCTGTTCTGTAGACAAGTAGACAGCAATAAGTGAAAAAGTCACACATTATGATTGCTTTTGTTCTTTCACTTAAAAGAAGCTTATTTCATCCATCCATCCATTTTCATTATTTTGCAAATATATGCTGCCCCTGGATTGATAATGGACGTGTGTGCTACAGTGAGAGAAAATTCTGAGCAAGCCCATTAGCAAGCAATAAAAACTGAACCGACGTTGAAGTTGAATTACTGGTGGTATTCATGTTGTTGGTGCCTTGGTCATCCTCTTGATGCAGGATTAATTGCAAATGACATTTAATCTGCTGAACATCTGTGTCTTGTTAAGAGCCATGGCAGAGTGTAACTCTTGAAAAAATAGAATTGTAGAAACAAAAATAGAATTGCAAGCAATACATAGATTTGCAAAATTGGGGGTCTGTCATAGCTCCACTCATGATGGAGTCTGTGAGCAGATGAGTGAACAGACATGTACTTTTGCCTAAAGAAGAATTTGTAATAAAATATTTTTTTCTTGTTTCCTTTCATTATCATAAGAATGCCTCATCAATGTGGAAGGCATATTTACTTAAATCAAAATTTTTGTTGCTTCAGAGCGGATGTATTTGGTAAGTTTTAGGGCATTTTCATTCAGCTATGGATCCATTAGTCACATTGTAAGTTGCAGGAACAGACAAGGTAACTTCAAATCTATTAACAAAAAATTCACTTTAGAACACAATTTTATGTGGCAAATTATTATATACCATGATTTTGAAGAAATAACTTCAACAGAATATATCCTTTAACCACTGCTCTACACTGTCAACTTTAACATTCCTAAACGTTTATAAATGCAAACAATTGTAAAAATTAGTAAAAACATCATGCATACATAAAAAGCCTCTTCATTTTTTTATATTATGAGTATCCATGTAATAACAATATATGGAGCAAAAGTACAGCACATGAGAAAATAATGCAGGATATACAGTAAATACATTTTTATAGCTGTATCAATAGAAATCTCATGCTTTATTTCATTGCCTTCATTTGAGGCCTTTTGTGTTGGTAAAGTGGTAGCTTCATTGTTGGCTACTGGTATTGCCACCACTATTACCCAATGTCACCTTTAAATTTGTCATTACTTCTTAACGGCTAGTCTTTAGATGGTTAGTGCACACCAGAGGAATATTGTGCTTTGAGCAGTGTGATCAGGTGCGCAAGTGGACATGTTACAGTTTTTGACATTCTGCTGAGCTGCAGACCATTCATTCCTTCTGAATCATCTACATTTGGTGTTACTGTATGCCAGCAGGTGAACAGACTTTGTAAGGACATTTCCTTTTGGCTCTCTGAAGGAGCCAAAGCCCACCTACTTCTGCTCAGTCAGGTTTCATTCAAAGCCTTTCGAAAACACTGTTCAGTACTTAATACACTTTAGTTCAGTTGATGCAGATATAGGATATTATGTAAAGCTAATTTTGTAAACATGCTAAATCACAAATGGGATGCTTATATGCAAATTGTCTATGACCATGTGATCTCTTACTTTAAAGTTGTCCCATCATTATAGCACATATCCTTTTATCTCATAACAAATCAGAAATCTGATTCCAGTTGATTCTATGGTGTGTGTCTTTCAACTTTGCAATGCTTTGAGATGCAGTAATGTCTTCCACTTCTAAGTTACACAATAGCAATTTCAGGAGAAGCATGCAGTCCATTTCTTTTTTGTCTTTATAACTATTATTTTAAATGTAGCCACTCTTACGGAAATGTGATGCACCCAGGCCCGCACCTAGGAAATTCTGGGCCCCAGGCAGCTGACAGAGTTCGGACCCCTTTTGTGTTTCAAATATGTGCGTTAATAATGGGCCTTTCGAGAAAAAAAAAAAAAAAAACTTGAAAAAGGGCGGGCCCCTGACAAGTGTCATGGTTGTCCCCTCCCCAGGTGCGGGCCTGATGCACCATGTAGAGCTTGTATAGGGTTCCTATGGGTTTCCTCTGTAGACCCTGACGTTCTCCTGTATGTTATATCATGTTGACTGTATTTCTATACATCTTGAAGCAAACTGAATGCCAGATTTCCAGTCTAGGATTGGTTTATTGCAAAATACTTGTTTCTTCTGCCTTTAGATATGACTTACCCTAAACCTGATTTGGAAATGTGAACCTGAAATGTAACTGATGGATTATCAGTACTACAAGCTGAAATTCATTATTCATCAGCAGCAAATCTTGTGTTTATAACAGATTCTATCTGGCAGCTACCTAATGAAATGCAGTGGAAAATTCATATTTTTTGGATTAATGGAAGTATAAATAATTGACTATGAAGTAGAGGATGGCCTTATTACATGGTGAGCGGTAATTCTCACCATTGAGATCAATGGTTAATACAGGCCTATTGTGTCATAATTATGAATGCACTGTCAGGCATCTGGAGATAATGTATGGACTCCATTAGAGCCTACATCTTCAACAATCCATATTCATTCATGAATGATGTGACAAAGTATGCTCTGCAGCTTTTCTTGAATTTCATTTTTAATATTATCTCCTAGCCCTGATCTGTTTTTTTTTAAATGTAACTCTCTCATATATAAATTGTATGGAAAGTCACAGTGCTGCAGTATGACCTTTGTTTATCAATTTATGTTAATTGGTTCTCTTCTTCACAGCCTGCATGTAGAAGTAAAAGTACAGTTTCACCTTATTTCTACTGCTCTTTTGGAAATTTTTGGTAACATAAAAACAAATAGGAATATGTACCGATTATAGAGTCAATAGTACGCTCAATGGCACAGAGTATACAGCAAAAATATGTCACCATTCTTAATTGCATGCCATGTTGTACAGTTATAAAAAATGTAGATACTTTAACTATAGGAAAAATCAACCCATCATCATTCTTTAAGTCTGTGTTACAGCAGCATTAGATTAGAGGTATCAGGTTAGTGTTAACATAAGCAATGGGACTGAATTGGAAGTTTCTTTATGAATAGTGGAAAGTACTTTTACAGTACGAGTTTAAAGTCAGGCACAGGCAAATACATCAATGTCAGATATAGTCATTGGTACAAGATCAAGGCAAAACTCATGGTCACTGAAGAAGCACTAGTCAAAACGTACAAAATGTTTGTGTCTTTTCATTTCTAGAATGCTCAGGAATGATCTTCTGTTGGCTACTCCTTTATTTATTCAAAGTTCCAATATCAAATTGCAAACTGTTTAAGATTACAAAACTAACTGTTGTAATGTCACATGTTGTACAGCACACTACTCCACTATCTAGTGAGTCATTCCTCAAAACTCACTCCTGATAAGTTGGAGAAGCCAAAGAAAAAAGCAAAGAAAAAGCAAAGACAAATGAAATGTGACTAACATACAACTTGAATACAGTGTACAGAGTGAGTTTTTCTAAATATATTCTAGAGGTAATCACAAAAAGCTTTCTTGTGAATTCCTAAATGCATATGTCAAATTTTGTGAACTTCTGACTGGGGTTTCACTTCTTTTGATATTATGGTTTAAGATTTTAAACTTTCAATTTCTGAGGATGAATATTTGAAATTCACCCAAAACCTAGCAAGCTCTTAGGACTAACAAGTGCAAGTTTTCTACAGATTTTTTAGAACAAGCCATGTACACCACAATATGTTTGCCACAGACACATGGACACACATATCTTCAAAATTGCTCAAAACATTCATTCATTCATTCATTCATTATCCAATGGGACTGGGTCATAGAGACAATTGTCTTAGTGGAGAGAGCCATACGTTCCTTTTCCCAGCCACACTTGAGAACTCATACTGTGGGAGATATACTGTAATCCTCTCACTGAGCCAGGGTCTCCCAGCTGGTCATGCCCGTAAAACTTCCACAGAGAGGCATCCATACCAGATACCTGAACCACCTCTTAACAATGCAGAGGGCCAACGGCTCTAATCCTAGCCTGATCAAAACATGTTCTAGGGCAGGGGTGGGCAATGTCAGTCCTGGAGAGCCGCAATATCTGCAGGTTTTTCTTTCAACCCAGATTCTCAATGAGAAGTCAATTATTGCTGGTGAAGCACTTATTGTTTAAGTGACATTATAATGCTTCATTTTAGTGGTCTTGCTTGTTAAGGCTTCCCATCCTTAATTGCTTATTTCAATGTTTTAATGGCTCCTTATTAGCAAAAAGATGTAAATGACAAAGGAGCCAGCCGTTCTCCATCTACTTTTGTTTCTATTTACATCTGTGTGTGTTTATCATGCACTGTTTGATTTAATAAAAACTTAAAATTATCCGTTTTAGGCTTCAAATCATTTGGATGATATCCTTGGAAAGAAAAAAATCTACGATATAAGAACTTTACATTGCAGACTAACAAGCCATAGAATTAAATAGGTCCAAGATTGGCAAGGATTGGTTTCTAATTAAGCAATTGGTTTGGAATGAAAACCTGTAGCCACTGCAGCCCTCCAGGACCAACATTGCCTACCCCTGTTCTAGGGTTATGCAAACATGTTTTCCTTTGAAATGCAAAAGCTATTTTTTATTAAAACAATATATTTCATATATGAAATATGGAGACATTAAATATAGAAAATATGGAGAAAGTAAAAAAACATTTAAATTCTGTCAGGAAGCGATCCTGGAGTGCCATTTAATCATTGGGTAAGTTCACATACAACCATACAAACAGGGTCAGTTTAGTAGGATATTAGCCAGATATACGCATTTTTGTGATTGAGAGAATGAAGAAAGCATCCACAGTAAAGACTGCATGACCACAAGGAGAATAGGCACACTCTGTACAGACTATGTACAAGCCCAGTCTTAACACAAGAGTTATGAAGTAGCCATGCCAACCACTGCGCTAATATGCTGTCCATGTTAATTGATGACATTTAAATAAAGAAAACATTTGGTCTTAGAGGACTAAGTATAAAGTTAAATGTCAAATGCTTGAATGTATTGCAATTCCAATCTTAATGTTTAATTTAAATGAGAATGATTATCTGCTATATAATAAAATACTAAGGTCTGTGTGATCAGTCCCCAGTGATTGGCTTTGGCAATGCGACATAAGAGGAAGTGCGATTGTGAGATGCAAGAGGAGGAGTAAAGGTGTACACTGAGACAGTCACCTTCAAAGACAGAAAGTATAAAAGCAGTGTCTCACACACACTTCTTTGACCGTTGACGCATCTATAACTCATGTTTATTTTCAGTTATAGGGGGTATGCCTGTCTGTGTTTTTTATTACAGCAGACAAGAGCCAAGAAAGGCTCCTCAAAAATAATGACAGTATCTGAGAAGCAGGCTTTACGGAAATGTGCTGGATATGAGATGTTCGTACATGCAAATACAGAAGAAAGGTGCTGAAGGAACACATAGAGCAAAAGACAACAAATTTGTTTGAATTATTCTATTACTTGTTGGGTGGTGCAGTGACAGTGTTGCTGCCTTGCAGCAAGGAGACCAGGATTCGTCTCTCGTGTCCTCCCTGTGTAGAGTTTGCATGTGTCTGTGTTATCTTCCTCCTACAGTCCAACGACATGCAGGTTAGGTGGAATGGTGTTTCCAAAATTGGTCCTATTGTGCGTTTGGTGTATGTGTGTTTGCCCTGTTATGGACTGGTGCCCTTTCCAGGGTTTTTTCCTGCCTGGTGCCATATACTAGCTGTGGCCAGCAGGTCCCCACAACCCTGTTCAAGGCTAAACGGGTTAGTAAAATGACCGACTGACTATTACCTGTTTCCAACAGGTATCATGGCTAGTTGTTAAATAAAGTGCTATCTGTACCAGTTCATGTTTAATGTATCAGAATGTATATATGAAAATAAATAAAATAAATGTATTTATTTAACACATTTGTATACTCTGTACAAAACTTTTTCAAAACCTGGCAGGATCTAATCAATAATATTTTAGAATAAGCATTTAAACTGATGAAGTAGGTTCTCTCCCCTCTTTTACTTGTGTCTTTTATTCTTCTATTCTTTATTATGTAAAGCACTTTGAGCTACATTTTTTTGTATGAAAATGTGCTATATAAATAAATGTTGTTGTTGTTACTCCATTTATCTTTATTCATTTATTAATTTTTCTATTTACTTATTATTACTAGCTTTAAGTTTTACTCTGCTGGCCTAGCTCTCGCTCTCTCTGGGGTGGGGGTTGATTTGTTTCGAACCTTTTTTTGTTAAACTTGAATTATTTGTATGGAATGCTGTTTGATTTTAATAAAATCCAAAAAAAATTATATTTTGTTGCCAAACATATATTAATATACAATTTCTTATTTTTCCTGCACTTTACACAAACATACAATATTTATGCATTATGTAAAAAAATTCCAGCAAATACTGGGTTAACCACTATTAACACAATTAACATTTTGTAAACTCCACACATTCAACTAATGACTCCTAAATTATTTGCAGCTGAACAGTATATATCTCATTTTATACCCCAGGAAAATTACAGAAAAATATTTTAAAAATGCCTTTGAAGTTTTTCTTTTGTTTTCTTCTAAAAATGTTCACTGTTTTGTACACACAAATTTAAAGCACGTTTCACATGGCATAAAACCCAGAAACCATTTAATTATCAAGCATTTAAAACTCATCTTAGTCAAAGTGAATAACTGTTTGTTAAATGGGGTCAGTAATAAATTAGTGTAATGCTGCTGTACACTAGTAGACATTTTGAGAGAAAAGGAACGTGCATACAGGCACGTCCTGTTAGACTGAGGGTCAAGTCATGCACACCATTTTAAATGATGATATAACATACATACTACATACATACATACATAAGAAATTTGATAAAAAAAGAGGAGACCATTCAGTCCATCGAGCCCATTTGTTTACCTAATAGCAAATCTTCTTCAATATCTCATCCAGATTCTCCTTAAAGGATGTCACGGTTTCTGCTTCAACTATGTGTCTCGGTAGGTTGTTCCAGAGTCCCTCAACTCTTTGTGGAAAGAAGTGCTTCCTCGCTTCAGTTTTAAATGTGCTTCCATTTAATTTCCACTGAAGTCCTTGAGTGCGTGATTTACCATGAAGTTCTAGGAAGTTTCCTGGATCTATTGTATCAATGCCCTTAAATATTTAGAAGTCCTGGATTAGGTCTCTATGGAGTTTTCTCTGCTCGATACCAAACAGATTTAATTCTTTGAGTCTACCAGAGTAGTATGTGTCCTTAAGTCCTGGGATGCACTTGGTTGTTCCCCTTTATACAGATTCAACTGCTGCTATGTCTTTCTTGTACCATAGTGACCAATGGCCTCATGTTGTAATGCCTTGCATAGAATTGACACTAAAACATAGCTTACGGGCAAAACTAGAAATGTGCGTATGCACAAAAAAATTTAGATGCATAAAACTGTGTGTAAGCAAAGTTCTTTGCACTTTCCCTTTATAAATCCTAAACAATGTGAATTTTAACCCACATGCACCAAACTACAGCCCCACCCTGACTCCTCCCAGAATTTGAACATGCAAATCAATATAAACAGCCACCTCCATTCAGTGTTTTTGTTAAAAGACAATCGCAAAAGCACATGTAAAAAAGAAGAATATCAGCAAGTGTGAAATGGAAGTGGAGGAAAGGAAAAATGAACTATTTGGTGGCTTAAGCGGATGTATAAACAACATAAGGAAACTGATGGTGTGGCACAGAATTGTAGAGGCAGCTAAACGTTCAAGTTCAGAAAATCACACAGTGCACAAAACAAAACAGAAGTGGTCGGATATCAAGGAAAAGCTCCTGTGGATAAAAACCCAAGAGTGGACATAAACTTGCAAAGAAGTAGGTTGAGGACAATTCCTCAAAGTCTGCCTTTGTAAAGCTGGCACAAGTTCAGCATACAACTCCAAAAGGCTAGCTCTTGGAAATCTAAATCAGCTTAGAAGCCAGTCATCATCATGGGACAAGAAATCATTATGATCTGTACATATGCGCTCTCTTCTAATTCTTCCATTTACAATGTCTTCTAACAGTACTGCAGTAGCCATGGTAGTTTGAATAGTTTGGCCATTACATGCACTATATTGTTACAGATTGATTATAATCAAGTGGTTTAAATTCGTAAACAATATGCAATTAATTTCTGTGTATTTGATAAAGCCCACATCATGGATGTGAATATAAAAAAGAAAGGCAAATCACATACAGAGCTTTGCAGGTATAGTACAGTAGTGCACTTATTTTAATCAGCAGTCATATCCAATGATTAGAAAACATCAAAGACCCTTGACTTATTTTTTCTTTAGTCAGAAGCTCAACTATATTAAGATGCAAAATGAGTCTACATATAACCAGCTGTCTTAATTCTATTTGAACCCTTTTGTCCATTATATAAAATCTGTTTTAATGTAAAATATTTGAAAATTAAAAAAAAAAACCTTAAAAACATTGACCTGCTTTGGTCAACAACCATTTTGCATGGTACTTTCTAAAAACACAATAAACAATTTTGGAAATGAATAGTGTGGTAGAATGAGAGCGATCAAAGTCCATAGAAGTGAATGGTGAATATTTTTAAACCTTCTTATTCCTATTTTAGTAGCATTGGGCGCAAAGTGGAAACCATGCATGGACAGGGCATTGGTTCATGGCTGGGCTCACTCTAGCCCACATCCACACTCACACTTACACAGGGCCAATTTAGAATTGCCATCTAAGCCAGCGTACACATTTTGGGATGTGAAAGGAACACTACGCGGGCAATGACTGAGTGTGAAACTGTAACCCAGTCATTGCTTTAACCCCCATTATTATTATTATTATTATTATTATTATTGCTCTCATTTTGAGAAGTGTAACTAAATGATATAAAAAATACACACATATATATTATTTTCTTTGAGGTATGACTATAAAAGCTTGTCCATTTTAACTAATAAAATAAAATATTATCCTGTTCTTCACTTTTTGTGTTACTGTGCATTTCATAAACTTTCACTGTCTCCACTGATCATACTCAGCAGTTGTGTTTTCTTAAACTTATTTATCATATCCTGGTTAACTATCTAGGGACCGCATTGTGACTCTCAACTTTACATCTGACCTCTGTTACTATTTTTTCTGTTGGCATGATTCCTTCCTTTTAAATATCAAGTTGTTTTCTCCCATGTTTCCAGCTTATTATCTGTTATTCCTCTGGAAACAAATACCCTTTAATTGCTAACTTAACTAAATATGTTTTCTTTCATTTCCATTGTGCCTCATACCCTTTTGCTTCTAAATTGCTTCAGTATACATACAGATTGCTTTTGTTTCCCTTAGGCTCCATTCATTTCCGTCTCTCTTTATTCATTATGTTCTATACTGCCAATAATCTGTTATGGTGTTGACACTACAGTTTTCGATTTTTCTGTGCATTTGCCATATTTTGTTTATAATACACAATTCTAGGTGAGGGGAGACCAATAGTTTTATATAGCATTGTCTTGTGCAAGTTATGATACTGCCTATGGGAATGATCAAGAAGGAAAAAGTGGACTAGGTGCAATAAAAAGCATCAGCCGCTATGTTGGGCAGCAGTTCTCTTGATTTGTTTTGGCTATAATTGACTTTTTTTAATTTAAATATTTATTTCAGTCTCCTGTCCATAATTAAACATACTGTATTCCATTATCTAAAGCCGTCTGTTGGAATGTCAAACTTAGATCTTACTTTACATATTATGCATATGCAAAAAAAAAAAAAAAAATTAAGTGGGTATTACAACTAAACAAATAAACATGTGATGGACAGATGGGGTTCTTTCCTGGCTGGGAGGCCATCATAGCGGAAGGACTGGGGGACCAGATATACACAGGGCACTGCCTCCCCTGGAGGTGCTAGACGGCAACCCCCCCTGGGTTGCAGCAGCACCTCGGATCCCCTCAGGGCTTCATGGGAGTTGGAGCTTGACATAGGCCTGTTGGGTAACATGGGGGCTGTCAGGGGGAGTTGCAGAACCCTGCTGTGCATTTCCACTATACCTGGGAGTACCTCCAGATAATGCTGATGAGCCACCTGAAGTGCTCCCAGGCACAGTATTAAAGGAGCCGTTTCACTTTACTTGGAGAGCTATAATCAGGATGGAGAGAGACAAAGTTTACCAGAAGAAGTGTGGAGGCGGAAGGAGAAAGTGAAAAGGGGTGAGGAAAAAAGGAAAGGCATTGTGTGCTGTGTATTGTGCTGTGCTCACTGTGCTGAGGTGCTGGGAAACAAAAGGAAGGCATTTCCCACACCAAAATAAAATGTGGGTTGTGCTGGACTTGTGCCTTGTGTCTGTTGAGTTGGGTGTTTGGGGAGATGGTGGATGCACACACAAAATTAAATGAGAGCAAGTCTTTCTGAAGTCTATCTGAGTAAGGTCTGATATGCTCATTGTCCAGTTATTTTTATTTAATTATTCATATTTGATCAGTCGATTCAGAATGAGACTCTCAAACTCAGCATCATCAGTTTGAGCACCATGTTGGACAAAGCTGTTAGACAGACAGTGTGGTGTGGTTGCTACAGCAGTGGACTATAAACCCTGAGGTTGGAAGTTCAGGTCCTGCCTTTAAATAACTGTATGCCCCAGAGATATAAGGAGTTGTTGCCTTTCTTGATCTTGTAAATCAAATCTGTATTTCAGATGCACAACCACAACAAACAGTCAAGCTCCAATGCACAGTGTCATTCATGTAACATAACATAATTGCAGTTAACCTGGACATGATGGGCTGTCAGATGAGCAACCAAGACGATAATGGTTAACCAGGCAGGAGTCTGGGAATGTAGAAATCAGAAATAACCAAATTTCAAAATCAAAATGAAAACTAAAATTCATAGTCAGAAAACAAAAAGAAGGAGGTCTAAAACTTTCAGTACTATCTGATTAGTTTTTCCCCTCACTAACACCAATTTTGTGCTTGAAGAAGAATCTTTAATTTCAAAGATTAGAAAAACTCTTGAATGTTACACCATCTTTATTAGAGGAAGTGTAATGACGTCATAAGGTTACCATCTAAGTGACTAACTCACAAAATGGTGGTAGCCATGAAAAAATAGCAAACATAGTGCTGATGCAACAAAAACATAAAATCGCAATAAGAATAACATCCAAGAATAACTCACACAGTTATTGAATAGCTACAGTATGTTAAATATGTTATTGAAGTGCTCAGACTCTATTTGTTTGTTTTGTTATTTTTTGACCCTATACTTTTACTTTCTAACTTCAATATACTTTTGATCTATGGCTTATAAATAGTGATGAGAGAAACAGCAGTGTACTTTGCCTCAGCAAGAGACATTGAAAACTTCTAATTAAAAAGATCTGAAGAAGATAATATGTAGTTAGAAAACCAAACAGGAGTTGTTACCAAAAAAACCCAAAACAAATCTGTTGTCAAGCTTAGAATGTTAATCATAAATCAAAAAATACTGTAATACCAAATAAAAGTTCACTAAACAGTGAAGGCAGGAATTGGCATGGATTCTGATTGGGGTAGAAGATTGCTTACCCTGCTGGGAGGCTATCATAATAGATGGAGAATATTGGTGGATGGGCATCCCGGCTGGGATGGTAGGCATTTGTTCCCCCAATACACTGGGTGGTGGCATCCCTCTGGCAGAATTCCAGTTTGGACACCCAATGGGCTGCATAAGAGATAGAGATCTGGAGAAAGCAAGGACTATTGCCCCCTAATTGTTATTCTGCAGCTGAAACATGTCTCTCTTTGGCTGCCCTCAAAAACCACTTCAATCTTCGACAGCTGCTTTCATGCAGCCATATGCACTCTCATCTACCTTGTACAGTACACTGCCTGTTTGCACATTCACACTACCAGTTCTGCCTTATACTGTGTCAGGCAGCTAAAGGGCTCAAATGAAGGTAATTCCATGCCAGACCAGGGGGTGGCAGAGTGTGCTAATCCTTTCTCTCTTTTGACTGCAGACCAGTTACAGGAAATTCTGCTTTGCCCCAATGACATCACTTCCAGTCCCAGGCCTTGATGATGTCACTTCTTCAGCCTTCCTTTAAAACTGCCAATTTGCCTCAGCTAAGTCAGCTATGTTTTGGACTCCAATCTGTACACAATTGGGCAATCAATTTACCATTTTGCAGCCAGGTTCAAGTATACGGGAGGCTGTCCCAAACCTTTTTTGTGGCTCTTTGTCTATTCTTTGACAACTGGCATAGTTTAGAGACACCAAAGGCTCATCTTTCACCTGAGGTTGCTGACAGCATGAAAAACTTCCTGGTGTTTACTCACTGAGTTCATTGTGCTGGCCTTACTTTGGCCTTTAAATCTTCTGATCTTGTTTATTGATAAATAACTTTGACCTTTATCTAATAGTCTTTGTCATTGTTTGCACTACTCATGTTTAGGCTACTTCCCTTGTAATTCAAATGCATGCTCCTGCCTTTGCTGTTTCTTTTTTTCATTCAACTTCATTTTCTTGTCATCCAACTGTCTGTAAAACATATAAAACAAAGTCACCAATTAATCATCTCATACTCATCAGAGACACTTTTAATGATAAAGTGTGGTACTGGATGAATGTGCAATGCTATAATAGAAATTTGATTACTCTTAGAATCGAAAGCTGCATTTTAATCTATGGAGTTTAAACTTTCACAGGAATGTTAGTTGATTGCCATCTGTCTTTATTATTTTAGTCTTTCATGGGCTACCCTATTAACCTTCCTAACCAGTTATGCAACTTTTGTCAAGCGGTATGTTTTCACTATTGTTGTCACATTCCATTTATGCCAGTTTTGTAGGATAATTTACCCATTATGTTTTAAACAATAAGCTGTTTTAAACAATAAGCCAGAAAAGACTAATATGTCTATACTGTGTGTATACACTGCTCATCCAAGTCAAATAGATGTTAATAGGATGATAATCAATTTCATATGATTTGCAATAGACTACCTGATGAACAGGCAGTGTCATTTTTTTATTTATTTTATTGCACCGTCTATTTATGTATTGTGAGATATGGCCGGCCGTTCATCCCGGCCAATACACCCACGCCGCTCGATGGAGTCCTTCCGGCAGCATGGAGGTGCCCCGAATTCCAGCAGGGCATCATGGACATTGGAGTTTTCCTTCACAGCCCTGCTGGATACCATGAGGGCCGAAAGGGAACTCTGCAGGGAGGCTCAGAGACTTATATCGTCCATATAGCCCAGAAGTAATTCCCAGTCACGGGGACAGAGGAGATGACATACTTCCGGGCTGAAGAAAAGAAGAGTTTTAATCTGACCCGGAAATGATAAGAGTCACATGGACTGGGGGGATCGGAAGCACTTCCGGGTCACGGACTGTATAAAGGACTTTGGGAGATCCCAGAGTTGAGCTGAGCTGGGTGGCAGAGTGACAACGCGTCTGGGGGAGTGGAGAAATTGTATTATTGATTATTGTAGTGTTTATTTATGAGTATTGTGGAGAGGAGGGTGCTTTGTGCACATTATAATAATAATAAAGTCAACTTTTGGACTTTTATCTGGTTGGCATCTGATCCAAGGGTTCAAGGGGACGACAGCGCCCCCTATCTGTCACAGTATGCAGAAGGAAAAAAATATTTTTCTTGAAATTATTTGTGCTCTAATTCTCTAGCACAAAAGAAAGTCCACCTCAGCCCAATGTTGCTGTGGACGGCTAAAAGGACTACAAGAACCTGTAAAAAGTGTTGGAGTGCCAGCCATGTCACTCGTTTTAATTTGTGACAACAAATTACAAAACAGGTGCTCATGGATGCAGCTCTTGTGAGCAAGTAGGGATCTCGGATTTCCATCCTGTAAATTCATCTGGATCCAAATGAGACACCATCATTTGGGAACATCAAACTCTCTTTCAACGAGAATTATTTGATTACTTATTGCCTTGTAGATGTTCCCTAAACATAAATGCCTGGCAATTGCTATTAATATCTATTAAGTATTTTGGAAGAATGCAAGAAAACTAACAGACTTAAGAAACAAAATGTCATACTTAGAGATTAATGAAAAGCAACTACAAGTGCTAAAGAGATCTGGGAGATCATGAAAAGACACAATGAAAATATCAGTGTTTCCTAATAGTAAATGGAGAATCGAAAATGTCAACTGAACTTGATGTATTGAACGTTCTTTTCTTTTTTGGATAAATTTCCCATATATTTGCATTAATGCAGAATGCTCAATACATTTTTTTCAAAACCAATGTGCGTTAACAAATACGATGCAGAATAATTAATGAGAATAATGAATGTATTTTGTGTGATAAGTAGGAATGTAGCGTGCAGGTTTCATAAAACTGTACATGGTGCCATAACACAGGCGAGCAAATAGAGTAACATTTTATAATAACATTTATAAAATGTATTATGCTTTTATGTATATGCTTTTATAGTTGTCCAGGTGGAAGTGGTGGGGTTAGTTGAATTCAAAAGCCATTTCTCACTGCTGAAGAAAAGAAATAAGATGACACTATTAATGGTAGCTCCCCCTATTGCCCCAGTGGTGTAATACACACCTTGGATGAGCCCGGAAGATGCCCCTCAGACACGTATACATGATAGTGTACAACAGCAAACTAAAAGTCCATCTGCTAGTCTGTGATGTTTCTGTACCAGGGGGTGCACAGGGTCATTCTTGAAGAGCCATGGTGGCTTCAGGTTTTTGCTCAATCGCTTAATTATAAGCCAATCCTTGCAGATAACTGCATTTATTTACACTATTGTATTCTATGGCGTGGTAGTACTTTACTTCTGTAATGTCAGATCATCCTTATTGTGTAATTTTTCTTTTTAGGTGTTAACTAACACAAAATACAAAAACACACATCTGACACAAAAAGTGCCTTCTGCTGTCGTTGTGTCTGTCTGTCCTCATGACAAAATTTGTCTCCCAGTAAATTGATTTTGATTACATTTTCCAAGCTTTTTTAGATTAGAAATTAGTTTAGGTTAGATTAAATTAGATTAGAGACCTAACTAGAGATTTTTATTTTTACATGCTCTGCAAGAGCATAGTGAAATTTTTGTGCCACAGTTACGGTAATGTTTAAGTAAAAATGGGAAATAAATACATGTAGCAGAAGATAAATAGTAAACTAAGAGCTTAAATAAATCTAAGCAACATGCTGTACAATTATATATAAACCAGCAGGTGGATACAGGGCAGATAGGGTCAAGTTACTAGGAGTTACTGAACAAGTTCTGAACAAGATGGTGCTAAATAAGGGAGACACGCTGTTTCCCTTCAAGAAAAATTCAATTCTTTTTGGATACCTTGGACATCTTGAAAAGAGCAAGTTGTTAAAATTTGTGAAATTTCAAAAACTCCCATTGAAAAACACTGGCAAGTTTTTGAACACATCTGTCTTAAAACAGAAACAATCTGCGCAGCTTCAATTACTGATTCATTTTCTGTGTCATGTTTACCTTAAAAATGGTAATTCAAGTTGTATACTTTGTACATTTTCCTCTTTTATTTGTCCATTAGCCACACCTTATGGCAAAACAGTGAAACATCAGCAGAGTTGCATACATAGCAGTGCCTTGGGCTTGATGCTGGCACCCATAACCAAACATGTGAACCCCAATCTACAACAGCAAGTAATAGCTAAAGGGCAATTTCACACAGGTAGCTCTTGGCTGCCAATTCCCCAAAAAAAGTAACACTGTCCCAAATACTCTAAGTCAGGGAATGTATGCTGCCCCCTAATAGTTGGGTGGAAGTGAACTGAAAAGTCCTTCTAGATCACACACTTTGATTTTCAACCTGTCTTCATTTTTTACATGAAAAATGAACCATTTGTTGTTAGCTGTCAATAAAGAGGTCTTATGGTCTCTTGTTAGCCTATTATTGCCTCTCTTTCACTATTCAAAGGGTCAAGCTTCCTCTCCTCTGCTGGATCATCTGTCCTTTAACTTGATAGAGGAAATTCTTCAGACTCCACCTCAGCTGCCAGTCTGTCTTTTCTGCTCTAAGTTTTTAACTTCAGGGGCACCATACCTGATGAGGTGTACCATTGTCTAGGGCTGGAGTGGGGTGGGTTGGGCAATGTCGGTCCTGGAGGGCTGCAGTGGCTGCAGATTTTTGTTCCAACCCAGGAACAAACAATCTCCAATTTTCCAACCCAATGAATAACAATCTCAGACCTTTTTTAATTTTATGGTTTGTAAGCTTGCAATGTTAGGTTATTATGTCATAGATTATTTTCCTTTCCATGGATATAAACCAAATGTTTTGAAGCCTAAAACAGACCATTTTCAGTCTGTCACATTTTTCTCTTAAGTGTTTTATTAAACCAAATAGTGCATGATGAATCCACACAGGAGTAACTGGAAGCAAGTTAGATGGAGAGCTTCTGACTGCTTTGTCATGTGCATCTTATTGTTAATAAGGAGCCATTAAAAACAGTGAATGCAGCTGTTTAAGACTGAAATGATCAGTTAAGTGTGTAAGGGAATTAAGGGAACCTTAATAAGTGAGACCAATAGATGAAACCTCAGAATGTCACTTGAGCAATAAGTGCTTCATTAGCAATAATTGACTTCTCATTAAGAAACAGGGTTGGAACAAAAATCTGCAGCCACTATGGCCCTCCAGGACTGGCATTACCCATCCCTGGCCTAGGGGCTCCTCTCTTCCCACACTAGTATACTGAATTAGCATGTTACTGCCTGTGCTTACTTGCTGCTCATTACCAATACTAAATTAATTGCAAGGTGCTAAGACTGCTTTCTTGTGTAAGTACACTCTGAGTTTTTACTTCATAATGGAAGGGCATATAATTACCTTTTGGCCTTTTCCTTCCCACACTGACATAGAGAAGGACTAATTTTTTTTACCAGTCAGGACTTCACTGTCTTTCTATTTTCTGTTCCTACACATCAGCCATCTTTATACCAGAGAAATCTCAAACACTGAATTCCTTACATGGGAAAGGGAATATTGATGTGGAGCATGAAGAAGGCAAACTTTTTGACTACATGGTTAGTTTAGGATCTCAGTCCTGGTGCTGACATTCTCAGGCACCCATCCATCCATTTCAAACCCACTTAATCCAATTCCTTGTCTTGGAGACCAGAGTTTATGCTGGCTTTATTTGGCAAAATAAATTAATTAACCCTAGATGGGGTGTTAGTACATCACAGGCAACACTCATTCATTCACACCAATTACCCTAATGTACAGGATTTGGGATGTGAGAGAAAAACTGGAGTATCCAAGAAAAACAGGAAGTGAGTACTTTCTTCATGTAGTTTTCTAATTCATTGTTATTACTTCCCTTTGTGTATACGAGACTATATGACTTCAAGACTTGTAAGTGCAAAACAGCATCGCCAGAAGTCTCGTTTCACTTAACCAGACTGCCTAAGACATCCATCAGATGTCATTGATACAGTACCTTTCTTGAGGAGTGCTGTGTAAATATTAGACACAGGGGCTTACTAAACTGTAAATGTACTGTAGTTCGCCTAGACACTGCTAAATGTTTATCTGATTCAATATTATTTGAGGCATCTGATATTATTGGCATATTTGCTGTGAATTCTGGGAATGTCATAAAAGCAAATATTTTATTTACTTTTCCTGAATACAATATGTAATTTCCAGAATTTAGTACATTATAAAGATTGTTCTTTCTCAGTGTTGTTGATGAGAATATGAAGAAATTTCCATATGGCTCATAAACATCTTAATGCTGTGAATTAATCCCAGGTCAAGCAAACTTCTTATAAAACAAACATGCATTAGGAAGTGTATGCAAACTTATAACTATTAAAATCTTTACATTTTTAGCTGATCAGCTTTGGTATAAAGTTTATATCTAGTAGAAAACTAAAAGGAATTTTTTTAAATCAACAAAACATGAAATTTAATGACTGTCAGAAGATATGTAATTCTAGTTCATCACTATTGTGAAATTAATCTGGTAAAATGGATATGTTTTATGCATGTTCCAGAGGTTAATGAGGGATAGAAACTGGTAGATACCAGTGATAAAAGTGAAATTTGTAAAATACAATTTGTTGTTTACAAAACATTTTAATGTGTGATATTACTCTGTGGTGGTAATGTGAAGCAGTACTTTAATCCTGCTTCCTCAGGGACCTGCCATCCTGGGAGAGCAGATTGTATGCTTTTCATTTGTTTTTTCTTCCCATGTCCCCAAAGATGTGTACTAAGTTGTCCCTGTGTGTGTGCATAACCAGTCTTGGTGATGGACTGATGCCCTGCTCAAGATTCATTCCTCCCTTGAGATAAGTCTCAGCCCCCATGACCCTGGATTAGATTAAATATGTCTGAGAATGTTATGTTAGTCTTGAAAAAGAGCACTTTTATAAGAATTTGTTATACACTGCAGTTATTTTTAAAAATAAAACAGATTATAGGAGTATTGTTAATTTTAGTGTATTCAATTATTTCTTGCTTGCTGCTTTTAAAGAAAAAAAAGCTGAATTGAATTAATAGTCTGAATTCCAAGAATCTTAGAATCTAAGTAAATGCTATGACTCAAACTGTCCATTCAGCTTAATGTAGCCCATAAACTATGTTATGCTGAGTTTTTATAAAGCAGTTTAAATTCTAGATTTATAGTAGCTAGTTCCAAAACCTGGAGACTATTTAGTGGGCATAAATAACAGTAAGCTTCTTTTGAAGAGATACCACCTGAATTCTGTACTAAAACCATGGGTCAACATTTCTTCGTCATTTGAAAGAGTAGTCATAACAACAAGAACACATGTAATTAAAGCTGCTCCTACTGCTTACTCCAAAAGGAGGAAATCAGTTGAATAACATTGTCATACTGGCTTGGGTGGTAAGAGGAAAAAAAAAACTTTCCTAAAGGGAATCAGAAAAGTGTGAGGAAAAGAGAAAGAAGGAGAGAGTATAATGACATTCTAATTGTAATAATTAAACAATTAAAAAATCATTGCAGCCCTTGTGGAAGATAAGGTTAAGAAGGGATTCTACCCACAATTAGTAGAGTAGGGCTTCAGAACACTTATTTGTAGTTCTGGAGCTGACCTTTGCAGTTTTTTTAATATGACAGTGATGCCAATCTTAGAACTGTCCCCACGAGAAACCAAATACATGAAAAAGCTGGACAGTATACAAATCTTATAAACAGCACAATGATCACTTGGCAGATTACAGTATGCTACAATAGTAATACCTTTACGTTATCCCCCATATCCTACATGTCATTCCTGATAAAATGTGTTTGGAATACTGAATAAGTGCTTGATAAAATAAACTATTCCTATGTTGTGGAGACATGCATAATAGTTTCGTTAGGAACTTACCAACACAAGAGGTGAGCAGATGAAGAATGGGCAATTAACATTAGATACTGATCAAGGCTAGGCCTGTGGCATTATCATCTCAGCAAGCTCCCCTTCTCACAAGCCAATAAAGTCTAGAGGATCAATCGGATGGCCAAATGGATTGAAAATTCCTTACAGCTAGCAACTGCTTAGAAGTTTAATAAATGGTTCCTGTTTTCTCATCTCAGGTTGTTCCTTCAGCATCCACTGTGTGACCAAGTGTGAGTTACTTGACCTTCAAGTGTTCCAGTTGTAGAATTATAAAAAGAATACTGTAAACCCCTTTGTGGTGGTATTCACTTCAAACCGGTACTATATTGTTATTATTAAATCCTAACTTTTTGCCTTTAAGCTCTTAAAATAATTAGAGAGGCAGACCTGTGCCAGGTACAACACATTAGTCTCCCTGTGTTCTGCCTGCTAGTCAATACTTGATAAGTTTTTTATGATGCATATTTTCACAATTGTGTTATTCTTTTGGCACGCATGAGTTGTACTTTTTTTTTGCTTTAGATAAACCAAATTTGGTTTATCAAATTCTTTTTATCATAGAAGGGTGAAATCTTTGGATTTTAAATATTTTACCAATATTCTTAGGTATATGACAAAGTTGATAGTTTATTATTTTGTGAATAATAATAATAATAATAATAATAATAATAATAATAATAATAATAATAATAATAATATGTTTTATTTACATACCTCCTACAATTTTAATACCCTTGTTAATGTTCTTTTTTCAATGCTATGTCTTGAAAATTCTGAAAAGTGGATAATCACAAGTTTTGGTAAATGATTAATAGTGTTTTGATGTTATATCATTTTTCATTAAAAATGGTTTTCTTTCTACAAAAGGGAGCAACTAAATTAAGTCATCGGTCGAAGGAAGGACAGGAGTCAAACAAAGGTTGGGGTGCCAACAGCGCCAACCAATTTACTTGAAACAAAAACAAAAACTGGAGACAATAGTCACGTGATAATAAAGAGTTAACAGATTGTCAAGGTTTTAGCCATTAGATTCATAGCAATAGGCTATGGAGAGCGGTCTTATCACAAGGTCGAAACTCCATAAGGCAGTGTACTTATCTTATGAATGTGATGCCACTTCTTGGGAGTGCCTCACTTTTATAGTTCCCGGGCTCAAAGGGGTGTGGTCAGTTGCCCTCAGTGGACTTCTTTTCGAAGCTGTGGGTGATGAGAGATACAAGAGTTAGCAATCTTACTGCCTGGTATTCCAGAGTGGTAGTACTTACCTCAGATGAGCTTGGAAAGTGACTCTTGTACGCACATTCATGACATGGTGTAAAAGTCAACAACAAGGCACATCAAACTGTTGTGGCACCAGCCATGTAAATCTCATTTAATAGCCAAGCCTATTAAAGATGAAACAAAAATACAATGTCAAAAACAGTTTCACTGTTATTGTAATATAATTTCTGAAGGCAAGATGCTTTCACCAGTTAAGGGTTTGTCAATGGGGCTGAAAAGGCAGAATTTCAACTGTGATAGCTGTTTAGTATAGAAATTTCTGGACTGTAGGTAAAAGTGGAGAAAAGATAAGAGACAATGCCCCAACTCTCTTTCAACGAGAATTATTTGATTATGTATTGCCTTGTAGATATTCCCAAAACATAAATGCCTGACAATTGCCATTAATTTGTATTAAGTATTTTGGAAGAATGCAAGAAAACTAACAGACTTAAGAAACAAAATGTCATACTTAGAGATTAATGAAAAGCAACTACAAGTGCTAAAGAGATTTGGGAGATCATGAAAAATCACAATAAAAATATCAGTGTTTCCTAATAGTAAAAGGAGAATCGAAAATGTCAACTGAACTTGATGTATTGAACGGTCTTTTCTTTTTTGGATAAATTTTCCATATATTTGCATTAATGCAGAATGCTCAATACATTTTTTTCAAAACCAATGTGCTTTAACAAATACGATGCAGAATAATTAATGAGAATAATGAATGTATTTTGTGTGATAAGTAGGGATGTAGCGTGCAGGTTTCATAAAACTGTACATGGTGCCATAACACAGGCGAGCAAATAGAGTAACATTTTATAATAACATTTGTTATTTTCATTGGTAAAGCTTTGCAGTCCTTTATAACTGATGAATAGTTTCGGATTTAGATTATGTACTGCAAAAAGATAAACTGGTAATGAATATATCTCTCTATTATAAAAAAAATCTTGGAAGGCTTAGAAGGAGAAGATATGTGATTTTCTCTGAGACACTTTAACGTTCCACGAGAAACACTTTAATGTCTTGCGAGATAAGGCAGTGAGACAAAAGGATGGCTGCTGTACAGGCTTTAAATGATCGATGTACAGTTTGACAGCAGCAGCAGCAGCAAGACAGCAGCTGATCCGACCGCATCTCCTTAGCGTATGTTCGGTACCCCCCTTCACAACGCGAGCAGCAGAGAAGTGAAGTGGCTGGCACGTAGCACGCCCCAGATTGAGCGAAGCGAGCAGGGGACAAAACCCCCTAGTTATTTGTAAAGATGTAAAGTGTAAAAGCTTTTTATTAACAAAGCTGGCATAAACATGAAATAACCAGTTTTACAGACTGAAAACCTCATGAACAACAAAGTAATAACTAATAACAAACTAACAGAACACGTGTAACTGCTTTTCATAGAAATTTGTCAATTATTATTTATTAATTCATAAATTCTCAACATAATGTGTTAATGAGTGTTAAAAATATTAGCCATTTGTTAAATTTTTTGTAAATATTATCATTTTGTAATATACTTTACGTTTATGAATGACTTATTACTGAAAGTTATTATTAAGTGCTACTGCTAATGGCGTCTTTTTTATTATTAAACAAGTGTATATGCTACTTATCACTAATATGCCTTAGAACGACATGCAGGTTAAGTGGACTGGTGATGCCAAATTGTCTGTAGTGTGTGTGGGTGGGTGTGTGTGTTCATTCTAGAATAGACTGTTGCCCCATCCAGGGATTGTTCCTGCCTCATCCAGCTCTGGATAAGTGGGTTTGAAAGATAGATTAATTGAATGGCGTTTTGGCAATAAAAGTTCTAAAGACAACACAATAAAAGACATAACTTTTCCAATATAGGCACAAGAATATTTCCCTAGTAATTGAGGCAGTTGCCATATACATATCCTTTCCACTGTGTAGGCGGTTTTTTTTCTCTAGACTTTAAACCCACTCTTTGGTTTCATAGCCCTGTAGTTTGTTTTTCCTCTGACTAAAAGGCAAGTTAAACATTCAATTTCTGTTTGCTTTCTTTTTCCTTTTTGAACATCTTGAGCTGGGCAAGCTTCTTGGTACAGGTGCTGTCCCTCCTGGGCATTTCTTGTCTAAAACACACACTACTTCTCTCCCAAAGGCAGCAAGACAAGCTTTGGGGCATTTGGATTCCTCAACCCTCTGCCTAGTAGTTTCCTCAGCTTGGATCTTCTGGGAAGATGAAGCAATCTATGACAAAGCTATTTAGCAAGCAAAAGAAGTTATTTCATTTTTAGCTCTGTAAATACTAATCATCTCCTCAGTCAGAGAAAATGTGGTTTTGAATAAAGACAAAAAAGAAAGACAAAAGGCAGGTTTAGAATAAAGAAAAGCTGTATGCAAAGAGAGTTGTTATCAAAGAGTAGTCACTATGTGGTCAGCTAAGGAGTTTCCCAGAACTCTTTAACCTTGTAAGCTGCTGCTTGTTGTTCTGCTTCAATACTCTTTTTATCAGTACAAAATGAATTCTACTACTGAAAAGCATCCTTACAAGGAAAAAATGTAATGGAAATATTTCTCCATAAAATAGTTTTCAAAATCAAACCTATCAGATCAAAATAAGCACACATTTTAAAAGTAAATGCGTAGAGGGACAGTGGACATTTCTGATTGTTGATATGGTAATGTTAATATCCTTTGCAGTCTGATCCCACATATACAGTATAAATAAACGTTTCGGTAACATAATAATAAAGCCATGTATTTATTGTTCCAACTGAAAAATCTTCAACCAAATTTGCAACAAAAGGATTTTTCTAAGAAAGCTTAAGTACAGGTAATTTGGTAATTTGTGTTGTTGGTTGTTGTTGCATTGTTGGTTAAGTGACAGAAATGCGATGGACCTTAGAGTCATGACAGTGGATTCTTGGACAAAGAGAGTCACTTCAATAATGGAAATGAGCTTGTGTGGAGCTGTGTAACGTACAAACTGCATTTCATTGCATATCTACCAGCGACATTACTTTTAGAGCCACATATTTGATTTGATGGGCTTTCCATTTTACTCCAGTATTTCTTTGTGTGTGAAGTTCCCACAGTTGTGTGTATACTTACACACCCCCAGGTTGTGCCATCTACAGTTGGTATTTGTGCTAATGAATTAGATGGGCAGCCCAATAGCATTGTGGATTATTTAGAAGAAACCTTTGACTTTTACGTTGGTATTCAGACTTATTAGAGAAAATAGATGTGTGTGTGTGTGCGCCCTGCGGTGGGCTGGCACCCTGTCTGGAGTTTGTTTTCTGCCTTGCACCTGTGTTGGCTGGGATTGGCTCCAGCAGACCCCTGTGACCCTGTAGTTAGGATATAGCGGGTTGGATAATGGATGGATGGATGGATAGATATGTCGATTGAAAGGGTATAATCCATTGACTCTAAAGTTCTACTGAATGTTTCATAACTCACATGGGAAGTGATGGAGAAATCTTATTATTAATAAGAGTAATCTGCCTGATTAGAAACTGTGTGGTGGAAAATTATTGAATATCACTGCTAGTCTTTGACTTTTCATAACAATTTGAAGCTGGAGCAGGAGGATATTTCAGTTTATACTTGGAACCAGACAATCTTGGGCTATACATGTGTCATTTAATCTGTGGCTCAAGTACATATAATTACCACTTGGTAGCTGTGCTGCCAGGTGATTACTACTTGTTGAATTGGTGCATACAGTATGTTCAAAGCACTGGCCTGACAAATACAGGACCTGTAAATTGTTTAAAGGTGTGTTGGGAATACCTAGTGGATGCCTTAGGTCTGAATGAGTTTAAATGTAGTGAAGACATCAGTAGTGAAGGTACCTGTAAAGCAAGGTGTCTGAGGGCTGCTATCCCAATGGCATTAAACACCCATTGCTTGCTCATTACAAAACCCTTATACCTGCTTCTGAGTTGGAAAAAAAGATTAGAAAGTGCAGCTCTGGTAAATCCAGAAGATAATAAGTGTAGACCTGTATAGGTCAACAGGTGAAGAGACATGACAGTAAGGCAAAATAATTGGTTTTATTATTTTATTATTCAAATTGGTCATTTAAAGAGTAGTAAGAAATGAAGTAGGCCAAACATAGATATGCAAAAATACAAAAGACCAAAGCAGAACCTAAAAGCAAGGAAAATGTCTAAAGCACTGAATTACTAAATACCACTGAGACATGACCAAAAGCTTTGCTCTCGCACAGTGCTAGTACAAAAAAAAAAACTCTAACCTGTCAGCCACTTTTTATTTCCTTTGCTCCTCACATCATGTGACTGTAGGAAGATTAGTTTTGCTTAGTAACAGGCAAGAATGGGAGGAGTCAAAATTAAACTGCACATGGGAGCTGGGGCTAGGAGTTAAAATAATGATAAATAATAATAAATAAGTAAATAATAAATTTTGAATTATCTGGTGACAGGTGCCACTGGCCCTATGCACCTGAATAATGACAATAACATTCTTAATGTTAAGTTGAATTTGTTAAAGGTGGTGTTATAATGCCATCGAGAGTATTTCATCTTCTGTCTTCTACTGTTTATGTCCTTCATGTACGGAATATCATGGTGCAAGCAAAGCTTGCAGAGTATGTACTTTGCAGATTCAAGGGTACCATATCTGCTACTTGAACATATACTGCTCAAAAAAAATAATTACTTAATAATCACAGTGTAACACCAAGTAAATTGATCTTCAGGGATAAGAGATCTGTCCAGTTAGGAAACATAAGCAATTGTAAATCTGCTTTGGTGCGTACCTGTTTTTGTCTCTAGTTGCTGCTTGATTCTTCTCTAGTTTTGCATTTTGTTAGTGTCCACATCACTAGTGGTAGTATGAGGCATTACCAGCAACTGATAAAGGTTGCACCTCAGGGTGGCACATCTATATGTGTTTTTGCAAGAATGTTTGCTGTGTCTCCCAACACACTGTCAAGAGCATGGAGGAGATACCAGGAGACAGGCTGCTACACGGGGAGATCTGAACAGGGCTGTACAAGGGCATTAGCCCAGCCACAGGACTGGTATCTGCTCCATTGAGTGAGGAAGAACAGCAGAAGCACTGGCAGAACTATACAAAATGACCTCCAGCTGGCTACTGGAGTGCATGTTTCTGACCACACTGTCAGAAACAGAATCCATGAGAGTGGCACGAGCACCCAACTTTCTCTATGGGGACCTGTGCTCACAGCCCATCACTGTGCAGCTTGATTGCCTTTCACCAGAGAACAGTACAATTGGCAGCTCCGTAATTGACTCCCCATTCTCTTCACAGATGTGAGCAGGCTCACAGTTAGCACATGTAACAGACGTGAAAGAATCTGGAGATCTTTCTTAAATGTTATACAGTCTGCAACATCAATCACTGGTCAGTGATGATCATGGGAGGCATATCCTTGGAGGGTTGCACAGACCTCAACATGTTGGCAGTGGTATCCTGAGATACTGGGATGAAATCCTCAGAGCCGTTGTCAGACCAGGCTTAATGTGGCCTGAATGTGTAGGCAGTTCTTGAATGACAAAGGCATTTAAGGCATTGACTGGCCCGCACATTCCGCAGACCTGAATCCATCTTAGTACCTCTGGGACGTTATGCATCGGTGTATCTGACGCTGTCAAGTACTGCCACGGACTATCCAGGAGCTCACTGATGCCCTGATCCAGGTCTCCGACGTGACACCCCAGGACAGCATCCATTGTCTCATCAGGAGCATGCCTAGAGGTTGCTGGGAGTGCATACAAGCATCTGAGGGCCATACACATTACTGAGTCACATTATGAGCTGCCCTGATGAAATTCACACAAGTTGAATCAGCCAATGATTTCAATTTTTGACTTTGATTTTCAATGTGATGTTAAATTCAGCCCTCATTAGGTTGATGATTTTGGTTTCCATTGACTATTGTTACATTATTTTGCTCTCAACAAATTACAAAATATTACTCAGTAAAGATTTCCTACTTGAATATTTTGTTTGTCGAGATCCAATGAATGTTAAAAAGGGCCATGGTGGGCTGAAAGCTGTCATTTTTCCTTCAAGGCAAAATTTCAAGTTTTATTTGGATTTGTATGAGTAACCCGATGAGTATCAGGCGTGCAAATTGATAATATTCTTGACGTAGTAAATTCGTCATTAAATATGGGGGTCTTCCCAGACTGTCTTAAGACTGCTGTAGTTAAACCCCTTGTGGAGGACTGCCGGCTTCTCATGCCAGTCCTCACCCCCAGGCCGCCAGGAGGAGCTCTCCCAACAGCAGGATAGTGCCCTGAGGTCCAGCTGGATACCTTGGGGACCACCAGGAGTCGCTGTGGGGGGGCTTATGGGCTCTTTTGTGCCTTATGACCCGGGAGTACGTCATGGTCACGTGACGGGAAGGAACGACGTGCTCCCGGGTTGCCACACCCTACTGCTACACCCTACTCAAGAAAAATAATCTTGACCCCTCTGGTTTTGAAAATTTTAGACCCATCTCTAACCTACCCTTCTTAAGTAAAATTCTAGAGAAGGCAGTCATTATGCAGTTAAATGACCACCTCAATAAACATGCTATTCTTGATAAATTTCAGTCAGGTTTTAGAACAAATCACAGCACAGAAACTGCACTCGTTAAAGTAGTAAATGACTTGCGGCTAAATGCAGACAGAGGCCATTTATCTGTTCTCATCCTCCTAGATCTGTGTGCCGCATTTGACACCATTGATCACAATATTCTTAGAAATCGCCTTAGTCAATGGGTGGGCCTCTCTGGCAGGGTCCTAAATTGGTTTGAATCCTACCTGGCAGGGAGAAAATTCTTTGTTAGTTGTGGTAATTATAATTCAAAGACACATGATATCCGATATGGTGTTCCACAAGGCTCTATCCTGGATCCGCTGCTCTTCTCAATCTATATGCTTCCATTAGGTCAGATTATCTCAGGGCACAATGTGAGTTACCACAGCTATGCTGATGACACACAGCTGTACTCATTAATAGCACCTGATGACACCGACTCTCTCGATTCACCAACACAATGTCTTACTTGTATTTCTGAATGGATGAATAGTAATTTTCTCAAGCTAAATAAAGAGAAAACTGAAATTTTAGTGATTGGCAATAATGGATTCATTGAGGTTATCAGAAATAAACTTGATGCATTAGGAGTAAAAGTCAAGACAGAAGTAAAAAACTTAGGGGTAACTGTTGACTGTAACCTGAATTTTAAATTGCATATTCATCAGGCCACTAGGACAGCATTTTTTCACTTAAGAAACATAGCAAAAGTTAGACCTCTTATATCATTGAAAGATGCTGAGAAATTAATTCACGCTTTTGTTTTCAGTCGACTAGATTACTGTAACGCACTCCTCTCAGGACTACCCAAAAAAGACATAAATCGTTTGCAACAAGTGCAGATTGCAGCTGCTAGAATCCTAACCAGGAAAAGTAAATCCAAACACATTTCTACAGTTTTGATGTCACTACACTGGTTACCTGTGTCATTCAGAATTGACTTTAAAATTCTGCTTATGGTTTATAAAGCCTTAAATAATCTCGCTCCATCTTATATATCGGAATGTCTGACACCCTATTTTCCAAATCGTAATCTTAGATCCTCAAATGAGTGTCTCCCTAGAATTCCAAAAGCTAAACTTAAAAGAAGTGGTGAGGCAGCCTTCTGCTGCTATGCACCTAAAATCTGAAATAGCCTGCCAATAGGAATTCACCAGGCTAATACAATGGAGCACTTTAAAACACTGCTGAAAACACATTACTTTGACATGGACTTCTCATAACTTCACTTTAATTTAATCCTGATACTCTGTATGTTCAAATCATTATAATAACTATTCACGGTGGCTCTAAAATCCGTATTAACCCCTACTCTCTCTTCTGTTTCTTTTTCCTGTTTCTTTGTGGTGGCGGCCTGCGCCACCACCACCTACTCAAAGCATCATGATGCTCCAGCATTGATGGACTAAAAGCCAGAAGTCTGCATGACCATCATCATCAAGTCCTTCCGTGAGAACCCTAAATACAAAGAGGACTGTTTCATTTATGTGAGGTAGAATGCCCAGAGGGGACTGGGTGGTCTCATGGTCTGGAATCCCTGCAGATTTTATTTTTTTTTCTCCAGCCGTCTGGAGTTTTTCTTTTGTTTTTTCTGTCCTCCCTAACCATCGGACCTTAGTCTTATTCTATGTTAATTAATGTTGACTTATTTTATTTTCTTACTGTGTCTTTTATTTTTCTATTCTTCATTATGTAAAGCACTTTGAGCTACATTTTTTGTATGAAAATGTGCTATATAAATAAATGATGTTGTTGTTTGAGTGTATTTGATACAGAAAAGTGTTTATTAGGTGGACATAAACTCAGTGACTGGATCAGGCACATAATGGGACTTTTACCACACAAACAATTATGCTCATCAGCAAGTACTAGATTTACTTGAGGGAAGTAGCAATAACATTTGGACAGTTCTTACATATACATGGTATATATAGTAAAGAAAACAGACACAATCGCATAAAGGGCTTGGGGTTTTGAGCCCCGTATACTGTAACCAAAATTTCACAGGTCTTTTCTTCAGACAAAAAAAACTTGAATGAAATCATAAGACAAAACATGTCAAGTTGGAGGAACAATATAAAGGGGCAGACCGGAAATCAGGCATGATGGTTGCTGGGAAGGCGTGATGGTGTATGGGAGCTTGACGTCATCTTTGGGGGACCAGAGGGAAGAAAGGAACCCGGAAGTGCAGACCGTTGTTCATTCCGGGTTGTTTTACGCCGGCGTTGCTTCGTCTTTTCTACGGGAAAAAGGGAGAGAGAGGTTAGTACGCTGCCTTCGTCCCCTGGCGGGTCTTATCGCATTGCGCGTCGGGTCCTTCAACTGCTCCCGATGCGCTCGTGGGTGACAATATATATATTGGGTGGCACGGTGGCGCAGTGGGTAGCACTGCTGCCTCACAGTTAGAAGACCCGGGTTCGCTTCCCGGGTCCTCCCTGTGTGGAGTTTGCATGTTCTCCCCGTGTCTGCGTGGGTTTCCTCCGGGTACTCCGGTTTCCTCCCACAGTCCAAAGACATGCTGAATTGGTGATTCTAAATTGACCCTGGTGTGTGCGCCCTGCAGTGGGGTGGCGCCCTGCCCAGGGT
>JANRMT010062796.1:55169707-55229693 GCA_026402145.1 Polypterus bichir lapradei
ATCGGGGAGAACATGCAAACTCCACGCAGGGAGGACCCGGGAAGCAAACTGTGAGGCAGCAGCGCTACCACTGCGCCACTGTGCTGCCCGTATATATATATATATATATATATATATATATATATATATATATATACACAGTATATATACTAGCTGTGTAAGCACGTGCTTTAAAAACCCCGGGCCTCTAGAAACTATGGATTCTGGCACTTCAATCAATCAATTGCATTGGTTCTGCATTAGTGGCTAAGAGAGGTTATCTTTTCTCAGTTATTTTGTGTTGCTGACATTGCTTGTGTATTAGCGGCTAAGCGAGTTTTTCTTTTGTCGGCAGTTTCACTTTGGCGACAGAGTCACTTTATTTGAGCATCATGCTATATCCTCGCACTTCCGGGCCGGACAGGTAGACAGACAAACACACACACTTCCATGTGTAGACGTTAATATATAACATACTGGATATATACACTATATGGCAAAAAGTACATGGACACACCTCCAAATTGGGTTCAATTTCAACCGTACCCATTGCTAACAGATGCATAAAGTCAAGCACATAGGCGTGCGATTTCCATTGCCAAACAGTAAAAAGGCAGTAGAATATGTCATAATGAAAAAATCAGTGACTTTACATGTGGTAATGCCACAGGAGGCCACTTTTACCAAGAAACAGTATGTAAAGTTTCTGCTCTTCTAGATCTTCTCTGCTCAACTGTAAGTGCTATTATTGTGAAGCTGAAGCATGTAGGAGCAACAACAGCTCAGCCACAAAGAGGTAGACTCATAAAAGTCTCATATTCTGTCTTGTATCACTCAGAAAGAGTTCCAAACTGCTTTTGGAAAACAACAAGAGCAACAACTACATATTTTTCTGTAGCACATTTACATACAAACAATAATTTATAAAGAATCAATATATACAGTGCTTAAATAATAGAATAGTAGTAGAATTCTAATTTGAAGATAGATTTTTTGAGTCCATTATGATAAATCTGATCCTATAGTCAGATGGCCAGTGAGGACAGAAAAAAAACTCTAGGGGTGAGATGCTGAAGAGAAAAAAACAAAATCTGTAGGGGTTCCAGGCCAAAAGATCACCCAGCCCCCACAGAGCATTCCGTCTAAAGGCAGTCTTACTATTTTTTTAATCTTCATATTTGATGCAGTTGGTCTCATAGATAGAGCATCTGCTGTCATTCCATCGTCACAAGGTTTATCCATCTTTATGTACCACTAACAGTACTGTAGTTTAAAAACTATTCTAAACTACACAGGTAACCAATATAATGATTTTAATATCAGTGAGATGTGCTTAGATTTTCTTTTGCTGTTTAAAAATCTGTGTGGCATGGTGGTACAATGGTAGCACTGCTGCCTCGCAGTTAGGAGACCCAGGTTTGCTTCCCAGGTCCTCCCTGCGTGGAGTTTGCATGTTCTCCAATTGTTTGCGTGGGTTTCCTCCAGGTGCTCCAGTGTTCTCCCACAGTCCAAAGACATGCATGTTAGGTGGATTGGCGATCCTAAATTGTCCCTAGTCTGTGCTTTGTGTGTATGTGTCCTGCGGTGGGCAGGAGCCCTGCCCGGGGTTTGTTTCCTGCCTTGCGCCCTGGGATTGGCTCCAGCAGACCCCCTTGACCCTGTAGTTAGGATATAGCGGGTTGGATGATGGATGGATGTTTAAAATTCTAGCTACTTCATTCTGAACTAATTGCAACAAGTTGATGTCTTTCTTAGGTAGTCCTGTTAGGAGAACATTATAGTAATCTAGTTGGCTGAAAACAAAAGCGTGAATTAATTTTTTAGTAGTGTATTGAGATTTTTTAAGAGGTCTAACATTTGCAATATTTCTTAAGTGAAAAAATGTAGCCCTAGTAATATAGTTAAAGTGTGATTTAAAGTTTAAAGTCAATGATCATACCTAAGTTCTTAAACTTCTGCCTTGACTTCGAGTGGCAAGGGGTCAAATTTATTTCTAAGATATTCACTATTTCCATTTTTCCAACAACTAACATTTTTGTTCTTTCCTTATTAAGCTTGAGAAAGAAAATTATTACTCATCCATTCCATCCAAGGATGAACAAGATTCACAACTTGCAAGATCCTCCCATTGTCTTACAAAAACATGGATAAGAACTGATTGGTTTTTTTCATATGATTTTGCCAAAATGAAACTGTTAGAGCCTGTTGTGATATGTTTCAGTAAAAACATTAAACAGGCATTTGCCAAAACTGCACACAATACTCCAGGTAAGGCCTCACTAGTGCATTATAAATCTTGCACTTAACCTCCTTTGACTTGTACTCCATACATCAGTGGTTCTCAAACTGTGGGGCGGGCCCCCCTAGGGGGGCGCAAAGTAATAAAAAGATGGGCGTGAAGATGTGAAAAAAGAAAACAAGAATCAAAAATATGAAAAATACATCTATTAAAACCAAAACAAATTAACTTAAACTACATTCTGATGCTAGAAAAATAAATATAGAGTTAGATAAATGTCGATAAAAGTTAAGTAGGAAAATAAAATATGCATCAACCCTTTCAAACCCTAACCCTAACCCCTAACCCTAACCCTTTCAAAAAAACGTTAGGGGGCGCGATTAAAACTGTTATGAAAACTCGGGTCGCAAATACTTAAAGGTTGAGAAACGCAGCCATACATCATGATATATAACCTAACATCCTTTTAGGCTCTTTGATTGCATTTGTACATTGTCTGGATGTAGACAATGATGACTTCATTACGGCTCCTTGGTCCTTCCAATAAGAAATAATTTAAAGTTTCAGTTCTCCCATTGTGTTTTCACATCTATCATTTTTACTTCTTACATGTAATATTTTGCATATTCTTACATTAAATTTCATCTTCCACATCTCTGCCCATCCTGGCCCTCACTGTGTGGAGTTTGCATGTCCTCGTGTCTCCATGGGTTTCCTCCGGGTGCTCTGGTTTCCTCCCATAGTCCATAGACATACAATTAGATTCATTTAAGACTCTAAATTTGCCCTAGTATGTGTGTTTGGTTTGTGGGTGTGTGTTCGCCATGCAATGGATGGGTACCCTATCCATGGTTTGTTCCTGACTTGCACCCTATGCTATCTGGGAAAGGCTCCTGTGAGCCTGGTTTGGTTTAAACGGGTTAGAAAATGACATGATATATCTTCACAAGCCTATATGCTGTCCAATTTTCTTTTGTAATGATTTAACTAATTCAAGATTATCTGCCATTCCATCTTGCTTCGTAGTATCTGCAAGCTTAATTTTATTAATATAAAAATAAAATAGTAACAGCACTAGCACTGATACTTGAGGGATGCTGCTTTTAACATCACCTAATTCCGGTTCCTGTTGCTATTTAAACCAAATTTGCACCCATCAATGCCCTGAACTTCCACTTCTTTTACGGTAGTACAGTAGATGCTCAATCTCTCAAGTGGGACTTATTAGATTTCTAAAGTTTGCAATTATATTCTTACCTGTGACCTTCTTACAATACTCTGAGGCTAGACTTATAGAAGAGTTATACAGAAATCAAGCTTGCCAAATTAAACTCTAAGTTACCCCTGTGTATGTGTGTGACTGGGTTCTGAGTTGATACCTGCCTTGAACCTCCATAATGGGCATATGGACTTGGATTTCTGTCATTCTTATGTGAATTAGAAGTGCCCTACATTTAGCTCCTGTTTTAATTGAGACTTTGAAGTGTATGTTTTTTTGTTCGTATGATATGAAAACTTGTATAAATACTCATATCTATATTTGTTTTCAGAAAATTTACAGGTTCATATTAACGATTAATATCTAAAAGCAGGATGATAACTGATAACTCATAGTTATGAACGTGTTCGTGGAGAGTATTTAACATAACACGTTTTCTTGTGTACAAGTGCGTTCTCTACTTGAATATTCTAGCGTCCCTCTGCTTCCCAAATGCGTGTGTGTTGCATTGATTTGAGATTCTGAATTGATCTCGCGTGAATTTGCCCCGGGGAGTAAACAGCACTATTTATAACTGGAAACTGGAAGTATAATCAATATCATTTTTGAACTTTGCAATATCTTGGCACACTTTTCAGATTTTGATCCCTATGCTGCTGAATGATAAATAAATTTAAAAATGCCATAACACAGCATAATATCCTTAAACGTCATGTGATCCAGTTCATGCCTGTGCCTATCCCAGGCGCACTAGGCGCAAGGCAGCAAGCAGATCTAAATGGGCATCAGTTCATTACAGAAGTTTAAAACAATTTGATATAAATTACGTTTTCTGACTATAAAAGGAAAAAAAATAATTTGAATGAAGTCATTGGCTGATTACGGTAAAAAAGATAAGGTACAAAAAAAAAACCCAAAGACAATGCGCAAGGTTAGAACTGAAATTATCTCCCAGCAATGCACTATATATTATAGTGTTTGAAGTTTGGGGTTTGCCAGAAATGCCTTCTTAACACCAAGCATTAAGTGCTTACTTCTTTTGGAAAAAGTACAGAAAAAATGGAGAGAGGGATACACATTGAAAAGAACAGGACAGCGCAATTAATATCAAGTGGACAAGATGCAGTGCAGCTGCTTTGGGCGGGGGCGGACCGTACATTCCTGCCTCGCGTCCCACCCCTCACTCCCAGTCAGGCTCTCGCCGCTCTGTTGTGCGAGTCGTCGCTTCGCAGAAAGAGTTTCTGCCGGCAGAGTTGGACATTGGCAGCTGCTTTCGGAGGAGTTCGGTTTCTTGGTTGCAGGACACCTGACTCAGCGAGGAGTCTCTGATGCTTGCTGTTGAGCTGTAACCAAAATTGTACATAAAAGGTAACCGAAAGGAGTTTACATTTTGGCCGAGGCGTGACTGGTTTTTAAATGGCATTACGTTACTTGTTAGTCATTGCGTTTTGCAAAGCGGTTGCAAACCTTCCTGTTGCTGTCGGCTGGTGTTTGTGCAAAGGGTTATAACAGAAAACTAGGGGTCCCAATATGTGACTTTAACACTAAAACACTCTGTTGTAACAGTACAGTTGACAGCTTGCGGGAAAGGATGGGATCGTCTGTTTTATTTATATTACTAGCTATTACCAATTGCAGTGTTTAGGGGTACCGTGTGGATGTTACCCTACTTAAGACGTGACACCCGTGGAGGCAAGGGTTCAGACATTTAACCTGCACACTGTAAACGTGTTGTTATCCGTGTGCTGTCATTAGTGTTTACAAAAAGGGCACCTCGCCGAAAGTCCCTATGACAGTTGTTTCATGCCTTTATCCAACGGTAACTAAAGCGTGGGATAAAATCCACGGAAGTTCCCGAAACTTTCGCCTTTTTAAGCGCGGAGCTGCTTTACTGCCATTTGATTTTGTCAAGTTCTTTTGCTGAGGGCGGAGCGCTTATGGCAGGAATCCTATCTTGTTTTCATATCGCTGTTGCTGTTTGGGAGCATAATTGTGCTTTTACATGTTTGTGGGGGAGTGCGTGGCATTTTATTTGTAGCAAAAGTGTGGGGTTAGAATTTATTTGACCTTCAAGGGTGCTACAGCCCGGTAGTCGGGGTCACAGTTCTCTAATCGCCCCCTCATACCTTTTCTGGTCAGGTCAGTTTTTAAAGGTTTCTTGCAGTCTTCAGCCATTGATCTTAGTGACTACTTACACACTAACTAGCTGTAGCGGGACTTGATAATGATATTATTGGCAGCGGTCACATTTTTAAACAAGTCTATAGGGTCAATTGCAGAGGAGCTGGAAAAGTTACTGTGTATGAAATAGAATATGGTTGAGGGAGGTCTTGCCATTGGGCATTCATCCATTGTATCCATTGCATAAAGCCATTTATTCTCACTAGCTGGTAGCTGGATCAACAGAACCCAGGGGTGCATCAGTCTGTGGATTGGATATTCACCACTGGCCATCACAAACATTTGGCCAATTAAAACTCCACGTAACATGTCGTGTGGCTTAGCATGTTTTTTTAAATTGTCATTGAATCGAAAATCAATGAATTCAATACCCCCCAGCCCTTTTTGGGATTTGGGGGGTTCAGAGGAACAATAAAAGCTCATTTAAATTTTTAGTGCCGCAACTCTACTGCTAAATATTTATATTTCATACCATGTTAAGCATGGGATGTATGGTAAATTAATCATAATAGAAATTTACAATATGTAGTCTTGCCTACTTGTACATTAACACATTTAAAGCTTTGAAATTATGAAAAGATACACATATACCGTTAATGATATCTAAATGACAGAAAATGTAGTTTTAAGTTTGTTTATTTACATATTGAAATGTTGGCAAAACAAGCACTCTCATTTTTTAACAAGATACACTATACATATATTTTGTATCATTTGGGTGCATCCAGGGACTGATTTGAAAGTCGGAGAATATCCTGTTATTTATTTATTTATTTATTTGCTCTATCAAAGAGACATATGGCACATTTGTTTTTTAGTATTATGCCACAGTAGTATGTGTGACGTGTGATGGAGGTTTGCTCAGACTGCCATGCTGCTGTTTGTACAGGCCATTTCAATCGCTTGTAATGACTACTTGAAGATCTGTTTTTCTGCTGGGAGAGGCAATCTAATGTGTAAAAGAGAAAATAATACTATAGACAAAACAAAACATAAGTTGAAAACCTCTCTCAAGCTAAATCTGAAACAACTAAACAAATTTATGAATTAAATTGTACAGAATATTTTTCAGTCTGTTTTAAGGATAGGTGATATGCAAGAGAGAGTTGCTTTGGGCAGGACAGATTATAGTTTCATTGTTCCATCCATCCACTCATCCAGGTCCAGGATAACTGGAGCCTAACGCAGCAAGCAATGATGCAGGCAGGAAAAACCCCTGGACAGGGTGCCAGCCCATCGCAGTGTGAACGCACACCCAAACGTACACATCTGGTGGATGATTTACAATGGTCAATTTACCTAATCTGCATGTCTTTGGACTGTGTGAGGAAATGGGAGCAAATCAATGGGTATCAACATGCAAACTCCACACAAGGAACATCTCGGGCAAGACCCCTGGACTCCTAACTATGAGGCTGCAGCACCACAACTCTGTCTCTGGGTGGCTAATTCTTTGCTTATTAACATATTTACAATCACTGTGGTAAAAGTATCCATTATTTGAGACTTATTTTAGTAACCTAGTGCATTTGTTGGGGGGTGAGCCTTCTGTCCACCCCTTAAACTCTGCCCATGACCCAACCAAACATTTTTCAACAATATTATTGCTAGCCTGATTCAGGTCGACGTATTATGTTGAAATGATTGGATTACCACCCGGGATGAGAGGATTTTAAGTTGAACCTTATCTAAAACATAGTTTTTGACAGCTCCAACTTATTGATCATAGATGGAGTTATGATCCATATACTTTTTGATCCACAGCTGAGCTTAATTCCTGGCCATGTCCTGGTTGAAATCCTTTCTCAAATCAGTCTGATGTATTGGCTAATGGCTAGGATGTTTATCCAAATGATGCTGGATCACATTCCATCTCATTCCATGTTTGAAGCTGGGTTGAACACACTGTGTAACTTGTTTCCACACAGAATTTGCAGATATGTACTTTAAGTTGTGGTGTATCTTTATTTGGAATGATGCTCCTAAATAAAGGCAGTGCAGATTGGCCTTGCTTCACATGATGTTCAATTTGTTTGGATTTTTGAAGATGCTATCTCAAAAACAAAGATACAAAACCTCTGGTGTAAAAACAAATTTATATGTATGAAAGGGGATCAAAACTAGCATAGCGCTTTTAAAGATTTCCTTTGTGGAAGTATGTCAAAAATAATCAAAAGACAATAAGATTATGATTTAAGCTGAAATCAGCTAATCTGTGCTGCACAGACCTTCATGTACAGGTTCTGCAGACTGAGTATTACTAATGTTTATATTTTGATTGTTTTTGAGAACACTCCCAGTTTAACACTAGCAAATAGCACCTTTTTCTTTTTCTATAAGTTTTATTTTGCTTACAGCAAAGCAGTTATTAGTTTGACTCGCATTATGCATAGAGAAGTAAGGGAAAAACTTCCTCACTGTTTCAAAATCTGCAACATTTCAGTTGGTTACTTTATTGTTGTGAAATATATGGCTGCAATAAGAATAAAAAGAAAATTTTAGTTGTTGAAATTTTCACCTTACAGCATTGCTACATCATATGCGCTGTGGCAAAAAAGAGAAGTTGATGATCCTAGTATGGAGCTTTTCTTTCAGTGTCCTCGGCTTATTTGTTGACATTAACCTTTACGAAAAATATTTCTTGATAATTAAAATATAAAACTATGTACAATGTCTGACATATGTGCAGTATATTCAGAGTAAGAAGTTTTGAGGAACTACAGCTAAAAAGACACTGTTTTGTAACTGGCTGTTGTTTTCAGTGATTATTAGAACTGATCAAGTCTAGATTAGTCAAGATGTTCAGTTTGTAACAGAGCTGTAACTCCTGAATCTAAATATAGATACTGAAGCTAAACTTGCCCTAATCACATATGTTATTACATGCAGGTTGAGAAATCTTTGTATTTTTATAATCATATCAAATTTGCGTTGCGCAATAAGTAATTTAATATAAGATAGCTTAAGATTTTACACAAAATCAGGAAGCCTTTATAACCTTTAGATTGCGGTGGTGCACAATGTTTTTTTTATATATAATTAGTTTTTCAACCTTGATGTTTAAATAGGCAGTGTGGTGTAATGTTTAAGGCTTTGGACTTAACTCTGGGGGTGTGGGTTCAAACCCCACTACTGACACTGTGTGACCATGAGCAAGTCACTTGACCTGCCTGTGCTCCAACTGGAAAAACTAAAGAAATGTAACCATTTGTATCATACATATTGTAAGTCACCTTGGATAAAGGCGTCAGCCAAATTAGTAAATGTAAATAAGCCAAATGTTTCAAATCAATATAATAGTGCAATTTGAGTGACCTCGAGCGAGCTGGTATCAGATAATGGCCCAGCCATTCTCTTTAGAGTATGAACCTTATGCCTTTTCTGCATCAGTTTAACCTACCATTCCACTTACCCTCCTTCATTACTAAAACTGGACAAGTAAGGTGTAAGAAGTTTGGAGAGGCACCCAGCCTTGGACTTTCTTGTTTAGTGATACCAGAATTAGCTTCATACTTTAATGAAAAAACTGGGCTCATACAATGAATAGGTATGCATATAATACATTCTTATTTTGAAAATGTGTAAAGAAGGCAAATTGAACTGTAAACAAAAATGAGTACTATGTCAAGCAATGAAATACTAGTCTGTTATTTCATATGATTCTTAAACGAAGACCAGAAAATTATTTTATTTAGGAATTTCTAGATCAATTGATTATCTAAAAATGTATTTCAAAACAACCCACTATACTCAAACGTGATTAATCCAGATCACTGTTGTAAAGGGCAGTAACACTACGTGTTAAGGTATTTTCCATACACATCCATAATTACAGTCACTCAGGAATAATATGGAATTGCCTATCAACACAGTAAGCAAATCTTTCGAGATATAAGAGGAAAATTCTCTCAGACCCAGAGAGTATATGTAAACTCCACACAGGCTTGGACCAGGGCCAGCCACAGGATTCAAACTCTGAACATCACATCTATGAGGTGTCCACACTGCCAACTGTGCCACTGTGTTGCCACGTATTAAATAAAAAAAGGTCTTTTGAAAATATTAATTCGTGTTCCAAGTATAACAAACTGTTGTTTGTATTTTTTAACAAAATACAACATCATAAATGTCTGCTTTGTACCAAACAAGAATTATCATTGTAAAATGATTCCCTGTCAAATTCTCAGGATTTGCAAGTGATGGAAACATTCTATGCTGTAAGATTTGTATAATCATCATGATCCTAAAGGGATGCATTCAGTTTAGAGTTATCAGCATTAAGTTTAACCACAGCTTGGTCAAGACTGGAAACAGGATCTAATAGTTTACTTCCTAACTGAATCAAATAGAGTAAAACTTAATTTTCAACTTCAATAAGTGACACATTACATGGTTGCATGTACTGTATGATCATTGTTATAATAGGGTTGATGTAGGCAAAAAAATGCATTAAAATATCAGAAAAGCACCACAAAAACCACTACAAAAATATAGTGGGAATTTGCCTAAATTATAAAATTTCCACTAGAATGCCTTCTGTAATTTGGAGGCCTATTTGCATATTTTACTTCTAATCAGAATGTCTTGGATTCAGTTCCTGTTGACAAAGACAAATCCGCAGGCCAAGTTGCTTACATATGCCTTTGTTTCCAAATATAAATTGGGACAGATGTGGTTTGGAAGTAAAAGTGACATTCAAGTGGTGAGCTAAGCCTCTGTAATGGCCTTCAAACTTCAGGCGTGTTAAGAGGGTCTGAAGAGATGGCGATGTAAGTGTGGTTCTGATCTTTCAAAGTCACTGATCTTTCAAAGTTTACAGTTCTTTTAACTATACAGTATTAGGACATACAGATATAGACTTTACCTGCCTGCACTTTTTCTTTGTTTTTTTCTGTGCCTGTTTTTTGTGATGTTTAGCTGTTTATATTTAGCAGAGAATGAAATGTAGGGATTGAGACATCTTAGAGTCTGTATCTTAATGTACAAAAATGTTGAAAAGATATATCAGTTTTAATGATGTTACTCAATTTACGTTTGGTTATTGAGATTAATTTTCCTGAGTGAAGGAGCACATTAGCTCAAGTATCTGTGCTTGTCTTCTTATAGAATGAACTGAGTAGCAGAATTGTTAGGTTAGATTCTATTGTGCTTTTAAAATAGTATATTTTGTTCCTTGGTCTGGTGCACTTTTCACCTAAGCAAATTCTATTCAATTCATGTTCATATTTTTGATCGGTGAAAGTATGTTCCACAACAACTGACTTTACCCATGGCCAAAAAAGGTTGTTCCTATATCCTTCTAGAGGGTGACAAGACCATAATTTCAAAGACAAATTGATCTTTTGTGTGCAGGGTTTAGTAAAGTATACTTTTCTTTGATGTGATGACCAGAATTGTCTAAATTCTTGCTTATTCCTTTTAAATATTGACAACAAGCTTTCCTATGTTAACACTTGAGCATTTTATTTATGTGATTATTTGCTGTAGCAAATTATATAAAGAAGAAGAAAAACATCTAATTGTAGATAACTGGAACAACACATGTTTGAAAAGAAACCAGACTGTTCTCATGTGCCTGGAATTTTAGTATACATTTGTATATTTTGTGTGACACTTTCTTTTAAAGTTGATCTAGTGTAGCATAACATAAGGGTTTCACTAAAATAAATACAATATTTTTAATATATTTTTTTATCAATGTTCAGTTCTCAGTATTCTTTAGGAAAATGCATTTATGCTTAAAGCATTAATAATAAAACATTTCATGTGCTGATATGTACAGTCTTACAAAAATGTAAGTACACCATACTGTGCCTGGGCATAACTACCAATGGTTTAATCCTCTTCATGTCTCAAAATTAAATCTCAGATGACAAACAAGACATAGCAGTTTTTAAAGTATTTTTTTTATTCATCAAAGAAATGCAAACTAGGATAACTCATGTTTGAAAAACTTTGTATACCCCATGATCCAGTAGCCCAGTATTTCTTATGACACTGACCCATTTTAATTTTTAATTTTTTATTTTTAAAAGCATTCATTATAGCGCACAGCTCTTTTAAGCTTCTGCCATAGCGTCTCAAATAGGGTGTAGGTCACACTTTGATACTTATCATGTTCAGCCATTCAAGTGTAAATTTTCTGGTGTATTAGCATTGTTCTGATGTATAATCCAGTTTAGTATGACAAATGACTTCACATTTTTCACTAGAATCCTGTGTTATAAAGACAAGTTTATTGTTTACAGAATGATTATGAGATGACCAGATCTTACAGTTGTAAAATAGCTCCAAAAGCCTTCCACCACTGTGCTTGATAGTTGGGATGAAGTGCTTGTGGATGCAGACACACCAAATGTGGAGTTATGCATAACAATCAGATAAATACACTGTTGTCTTGTCTGTACTGACAATTTGTTCTAGAAGTCTTATGGTTTGTTTTTTCAAGCCTTAGCTGTGTTACAACATTCTGTTTGAGAAGGGGCTTACTTATACATACTCTGCTGTGAATGCTGTTCAGTATTTCGACTGTACTCGGATCATGAGCTCTAAATTTTGTCTCTGTGCTTCTTTCATTTCTTGAACTAATTCTGGATAAATGTTCTCCATTTGTAAATAATCATTCTCTGGAAATTGATGGCAAACAGTATGATGTAGCATCCAAGTGACATGATCTTTCCTACCACTGTCTCATTTTTTGGCCCTGAGCAAGTTACTTAACCTCTCTGTGCTCTATCTGAAACAACAACAGCAGCATTTCATTCTTTAGCACATTTTCTTACAAAGAATGAAACACAAAGTGCTTTACAAGATATCAAAGAGAAGGTTACAAAAAAAAAAAAAAAAAACAAATAAGAGAGAGTAAGAATATAAACAAGTAACAAGAAAAACAAATATGCAGTCCTTCTAAAACACAGATACATAATTAAACTGTCGGCTAAATGTACTCCAATTATCACATTAACTTAAAATTGTTTTGAAATGGCTTTATAACCCCGTCCAGACCATTGAGCAGCAGCAGTTTTGCTTTTCTGAGATTTTTGTCTTTTGCTTCGTGTGATCACAAACATAAGTGCTCTAGACTGAATTACCAGAGCTTCTGCTTTTATGTCAAGGTGGAAACACTTTCTAATCATTAACTAATCAAGTCTGCTTGGTTAACAACATATGGCTCTAATTACCTTCTAAATAGCTATGGATAAATTTAGGATGACATTTCCTCTTCAGACTTGTCTTCTGAATGTTGATTTATGTTTTGTTGAATAAAATGTCAAATAGTGAAAACTGTTATGTGCCTTTTGTTACCTGTTAAATTTGTCTAATTTTAAGACATGATTGGGACTAGATTATTCTTATTTATGGCCTGATATGTAACGCCATAGAAATGAGAGAGGGTGTGTGTAATTTTTTCCATGACTATATACAGTATAATTTTACATAAGACTTGGACCTTTGTTCGATTACAAGTTAGGGATGTCTTCTGTGTTAAGACCTTGATCTTCTTATGCCCAGTTGAATTTCCTACAGTGAATCAAGTTTCCCCCTTAGTCCTAAAGACCTCTTTTTAGGCCAGCTGGCCTAGTTCAAGTGTGATTCTGTGCATCAGTGTGCCCTGTAGTTACTCTGGGCTTTATTTTTTACTTTGCTGCTAATTCTGCCAGGATATGCTTAGGTTCCATGAACAACTTCACTAGAAAAGTAAGTACAGAAATAGTGGATTTAATTAGGGAAAAGAAGTCCATAGCATTATATATTAGTGTCATTCTTTAGTAAACCATGCATTTGTTAGATCTGAAATCTATTGCCACTGATGTGATGTTGCTAAATATAATAATGAGTTGTCTAGAAATACAAATGTATGTCAGCTTCTGTGTTTGTCTGCAAACACTAAACAACTGGGAACAACAAGGGAACTGTTTTTTTCTTCTCCCTGATGCTGAGGCAGAGAATGGCAGGAGTCTAGTTATTTGGCGGCAAATCTGCCCCTCTATGAGACTTGCCCCTCGTCCCGGCTCTGGCACTCATTTGGCGAGTTCATGGCCATTTCTCTCCCTGATGGTGGGGTGGGAGTTGGGCCAATCAGGTGGCAACACATTCCCAGTAAAATGTAAAGGTCAATACAAAGGTGTTAATTTAAGAAAATGAATTTAAATTTGATTCAGCAGTTTAAAGAACCACATGTACAATCTGTTATATTTAGGTTTACATTTGATGTTTTTAAAATTTTTGTAACATGGTGGCATACTACTTGCATAACAACTATGTGAGAACAGGGGTTTGAATCCTTGACTAGTCACTGTGTGAGGTTTGTAGTACAGTATATTCTCTTGACAGTTATCATCAAGTACAGTTGTTTTTCTTGAACATTCCAGAGATGTGCAGACATAAATAAATTGTCCTTAATGCATTATAAAATCAAAATCACAATATTATTGTGTCTTGACCAAAGAATAATGATAATATATTGTGGGTTACTTTGCAATTCCCTGTCCTAATGATTATCTTTATCTGTGATTCCATCATTAACTATACATTTTCAGTTTAAATTAGATGCTTTATAATGATTAAAGTGCTGTCATGTCATCAGCTACATAAATCTAAAGTAGCCTGAGTAACACTGTTTTGTATTAGAGAGTAAATGAGTAAAAGCATTCTTAGACTCACAACCATTTTAATTTTTGTATGTCTTTCAGCTTTAACACTTATTTTAGTGGGGTAATCTTGTATATCCCCTCTTCTGAGGCAGCTATTTAAAATATTGAATTGCACATTATATAAAACTATACTGTAAATAGTCAGAGAACACAAGGTCTCTTAATTCTTGTGCAGTGTAAAAGTAATATAGTCAGTAATGTACTTGCGTTGAATCTGATAACACTGTTTGCGTTGTTATACGCATGATAATTCTTACCACGACGTCATAGCAACTCAAAATAGTAAATGAGTCCTATAGTAGATCAGATTGGCAAGGTTTGCTTGTTTTTATGGTCTGTTGTGTTGGTTGTTTCTTGGATTTTCTAGTAAGAATTTCACTGTACACATAATACTAGTACTGCTGTTCTACTCAAAATTGTTTTAATCTTCTGCATAGTAAATAGGCTAATTGAAATTTAACCTCTAAAACACCCAGGTTTTCTGTTCATTTAATATGCTAATAATATTTTTCCCACTGTATCTTGCATTTATTTGATATTTTCTTTAAACACATTCTCATTGTCTCATTCTCATTGTCTTTGTCATTTTAAGTTTGGTAATTTTATGACAAAACAATATACAATGATTTATACATAATCATTGTTTTAATTCTAAATTCTAGTTCAGTACATGAAAACTTTTTTTTTCTTTTAGTTATTGTGTGTTTTTTATTTATTATTATTAATAATAATAATAATAATATTTATTATTATTATTATTATTATAATATACTGGATTCATAAATCCCAGCACATGTGTATTTTGTATTTTTTTTTTAAATTCAGTTTGCTTTTTACTGCATGTTGTTCCTCTTATGGCTTTAACAATAAATATTTTGATAAATTCAAAAATGATAGTATTCAATCCACTATTGTTACTTTGACCACACTGAAATGGTTGAATTACAGCATTGATTGTCTACCAGTGTGTTACTTATATTAACACAGAGTTATGCTAACAACAAAACTTGTTAACACAGAGCAGGAACAAGGGCAAAATTGAGAGGGTCATTGGCATGAAAAAAGTAGGAAGTTGTAATGCCCCATCACTTTTTTTAATCGTGCATTTAGTACTCAAACTGTTTCACCGATGTGTAAAAGACTTTTGAATCCATTCTGTTTATATAAAACCGCTTAGTTTGAAACCTTTTGTTTAGTGAACATGGGGTAGACAGGAAGGGACAGCATTACAACCCTGCATGCATATACTGTGTAATTGGACATTACCTGAAAAATGGATCAATGAACATAATTCAATTATCATGAAATATATTTTGACTCCTTTATTACTCTTTGAAAAGATACAATCCTAAACAGTGATATTTCATGTAACAGTATATAACGTTTTCAAATATATTTTTCAATTTTAAGTGCATTCCATATTATGCAATGTTTTAATATTGTATGCAATGTCTTATAGAATAACGAAATACAAATATATTCTGCAGTTGCCTTTTGTCTATCCCTCAAGTGGGCATTTTCTTAATAAAGGTGCCTTTGTCACCTTTTTTGTTATTGTCCATAAGTTGACCTGGCACAAACATTATCTTCCTCTATAGGGCAACTTTTCAATTGGAGCAAATTACTTTGTATAATCTAAGCGTTAGGTTTAACTGTGCTTTGTCTTTTTTCAGAATTCTGGATATTTTAAAACTAGGTTACTCTACATTGCTTATCAGAGATGTGCTTCCTGCTCATTCATTTTACCACAAGCTACCATTCTTTTTTCTTGGGTGTGATTGCAAAGGGGACTTCCCTCGTATTTGTGTTAAATCCTGCAATTCATCATAAAGTATTCAGTTTTATATAAAACACAGAGGATACAAACTTTATTTACAAGAAATATGTGGGCTCTAAAAAAGTAATATTGGTAAAATTAAGACAATTAAGACAACAGTGCAGATTAATTCACTTTTAGAATACTTAATTGACCTGGTACAAGTGAATTTGGGTGTGCTAGTAGGTGTTCTTGCTTTGTGCCTAGATTTGCCAGCTGCCTACAATAATGAAGTAAAATGGGCAGGTTCAGAAACTGAATAGATAGGGGACAGAAGAACATTCACTCTTAGCCCTCTATCACACATGTGATATAAACTGGTTTTACAGATTCACATGTACAGTTTAAGAAATGAACTACAATAAAGTGCACCCATTTGTGAACCTGCTTATCTAATGCATGGTTGCAATAAAATCATTTGATGTAATTAGGGTAGGAATGAACTTTTTGTGCAGTCCAGAAGATTCAAATGAAGCAGCTGCACCATTGTGCATTCAAGTCTCTGGCATGCAGATAACTTCTCTTTGATTAAACTAGTAATATAAATATTTTTTCCACCTGGGATTTTTCACCAATAATGCACCACATTCTTCGATCACAGTTGGTAACTGTTACAAGTCTTTTCTCTCATATTTAGTCATTGCCAAATGTTGTTGCCAGGGACTGTTATACTTGAACATATGTGTTTAGTCTTGCAGTTGGTTGTTCTTGGCTGCCTATAAAAGGTGAGTTAAGTTTGGTCTAATCCAGGGTTGCCAATTTATTTTGGGCACTTCTTTTACTGAGTTGTTTGAGGTGCAGACTAAAGAGTGAAATGGGTATTCTTTTAAGACTTGCTGTGTAAGGTTCACATAGTGTACTACAAATGAAAATTAAAAGCAGCATAAAATTTACAATATTTTTGGTTACAATCCCACACATGAGTTAAATCCTCAAATTACTGTCTGAACTTGAACATTTGTCAGGCCTAGTTAAGACATCATTATTGTTAAGACCTTCCTTTGGTTCAGTGCTGCATTTATATCTTTGCAATGTTTTTTCAAATAAATATCAGTCAAGCTTTTTTATTTTTTTTATATTTATTTCTTTATCTGTTAACCTTGATTAAGTCTACACATCATCAAACTGTTTACTGCTATAAAATTGTAAGCAAAAATAAATTTGCATACAGGCAGCATCAGATCTGACTGGTGAAATACATAGCACATACCATACTTTTTTTTTTCCCTCCCTTAGAAAATTAAAATATACACTGGTAACAAATTTCAGGCATGACAGACAACTTCAATAAGCCACTTTTAATCAAGTGAGATGATCAGAGTTTGGGGCTCCTAAATTAGAAACACCAAGACTTAATTTGCACCTACTGTACACATATGCAGAGAAGTGCTTTTTTTATGCACATTCCATATTCATTCCATCAGTCTTTCTGTGTGAATACTGAGTAAAGTATGCTAAATGTGTCTACTCTGCATCCATGATACCTGTTTACAGGGGAACTTTTCCTGTTTTCTACTTTTAATAGGTAAATGTACATTTTTATGTGAACGTGTTGAAAATATAAAACAATGCAGTTATTTTCATATAAATCCCTAAAAATGAGCAGACTGGTGATGTAACTGGTCTAGTACTGATATAGTGGAAGAAGATTCTTAAGATTTTTAACTACGGTAAATTTTTAACAGCTATTGTTAAATTGACAGCTGATATTGTCAAAAAAAGAAGTAAATTTAATTATTTTAAATTTTTTTTTAATTTTTTTTTTTTTTTTTTTTTTTTTTTTTTTTTTTTGGGAGAAGCAGCAACCCTGAGTTGTATTAAACGGGTGTGATAATGTTCTTTACTTAGTTATTTAACACTGTTGTTATCTGAAGTTGGGTGGTCAGAGTCACAAGAGCTCTCTGTGAAAATCTACACTGTCCTTCATGTGTATTTACCTTTTAATTGTTTAGTTATACATTTACTGAGCTATACTGCACAGTACTGCAGCATCCTAGATATACACAAGTCATTATTTAGGATTTTTTTGCCACATAATCAACCGCAGGTGTCTCAGATTATGTAATTACAGCATTAATTTATCTTTTGTATGAAGTTTTCACTTGTAAGATGTATTTTTCCTTTTCATTAATTTTGCAAATATCGGTAGCACATATTAGCATAGTTATTTATGGTTGGTTGAAAGGCAAACTATGTAGTAAGCTGTAGGAAATGGATGTACTTGGGAAAACAGAAGTAGAGATGAGACAGGAAAATGGACAGCTAAAATGCTTGGCAAATGGAGTATAAGGTAACTTCAGGGGCCTTTGTAAATTGATGGATATGTCTTGTTGAAGCAGTTCTAGAAGGCTCTTTCTGATTTGAAATATTACTATATAATATTCAAAAATTACATTTACATACACATGTTAAAAGGTGCAAAAAGAATCACTTTGAATTTTCAAGTACATAACCAACCAATGTATAGTAATTGGGTATTGAAACTTCAAGGTTTATCACGCTCCCTGTTGCCAACACTTTTTAGAGGAACTGTGATCATGACCCAATACTTACCCAGAAAAGTGATGATATAAAGTCATGTGGTGAGGAGAAACTGGCTGAGGTCATTTGACTAGAACATTGGGAAATAAGTGAGGAAGTACATTGCAGAGGAGGTGGAGGGGAGAGAAGGCCATGACAGAAACCAAAGAATAAACGCACAGGATTTTGGAAGATGGCATCAAAAAGATTACAGAAAGTACAGTAAAGTAGTTGGATGGTGAGGTGAGTGTTGGGAAAAGGTGACATTTGCCAACTCTGCTAATTATTGTTTTTGTTAAAGCATGTAACTACAGATCTAAAGGTCAATAAGGTAGAATGGTTCAGTTTCCAAATAACAATATACTTGCATGCAAATTGGGTTTTGGAAAACTATTTAAAAAAAAAAAAAAAATGAAAATAACACCCACGCATATTTGCTTCCTGTCACTGCAAAGCTAAGCATGCATGATTTGCATAAGATACAGCTGATAAAAAAAAATGTTTGTTTGGATCTTTTTTTTTTTTTTGTCCTATATTATAACTTTTAAATTGGTTATATAAATTTAAAAAAAATAAGATCCATTATCACATGTTCAGTCAGTGTTCCATGTATTTTACTAATATAAAGTGTAATAATATTCCCTTTAATGTGCATTTATGATGAGATTTATGCAGTTCACTGGTGCATTTTGGCTTTATAATGTATGCTTTTACTTTAAAATATCTTTAAAAAAACTTGTTTTGGAACAAAGATATAACTTGAAATTTCTAATGAGTATTACAATATGTCTATGCATTTTATATATATATATATAGTGAGGTTGTCGCCGACCCAACACAGACTGACACTAGAGGCATGGGCAAAATAAACAAAAAAGATTTATTTTTCTTCTCTGGTGCGCTGAGTAGTGGCTGCAGGCTCCTCTTATAGCCCACCTGGACGGGCTCGTTAAGCCATGCAGCTCTATGCAGGACGGGAAGTCCTGCCCCAGCGTCCGCCCAGCTGAGGGTGGCTGGTGGTTCCGCCCCTCCGCAGCGCAGCCCTCCACTGTCTGCGAGCAGACAGGCTTATGCTGCGCACTGTTTGGAGGCCCCTTTTTTCGGGTTCTCCTCTTGTTCTGGGGTGCACCGACGGTCTGGGTCCCCTTATAGGAAGAAGAGAGACCCTGTGTCGTCTGCACCCCTTTGGACACCCGCGAGACCAGTGCCGGCAGTCGGGGCAGGGCTATTTGGCAGCCAATATCAAGCAGCTGCCTCCCTGCACACTCATTGACCTGCTTCTGGCTGCACTTCCGGGTGTGGCTGCGCTCCTGCCCAGATAGGCTTGTTAAGCCATGCAGCTCTATGCAGCTGACCCTGGCGGAGGCCATGGAGCCCAACCAAGATGAGCTCCGGTGTTCCATGAAAGTGGCCCTGATGCAACCCAGGGGGACTGCCAACAAAGGTTCTGAGGAATGTAGCGTGGCTCCCATGGCTGCTCCCCTGGATCTAGTGACAAAGGGGTATCTTGGCCGGGCAGGGGTCCCAGCCGTCCGCCACAATATATATAACTGCTCAAAAAAATTAAAGGAACACTTTAATCAGAGTATAGCATCAAGTCAATGAAACTTCTGGGCTACTGATCTGGTCAGTTAAGTAGCAGAGGGGGTTGTTAACCGGTATCAGCTGCTTTGGTGTTAATGAAATTAACAACAGGTGCACTAGAGGGGCAACAATGACCCCCCCCAAACAGGAATGGTTTAACAGGTGGAGGCCACTGACATTTCTCCCTCATCTTTTCTGCCTGGTTTTTCACTAGTTTTGCATTTGGCTATGGTCAGTGTCACTATTTGTAGCATGAGGTTATACTTGCACCCTACGGTGGTTACAGAGGTAGTCCAACTTCTCCAGGATGGCACATCAATATGTGCCGTTGCCAGAAGGTTTACTATGTCTCCCAGCACAATCTCAAGGCCATGGAGGAGATCCCAGGAAGCTGGACAGGGTCGTAGAAGGTCCTTAACCCATTAGCAGGACCAGTATCTGCTCCTTTGGGCAAGGAGGAACAGGATGAGCACTAACAGAGTTTCACAAAATGACCTCCAGCAGGCCACTGGGTGAATGTCTGAGAGCAATCAGAAACAGACTTCATGAGGGTGGCCTGAGGGCCCGACTTCCTCTAGTGGGCTTTGTGCTCACTGCCCGGCACCATGGAGCTTGATTGGCATTTGCCATAGGTACCAGAATTGGCAGGTCCGCCACTGGCTCCCTGTGCTTCTCACAGATGAGAGCAGGTTAATCCTGAGCACATGTGAAAGACTTGAAAGGGTCTGGAGAAGCCACGGAGAACGTTATGCTGCCTGTAATTTCATTCAACGTGACCGGTTTGATGGTGGGTTAATGATGGTCTGGGCAGGCATATCCATGGAGGGATGCACAAACCTGTACAGGCTAGAACACGGCACCTTGACTGCCATTAGGTATCTGGATGAAATCCTTGGACCCATTGTCAGACCCTATGCTGGTGCAGTGGGTCCTGGGTTCCTCCTGGTGCACGACAATGCCCGGCCTCATGTGGCGAGAGTATACAGGCAGTTCCTGGAGGATGAAGGAATTGATACTACTGACTGGCCCCCATGCTTGCCTGACATAAATCAAATAGAACACCTATGGGACGATTTGGGGTTGCTACAATGAAATTTTGTCAAAATGAACTAGCCTGCCACATCATTTTTTCAGTTTGATTTTCAGGATGTCTTTCAATTCAGCCCTCCAGTAGGTTGATAATTTTCATTTCCATCAAACAATATGGCATCCTTTCGTTCTTGAGATTGGAGGGTATTTAACTTGTGATATGGAACTGAAAATGAGACTACTCTGAAATGCCTAAACATATAATGCATGAGCTGGAATGACTCTCTGTTTAGTTTTGTCATATTCATCTTTTCATCTCCTGTAAGAATTGCTTAAATATGCAGAACTTTGAACTGAATGTTCCATCACTTATGTAGGGTCGTAAGTAGTCTTCCCTCATAATGTACAGTATACTGCATAATTGCAGTGAATATCTTCCTGTTCACATTTGAATTTATAACTGTCCTTAGTTTTGTGATGTGATAAACATTGGATTATGTGCTTATGTTACCCCTCTTTTAATAATAGAATCTGAGTGTTTCAAGCTTTTCTAAAAATGTAAAGTTGTCTTGATTTCCTTTTCTGCAAGAATGTACAGTAGATGACGCAGATATTGGTCCCAAGGGATCTCATTTGTGTACTTGGGATGCTTTCCAGTTTTCTAACAACACGTACAGAAAAGTAGTCTCATCATCTGGGCATAGTAAATCTCTGAAATGCAAAGATCAGCCGTTAATGACCAATTTTGGTATAAGATTCAGTAGAAGTCTCTAGATATTTCATCTGCTTTAATTTAATTCTGTTGTGGTAATTTGGTATTTCATTTTAGTTAGGCATTGTTAGACAGTTTATCACATAAAAAAAATACCCATTCCACACACACACACCACGTGCACACATCTATATACTAACTTTGAAGAAACTGCTATTTCATTTTTGCTGTTTTAATTATTTAACTGATATATTTTTATTCATTTATTTATGTTAATGTCTGCATTTTATTGCAACATATTATTATCCCATTTTTATATTGTTTTTTACTCTTAAGTACAGTATTTTCATCTTCACCAATGTGAAAAATAAAAGCATTTTGCCAATTGTTAATACTGTGCTTTTATGATTTATTAAAATTTTTTTTAAAGTATTTTAGTATTTGATAAGAGTGATGTCCATGGGGGTCAATTAACAGCCAGAACAGATACTGGGCTGAAGCTGGAATCTGTAGTTTGAGAACCTTTTTATTTTCAGACATTTTCTGGGTAATGCTAGGAGGGATTAATAGATTATTTCCTGTTTATATTATGTGATGCTAAGAATATAGTACCCAATTTAGTATAATGTTAACATATCAATTAAAGATACACCGATCGACCAGTGATAGAAATAGTATGCCTTTTCTTCTTTAATGTGAATTGGGCAATTATAAGCTTTCTTTCTTTGTCTCTTTCTTTCTCTCTCTCTCTCTCTGTCATCTTCATAGAAAACAAATTAAATCTAAGCTTATGAATAATAATGGGATACCATCATTTTACTAATATCAGTTGTCTGGCTGTATTGTAGCAACCAATAACCTTTTTAAACAAAGTTGCCTTCTGAGAGCTTTCTCTCTTGCTGTACATTATGCACTTTGTGTCTTGCACTCTCTTTCTGTTGTTTTGATTATCCTGATAAGATGCAACTTTGTGAAAACTGTGTGATTGTCAGGACTATGTCAGGACTTTGAGTGGTATTTGAAAAAACTAGATGAATATTTTCGAGAGGTTAAAAAAGCAAAAAATACATTACAGACAAGATGCAATTGAGATTCAAAAAAATTAAATGTACAGTTAACTTTTCATGGGAGACCGCTGTACTTACTGTATTAGGACTCCAGTGTGAAAGCCTCTAGCATTGTCAACTCTTAATTGTCCATGTGTGCGTGTTTTCCTAATTTAGGGATATTTCTTTGTGGATTGAAATTGGCTCAGTTTTCTCATGAAAATCAATTGAATAAAGTACTTGGGCAGGAAAAATAGTGTGCTAAAATATTTAATGCTTATCATCTCAAAATTTTTTTTATCCATTTAAATTGTCAACATGATAGCTGAGGATTCTGGGGTAAATACAATTGGAATCCATAATAAAATGCCATCAGTTCATCTGTAATGTAATTTTTTTATCTGAATTTGATAAATTAACAATTTCGTTTGGAACTTCAGAACAGGATATAGAACAATCATTCTATCTTTCTGAATTGCTTCCAATCTGATGATCAGATGCTTACTAAGGACTACTTAAGGTTTGTGACACTCTGGGCAGTTGATTTTTTTTTTCTGAATCTCCCATCACCTCATTTATTGCTAATGTACTTGGCTTATAGCATTTTTAGAATCATCTGTGGAATCTTCACAGAACTGTGCATTTTAGGCAGGATTTATGTTCCTTTTCTTAGTGTTTTCTCTCTTTTACAGTATTTTCATGATCTGGACATGGTTTGTACATTTTTACAACCTATTTCCCAGCCTTTAGAAATAATGGAGAAATTGTTTTAAAGTTTTAGAAGTCGTGTAATTTAATGATCAGTCTCTTTTCTTTTAATTTAACTCATTTTTAAGATGTTATGTGTGAATGAAATGCATCTTGTTTTTATTATGGACAGCCATTTTTTTGGTGTTTGGGATGCGGTTGCTAGGCAGGACGTATGGGATGTCATTACCACAATGTTATAAAAGTCATCGTTGGCAACCTTTTGTTGCCAAAGCCAAATGTTAAAGATTAAAATGAGTTCATGCAAGCCATTAGTAACAGACTCCTGGTTGACTGAGTAGGTGGGTGGAAGCACAGCTCAATTAAGCATACAGAAGGCAGGATGTCGGCTCTCCTTAAAATTTCTTGAGAAGAATGACAATTTTCCTGCAGATAACTAGCCATTTCTCTGCATTTGATAAAATACCAGTTTGAAATCATAGGGATCATTTTTTGTCATTTAAACCAAAATGATTGAAATGGTAAAATGGTAAAATTTCCAGACACATACTGTTAAAACATTTAACTGGAATTTACCTAAAGACATAGCTTAATATGATGGAATTTTATTAAGCCACTCTTGATAGTTGCTCTATCTACCTACCTACACACCTATACACAACTCCCCTCATAACATCTTTGAGCACCTACTCAATGCTTTTCCTTCTGGTTCTGTTTTTGAGCTGATTCTGATACTCCTTTAGAAGCCCTGACATCAGCTTTTTCAGCCGAAAACTATTTTGTATTACTGTATTTTAACCTGTAATAGTGATGATCCTAAGTTTTAGAATGAATGGCATTTCAGATGTTTTTTATGGGATGTAAGCAAAGAGTACCCTAAATGGAAAGTAAAATCCACTGAAGCAGATACACACAGAAGATAGTACTGTATTTTTGCAAAAGGTAAATTTAACTTTTATAGAGGCTCAAGAAATATATACATATAATGGGTCAAGATTGATCCAAAGGACATGGCAGTTTACAAAAATGTGACATTTGGAAACTTTTTCTGTAAAGTTGGAGTGCTTTATAAGTTTTTACAATTGTGACTAAATACATTATGCATTTATATATATTCTCTGCATTCCTGTTTTTCTAATGTTTTTCCACATTTTTTTAACTTAATATTGAATCCATCATAAGATTTACAGACCCCCCCATTTTTTAAATTGCCTTTTAATGCTTCTAGTTTTCTTCAATTTAAATTCAGAAATTTACAATTTCAAATTTGCTAACTACCTTCTAATGTTTTTATTTGATATCTTTGCCTTTAACGTTTTTTCAGTTGTTTACTTCTGTGCACCTATAAGATGTGGTGATATGTTTTAATCATTAATAAGTAAAATGTGTATTGTGTTTTCAAATTGATAAAGGCGAAAAACTAATGAGGTGTGAAAGTGGAGGGAAGAATGGCTCTGCTTTTATTCATCTAATCATTTCTAACAACTTAAATCCATTTCAATGTTTTGGGAAGCTTGTGCCTATTCCAGCACCAATGAACACAGGAAGAGAGTCAAAACTGACACATGTCAGAAGTATACTAGTCAACGCCTGCCGTAGCATACGGCAGTGTAAGAATAGGAACAGAAAACGGTGAGAAGGGAATTCAGAAATCAAGAAGAAAACTCCAGATGCTGCCATTTATTGATAGTACTCCTGACTTGTTGTGATAACTCGACATGTGTTGGAAAGAACAACCGGAAGAATGTCTCCAAATCTGTCCCAATGTGATGCAATGAAATCTACTGCCCTATGTCGTAGTGAGAGTGCATTGCCTTTGTCAAACATTTGTGTCAAGAAATAACCCACTGATAGGAACAGGCAGTTGCCGGATCCCGGAATACAGATGACGTTGTACAAAAACCCATCAACAGAAAAGATACTGTCGTTCAGTTTATAACAAAGGCTTGGGAAACAACTATTGCAGTATAACGAAAATAGCAAGGATTGAAACCAATAGCAAGGAGCGAAACCAATGCCAATGGTTGAGAGAATACCTTCCTGTAGCAGGCTACGGAAAAGACTCCCAGGTGCACACGTGGCCGAAGTGAAAGGTCACGCGGTCAGGCTAGATATAGGGCGGTGACATGACACCAATGGGGTCATGAGAGAGGAGCTGGGAACGCGGTAGTCTGAAGGAGGAATAGAAATCGAGAAAAGAGGTGTGGGGGTGTATGGGAGGCCACAGGCAGCATGGGGAAGGGTTTGGAAAAGGAGGAATAGGAATCGAGAAATGCCGTGTGGGCTGTGGGGGGGGGGGGGGGGCCCGGGTTTGAAGAGGAAGCAGGACGAACCAGAATAGAAATACTGTATGTACAAGAGATATTAACATTACACAGGAAGTGCCTGTCCCAGGTTTGAACCAAGAACTCTGTTGGCAGAAGCCTTTACCACTGTGCTACCGTCATCATATGTAGTACTTCCTATTTTTTTCTTTCCTTTTTTTATTTTAATATATAAGAATAAATTTATACGAAGTATGGTGGGGAACAATTTAAGCATACTGTAAATGGTAACATTTTCATATAAAATTAAAGGCCAGCTTTAACACCATCCTTCGCCCAAATAAACTTATCTGTGAATACACTGAACATTCCTGAACACTTGTGGGTGTATCTTATGGATTTTGGCCTCTTAGTCACAAAAGTCTCTTTTATATTTTCTATTTATTAATTTGGTGATTTCCTCTCATATTGAAAATTCACATATACAGTACAATACCTACAACAGGAACATCTGTGGTGATCTAAAAGTGGTCATGGACAAAAGCAGTGTGGACATACCAAGTATTATTTCATATGGAAGTAAGACAGCCATGATAAAATAACTGGTTGCTCTGTAAGCATTTGTTTCCAGTGCAAAAAAAAATTCCTCATAAACCATTTGCCTCCTCTTCTTATAAAACATGGGCCAATGAAAATGTTTGTGAAAACAAAAAAATTGTGAAAGAATTGAGACAGATGTTTCCATGAGTAGCTGATGCCAAGATTTATGAAGGCTTTTTGTTGGACCACAAATCGGACACATCATCATTGATAACAAGCGGATCGAATATCTGATAGGAGGAAATCACATGGAAGGCACTCATGGATGTTGTTAAGAATTGTATTGTCAACTACAGAATTACAGCTAGGTCCAGCTGGTAGACAACATACTTCAAGCATACAAACCCAGGAAGAGTAGCATATTGTTAAAAATTAATTTTCTACATTTAAACTTGAGCTTCTTCAACTAATCTTGGTGTTTATAGATTTCACTGGGATAATTACAATGGAAAAGTGGAATACATCAATGCTAGCCAATTTATTTATGTTCACTGAAACAAGAAACATTAGATACTGAGTACAAATGAACATCAACAGCAAAACATTTTTAGCTCGATTAAACGAATGCAATGTGTCAGCATTGTTAAGTGATTAAACACACTAAACTCAATAAATGTAATTTCATGTTTCTCCGAATTCCTATCTGAATCTGAATCTGAAATTCATATTTATATCATTTATAATCACCAAAAATTTTCATGAAACATCACATATGAAAAAGAAAATGGTTGTCCGCTGATACTGGTAATCATCTGCAGTTGTGGACTTTGAAAAGGAGTTGGATAGCACCATACCCATGTCTGCTTGGGTAACTGTGAAACAAAAATCCTGCCGTGCTAGTACTCTATATGCTGTATTGTACGTAATAACATCTACAAATTTCTGAAAACCTAGTACTTATCAGGCAGTTTTACACTCTTTGAGAATTTGGTGTAGGCAACATATAAAGTGAGAAATGCTTTTATCACTCCCTGTTTGATACCAAGTTTATCCCCCATTTAGAATGCTCAATGTTTAATTAGTGGAATGTATAAGGCAGTGAGATTTTTAAAGACGTGTACATTGATGATTTATTGTATTTTAAACAACTTTGAAACAAATGTAATTTACCACCAGAATATTTCATCATTATTTGCGTTGTGGATTGCACATTTCTCGCCACATTTGCATGCTGGATTGCAACACTGAGCATGTTTGTAATGATGGATCGGCAACATGTCCAGAATTGTTTTCTACATTTTGTCTGATGGTGCCAAGGAATACTTTTGCTCTCTGTGACCCTTAATTGGATTAAACCGGTTCAACAACGGATAAATGGATTATAAATTAAATGTTATTGGTACTATGAACTGGCAGTCTTCCAGTAACCTCCATTTCGTGTTTAGGCATCATAATTTCAGAGTCAAGGAAAAATAAAATAAACTGTTGCCATGCATTTGTTTCTATTTTGACCATGTACTGACTTGTTGCATGGTATTTGACTTAAAGGCATTAATCCATTGTGAGCTGTGTGGGTGGATTTTTACATAAATGAGTAGGAGCAGATGCCCTAAAGCTACATGAGCACATGAACCTGCTTAAGGAATTGCTTCCACTCAATGTAAAAGAATAAAGTGCTGAAGGCTTTAAAGACTTCAGGGTATCTTGAACTATTGCTTCCTTGTTAATAAGGAGTTTGATACCTCCTGATACATTATCAAATGCTGTTCAGTGTAGTGTGTTTGCATTGTATCACAAATGCAAATGATTGAATACATTTGGAGCATTTTAGAGGTGGTGAACACTTGCAGAGCAATTCAAGTAAAGGAGACTGATAACTTTTCTGTTTGTGTGGCTGTGGCCTTTGCCGAATAGCCACTTTTCCTAATGACCTGCTTGTCATACGATAAAGTTAAATTTACTTCACCAAAGATGTGAAACTGGCACTTATAAATATTACAAAATAATTAAATATCTGTTGGATGTTCCACATGGGATTATCCTAGGTTTTTTTAAAACACATATTGAATGGGTACTAGAAGGCCACAAATATCATACTGTTCCAGTCTATTTTGTTTTAATTTATCCTTAACCTTTCGTATGAGAGTCTGAGGTTGTGGAAAAGAAACGTGTCAATATGCTGAGAGGCTATGTGCTCTATGTTGAGTAATTTTTCAAGCTTTTAAATTCCATTGTTTAATATGTAAGAATAATTTCATGACTTGGGTTTGTTTAATTCTTTGTTTTAAATTATTGGGTTGACATTCAAAGGTTGGTCTCCTAAAAAATGAGACCCATTACACTATGTAAATTATTCAATTAGTAACTTACTCCAACTTTATTTTATATTAGCAGTTATTTGGCGTGGCTTCTTTGTTCAACTTCACTTTATATTTAAATTAGGAAAATGTAGAGCATTTAGAAATTTAGACAAAATACAATATTGATCCTAATTGATTATTAAATTTGATTCAGCTGTGAGTTTACAACTACTTGATTTGTTTAGTGGAATACAACTTCAAATACTGCAAAGAAACAAAACTGGAATGTGATGGTGGTGTAAGGTTGATTTGATTATGCTTGCAAAAACCAAATTGCTACAAATAACTCTGGAGATAATATGGCTCTGCGGTGGGCTGGCGCCCTGCCTGGGCTTTGTTTCCTGCCTTGTGCCCTGTGTTGGCTGGATTTGGCTCCAGCAGACCCCCCGTGTCCCTGTAGTTAGGATATATCGGGTTGGATAATGGATGGATAATATGCTGTCAACTGTGGCGTCATGACAAACATTGCTGGGGGAAGTCTTTGATTTTTTTTTTAAAAGTTTGATGGACAAAAATCAAACCCAGATTAAGGCATGAATACAAGTGTGTGTGAACCATTACGCTGTAATTGCAACATGCCTACTGCTCTTGTGGTTGTCAGTCAGTCATGTCCGTCAGTCATTTCCCAACCCTCTGTATCCTAACACAGGGTCACGGGGGGTCGGCTGGAGCCAATCCCAGCCAACACAGGGCGCAAGGCAGGAACAAATCCTGGGCAGGGCGCCAGCCCACCGCAGGACACACACACACACACACATCCACACACCAAGCACAATTTAGGATCACCAATTCTCCTAACCTGCATGTCTTTGGACTGTGGGAGTAAACCGGAGCACCCAGAGGAAACCCATGCAGACATAAGGAGAATATGCAAACTCCACGCAGGGGGGACCCGGGAAGCAAACCCAAGTGTCCTTACTGCGAGGCAGCAGTGCTACTACTGCGCCACCATGCTGCCCCTCTTGTGGTTGTGTTATATTTAATTTTTTTATTCATTTTAATATTGTTCAAATTTTCTAAAACTGTTTTTTGTTATGAGTGCTGCAATCTTGTGGTTTGGTTGCCACCACATCACTAAGGAAAATGGACAAGAAGTGCCTAACCTCTCCATTGTGACAAGATAAAAGTCGGCGCGTACACTTCCTTGTCATCCATGATTATGGATAGATTTGAAGTTTGGAAGTGTACTTTGTTTAGAGTTCTTGGTTAGAAGAATATTTGGCTGCACATTTTGACAGCGTATTTGGAGTATTGTTTTGAGCTTGTCGATGGATCAATTTGACATTTTCATTAATGAACTTGGCTTGGCTTTAGACTAAGATCATATCATATGGTTCTTGTTAAAAAGTCCATCTGTTGTATTCCTTAGCAGAATAACTGCTGTACTTCTATTGAAAGGTCACACTGTAGTATTTGCATGCTGTAGTAAGTTCCATTTTATACAATTGATCATTAAAGAATGCCCAAGAGTTGTAAAGTAAACCAGGAGGTATATCGGCAAGGCTGCATAATACAAGACCGTCCAAGCTGTCCAAGCATCTACTCCAGAATGTATAAAAGTAGCACTTACAAAATTCTTATTCCTCCTCTGAGGTGAAGGATTTGTACTGGTATCCGGAAGGTTGCCAGTTTGAATTCCCATTACTTCCAAAAGAGATCCTACTCTGCAGCACCCTTGAGCAAGGCCCTTACCCTGCACTTGTTCCAGGGGTGCTGTACAATGGCTTACATTGTGTTCTGACCCCAAGGGGTATACGAAAACTAACTAATTCCTAATACAAGAAATTGTATAATATGAAATAAAGAACAAAAAAAAAATATATTAATTTCATAGGGAAAGTGAGAAACCGTGCTTGAGAGCAGGTCAAGGCTTGGGCAGACCTGCATCCTCTGCAAAGATGAGTTACTATATGTGGTTTTATTTCAAATGAAAGAGTTCAAAAATATTTAAAAACTAACAAGGCCGTCCAGGTTTTATATATCTAAATTAAAAATGTGACATATAAAAAAAATGTAATGCAAAAATCTGAATTGGGCTCTTTTTTAAAAAAAAAAACCAAAAAAAAAAACCAAAAAAAAAAAAAACCTGCTGTGTATGCCGTATTGAAACAAAAGAAACCATTAAGTTATGATGCAATTAACTAACAGTTAGTGCCTCTGATAAGTAAATCATTTTTAAAGCTAGCCAGTAACTATTGGACTGATTAGGTTAGCCTGAAGAGGATTTACTAAAAAATAAATACAGAATACATTTTTTCAGGGTTTATAATAAGAAATATGTTTTTGCTTTAGAGTGTTTTTTCTATTAGGTAAAAGGACAGCTGAAAATTAATCCATTAAACCAGCATGCACTGTAGGATCTTTGAAGAAGACCTCGGTTCTTTTGGACAGCATGCTTTTAGCTTCAAAATACTAGTATAAAAAGCACTTTAGAAGCAATGATATGTTAAAATTGAAGCTGGTCTCACTTCCCTTGAACATGTCAGGTTGTACATAACATAACCTTTTTTTAGATTCTGGTCAGTCAATACTGAAATTAAGAATTAATATCTAATTACTGCTTGTGTCTGTTGGCTCCTGAAACTTTTTCTCCTAACTTCTTCCGATAGTTATGCTTGTTCACGGCAGTTCTTGTTTCTGACTGCTGAACAGTTTCTTCATTTTTTACAATAAATTTATACAGAGATCGATTCCACTGATATGCTCCATTTTCTGTAATAAACTATTTAGGTAGAATCATGTACTTTCAGTGTGAGAAAAATGAATTCTGTATAGAATCATCCTGAAAATTTACAATACTATACTATTTTTAGCTTTAATGCAAGAAGGTTAAACAAATACATATGAAGAATTCTTATTTCAGGCTTACATAAGATGTGCAAGCAAAGCAGACAAAGATGGGATGACTGCATAGAAGTATTTTAAGAGCTAACAGCTGGCTGTAATTAACTGGAATTAACTGGAAAATTTTAAAATGAAAAGCTTTCAAAGCCTTAAATTGAGGTAACAAATGAAGGAATGTGGAATAAAAATAATAAAACACCCTAGCAAATGGTTTTGTAAACTAACAGTGGAAGATCCTTTAAGAGTAAAAAGTATGGGTTTGTGGTTAAGAAGACAGACTGTTCGTTTATACCCACCACTTACTCCTTGTGTGATCCTAACTAAGTTGCTTAACCTGCTATTTCTTCAGTTGTAAAATGTATATCATGTTTACATGGTATTTGTAAAAGAGAACAAAATTAAGTTTAAGCATTCATTTAAACTTGGTACATGTGCTTGCACTAATAATAATAATAATAATAATTCATTACATTTTATATAGCACTTTTCTCAGTACTCAAAGCGCTATCCACACAGGGAGGAACCAGGAAGCGAACCCACAATCTTCCACAGTCTCCTTACTGCAAAGCAGTAGCACTACCACTGCGCCACCTGTGAGGACAGATAATAATAATAATAATATCATAAAGGAAAGGATTAATTGTAAATGTCAAAGTTATACTAAAGCTTGTTAATGACATTGTGATCTATAGCGATAGTAGGGAGCAGGTTGAGGAGACCCTGGAGAGGTAGAGTTATGCTCTAGAGAAGAGGAATGAAGATCAGTAGGAAATAGACAGAATACGTGTGTGTGAATGAGAGGGAGGTCAGTGGAATGGTGAGAATGCAGGGAATGGAGCTGATGAACGTGGATGAATTTAAATGCTTGGGATCACTGGTACAGAGTAATGGGAAATGTGGAAGAGAGGTGGAAAAGAGAGTGCAAGCAAGGTGGAATGGGTGTAGAAGAGTGTCAGGAGTAATTTGTGACAGACGGGTATCAGCAAGGGTAAAAGGGAAGGTTTACAGGACTGTAGTGAGACCAGCTATGCCATATGGACTGGAGACAGTGGCACTGACCAGAAAAAAGGAGGCAGAGCTGGAGGTGGCAGCGTTAAAGATGTTAAGATTTGCATTGAGTGTAATGTGGGTGGACAGGATTAGAAATGAGTACATGAGAAAAGCTCAGGTTGGACAATTTGGAGACAAAGTCAGAGAGGTGTGATTTGTGTTGGTTTGGACATGTGCAGAGGAGTGATCCTGGGTATATTAGGAAAAAGATGCTAAGAATAGAGCTGCCAGGCAAGAGCAAAAGAGTAAGGTAAAGAGATGATCTGCTGTAGTAAAACCTAACAGGAGGAGCCGAAAGAAGAAGATACTGAAGCTCACAGGCTATTTTGAACTTTGTTTTAGAAACTTAAAAGGATTTAAGGGATGGTGAATAGCACCCCTTGCTTGACAAGAATGGATGAAAGCTCTAATCCAATATTGCTAAAAAAAAAGGGATTATGTAATGGCTGTGAGCCAGAAGCAGTATAAAATGGCAATCCATATTCAAATGAGCAACTTTAGTGCCAGCTACAGGGTGAGCTATGAAAAAGGAACACCTTTCACGGTTGCACAATCTTAATTTTAGTATGGCTAAAGCAAGCAGTCCTTCTAACAATAGCGGACGAATGAAATGAGCAAAAAATCCATTGAGTAGGCACTAGCGAGCAAAATACATTATAACTGAGCAAAGTCAGGCAGTCTTTGGATATTTTATGAAGGAGAGCAAAAAACTATTTATTCAACATCATCAATAATATTGACAATAAAGTTGTCAATATATTTTTGTTGTCAATTATTCACATTCATTTTCGAACAAGCTTGCTTTTACAAGGGTCTTGGCCACTCTCGCATAGAATGTACCCTGATTCCATACAATTGTAGCCACAGTGCAGGAAAAAAAATGCAGTGAATTAACAAGTAGATGAAATACTTAGTATATGAACACTTTGAGTTTAAGGTCAGTTCTTACTTTTTCACAGGAGCTTAGAGATGCTTAAAGGTGAGAGAGCTGCTGACATATTGTAAATTTATGATATAATTACATTACAATAAATGATGAACTCTGTGAACTTATTTTGCTCAAAGATAACCAAGCATTGGCTGTATTGATTTGATTAGGAATAAACCATGCATATATGAATTACATACATGCAGAGCGGATCTGCATCCATCTTTGTTAACTTCTTGGTCCAATTTGCCAACTGGAGCCTCGACTGAGTGTATTTAAAATTTAGAGCCCCAATAAATACTTAAAATACAAGGGAGCAGTTTCCACGAAGGTCTGAATTTGGAAGCACTGAAAGTAAAATGGGTAAAACAGCCCTGGACAATCATTGCAGACTAGTTGGACACACACACAAACGCTCGAAACAACTTTGACAGAGGGAGAACTGAGTAAGAGATGCAAATGCTATGCAGAGAAAGAAATTTATCTTGCAAAATCTTGTATTATCATCAATTTCACCACAAAACGTTTCTACCTAAGAACAACTAGTCTACAGGTACTGTACTTAGCAAGCCATGTCCAAAACAAAAATGTAAACTGCCTTCTAGATATGCTGTTTGTGTTGCCAGGAACTTTTTAGCAGCCTTAGAAAATAAGTAACGCTGCACAAGGAAACTGGGCTTACAATTCCTTGCATTATTATAAACAAGTCAAAATTTTGTAAATGTCCTGTCCAGATATGCAGAGCTGATAGAGACCTGTCTACACAGACACGTGGTCTGTGGTGGGCTGGCACCTATGCCCGGGGTTTGTTTCCTGCCTTGCGCCCTGTGTTGGCTGGGATTGGCTCCAGCAGACCCCCCATGACCCTGTAGTTAGGATATAGCAGGTTGCGTAATGGGTGTGTATATGTACCTACATAGAAGGATAATTTGAAAAGTATGGTAAATGTTTAAACTTGAAGAAAAGGATTTAAAGGAGACTGGCCACTTTAAAAATTCATATCTATTGCTGGTATTTACTGAACAGTGAGAAGGAGGCCCATACTGATTAGTTGGCTTGTGTGGCCCGAGGTGCCTGAGCACCTGCTACTTGTCTTGTAGTCTTAGGAATGGCTCCTATGATTTAACAAATTGGCTTTATTTTCAAGATTAATTTACACATTTATTTATGAGTGACTGTGTTTACAGTGGCTTAGGATAAGCAGTGAATGGATACACACACATTTAAAGTGAAATCATTGACTAAAATTTTGAATAATCTGCACTGACATTTTAAAGGCCCTTGTTATTGATTAATGAAATAATTACTTTTTTTATTTGATTTTTTTTGCCCCCCAGGCAGTTTCAAGTTTAATGATCACCCATATCTGGCTGCATTATTCTAGTTTTAGCTGTTCTTGCCTAAATTCTTTGTAGACAATAAATAACAACAATATTCTTGGCAGACTAATGAATAGATGGCTTAATTTATGGAAATACTAGCAAAATACCCGCGCTTCGCAGTGGCGAAGTACTGCCTTAAAATTTTTATTAAGAAGAAAAGTAAACCTTTTTAAACTGAGGGAAAATGTACCAATAATTATTTGTTAAGGATCTCTTTGTATGCCACATTGTCAGTTCGGCCCTCCGGTTGTAATATGACCAAGCTGTGCGCTGAGCTTACTCTTGAGCATGCAACGTACAGTTGGCCATGTGAAAAGCAATCTTGCCTCAAATCTCACAGCTTGGATTGGTGCTGTCATAATCGGTTTGAGTTTCATGGTTTGTTTCAATTACGTTAGTATTTGCAGGACATGTTGTGTTGAAGTGACATTCGGCATCTGTCAAGCGTTGTAAGCATACAACCGGTTTCATCGATAACTTCGCATCCAGCTTTTGAGAGTTTAAACATTCATAAACATCATAGTGTCCACTACTCAAATCTTCACCTGTGAATCTAAGATGTTTAAGAGGCATTGGCTTTTGTCCAAAGGTGTAAAATATTTGGCCATTTCAATACACTTGAAAGCGACAACCGAACAATTCAGTGGCAGCCATCAACGCACATGCAGAACAATAGGTGAAGGGCTTAAGCATTTCACTCTTATAGTGCTTCTGTGTAGTATAATTATCTCCTGTACTGTCATCAATCCACACCTTGAACCTGTCCCAGTCATTCAATACATAAGACACAATGTTCCTCCGGATATCAAGATTGAGCCTGATATGGCCATGCAATATGTAACACAGAGAATGGAAAAGGCAGGCGCCATCTCCGGGCATGGAAACCACTCGGTAAGTGACAGTTCTTTGATCGATGGTGATCACCTCGATAGACATGTTAATGGGGGTACGGTTGGAACAATAAAGGCAATAGGTACCTGAACAATGTAAACTAAGTCTAAAATACCTATACAATAACTATAATCATAATAAATGAACAATAAAACCGCGGAGAAGCCGTGGATTAAATAAAAAGGCTGCAGTTATCAGCCGTGAATATCGTGGCGAAGCAAGGAAGGGAATGTAAAGACCGGAGCGATGGACGGCCTTATATAGGCAGGCAGCCAACAACGTGGGAGGCGTGGCGATGGGGGACCCAATGCCGCCTCACACGGCGACTGAGCTGCAGGCTGTGGATGTATATATGTACGTAAGTAGGATTCAGTTACCGTTGGGAACCCGTGTACCAAATTACTTGAAGATGGGCCCATAGGTAACAAAGACCGTTGGAAAGTTCAATATGGCGGCCGACAGTGGCGTCATACCACCAAAATAAGTACGTACATCGGTTTCGGTTAGCGCAGGGAAGCCGCCTACCAAATTTCGTGAAGATGGGGCCATAAATAAGAAAGTTTAACAGGTTGGACGTTGTCGACCGTTATGACCGTTACGCGTAGAATTTCGAAATGAAACCTGCTTAATTTTTGTAAGTAACCTGTAAGGAATGAGCCTGCCAAATTTCAGCCTTCTACCTACATGGGAAGTTAGAGAATTAGTGATGAGTGAGTCAGCCAGTCAGTGAGGGCTTTGCCTTTTGTTAGTATAGATGGAGTGAAACTGAAACTGGATTCTCATGCCGACTAGAATGTGCTAATTTATGAATCATGATCAGAAATGGTAGCTATTCGATTGAAATGTGTTTCTGCTTGTTCAATCATTGAATAAGGCTATAGATGGTGAAAATACCTTGAAAAGTCAGAATAAGACACACGTGTTGTGAAACAGCATGGCATTCTAGCCAAATTAACTTGCAGCATCAGAAATCAGAGAGGCGTCATTGTGAATTAATTTTTTATATTTTTAATATACATTTCTTGGATGGCTGAGGATTTTTATCCAATCACATTGAGACATCATCACGTATGGATAGCATTATTATTGTTTTTCTGTTGTGCATTTACCTCTAATTGCTTCCCCATTTGACCATAAATTGTAGCCTTTGGCCAAGTCCTATGAAGTTTACTTAATGCACAATGGGCAGTTTCCTGTCAGATAGCCTCCTGTGATTAAACTGGATTGATATATGTTTCTTGGGGGGGGGGCTACCTTGATTTATTTTATGTGCATAAATTTATAAAGTAACTTAATAAACATTATAAATTACTTGTGTGATAATTTGCTTTAGTTGTGTATTTGTAGGATTAGTTTAAAGTGTCAACATCAAAAGTAATGCACAAGTACCTTTACAGTATGCTATACAGTATGTAGAATAGAATGCTCCTGTTCTTGGATAAGGATGTCCTCAAAGAATTCTTTGAATATCTTATGTTTTGAAACCCTTTTAATATGATATTTTCCATTTCATTCTTTGATTAACAGATAAGGTGTTATTCCCCTTCCAAGTAGTTTTCAGATGTAAATTTTAAAGATTACAGATGTCATGGTAAGGAAGCCCAGGTGCTATCTTTGTGATAATCGCTTGTTATTTGAAATATGCTAAAAAGGTGTTCCCCTGGTTCTCAGGGTGATAAGAATACCTCTATGTACATTCAATGGCGGACATGCCGGTAGTTGCAGGTGCAGTAGTTATCTTGATCTGTGATTTTTGAACTTTCAATTTTTTCCATATCTAGGCAGTTAAAAAATTTTGTCATGAAAGCTTATAGTCATACTGTATTGTAGGTTTAAGGGATGCTGCAACCCGAAGCTATTAATAAAGTATCTATCTATCTATCTAGTCATTCTTGTGCATCCACCCACACGAGACTAAAACATGTACAGATGTCTTCAGGGTGTTGTAGGAAGTGGGGGTACCAGAGAACACTTGCACAATCATGGGGGGAAAAAACATGCAAGCATTACTCAGACAGTGAAGTCCAAGAGTCAGACCAGAGTATGCAGAACTGTAATTCAAAAATGCTAACCACTGCTCCAACTTGCTGCTTATATAATGCATTTTACAGTTCTCCACATCTACTTAGGTTTTTACCTTGGGTTTTTGCTCCTTTCACGCGATAAAAAAATATAAAATTGGCTTTGGCACCCTTTGATCCAAAAATGTATTAAAATGTCTTACCAAATGGAAGGCGGAATGTATTTAAGGTAATTTTATGTTTATCTTTGTAATGTTTTACTGATATTTTAAGTTCTCATGCCACGCAACCATAAAATGGAAAAAGTGGATTGGCAAAATGCATGGGTGGCATGCATCTACCTTCCAGTGAATCCACATTTTAATTTCCTGTAACTTACCCAATTTTATGGTGATTGTCATGAAAACTTTTATTCTTACTTTTTTTTTTTATTGAGAATGGAGATAATATGGTTCTTGATATAATGGCCTTCAACAGCGGCCAATGATGAACAGTAGCAAACAACGTCAAAATGTCCATGAAGAAAATCTTGGGTTGATTTTTTCACAACATCCCAAATAGATGTATTTTGCTGAAATATCTACTTTATACTAAAACACAGTGAGGTGTCACTTTAAATTTTGAATTTGCCTAAATACAATACGAGTTCAAGATAGTATTTTATTTAAAAACTTTATTATCAGAAGCATTGCAGAGAACTTTAAGAATTTGAATTTTATTAATATTAAGGTAATTTTAAAAGTACACAGAAAAATGGACTTTCTTGACAACTGTGCCTTATCTACCAGTGGCTGTGAACAATTCAATATGTACTGTAAATAATTCCACCAATAAGCATGGATGGTGTTTGAGCAAATTTAACTGGATTTTCATGGAGGCTAATTTGTGGCTGTAATACAAATAAAGGAAAAGTATTTTCTATTTACAACAAAGTACATAACAAAACAGGTTACAGCCGACAGATGTTCATCCTGCAAACACAACACGACAGGATTGTAGAATAACAAGCTAAATGCATATTAAATTAATCAAAAACACCCACTTTCATTTCGATTCACAGGAAATATGTCTGGGAGTGCATAACATGAGATAATGCCTTAGGATTGCTCTGTAACTAGCTAAATGTAGGTTATTTCGATAAATCATGTGCAAGGTGACATCAGAAGTTTATTTTATTTTTTTTCTGCAAAATTTGTGCAGGTTTCATATATAATTTCATTTCTTTATTGAATGAGTTTTTGAAATATTTTTCAATGTTGCATTCTGAGTTACTGTTTCTGGCTGTATTTTTTATGATGTTGGGTGAAACTCAACTACAGGTGTTGTGATACTTCAGAGGTTGTTGGGGCAGGAAACTCTTGCAGGGTTAACACTAGTTGTTAAATTAACCTCTTATAGGAAATCCTTTTGAGAATGACTTGGGAGCACTTTCAGAATGGATAGAGATCTTGAATTGAAGACACACCATAAATATTTTCTAATACAGTACAGTTACAGCTGTTAACTTGAACTGTAAGTGTTTAGGATGATGATGAAACTGAAGTACATGAAGAAAACCCATGACATGCAAAAGACACGCAGGTAGAAACCGTGCTATACAGTACATTACATCAGTGTTTCTTCTATTTTCACGAAATGCTTGGGATAAAAAAAGACTGAATCAAGCTTTTCTCAATAGGAGAAAGCAAAACTATAAAGCAAATTAAAATGCATAACAATGAATTAAATATCTGCATATTCAAAATGTTTGGCAGCATATTTCCCTCTTAAAAAAAAAAAAAAAAAAAAAAAAAAATTGACTAAGGTTACGGTCAGAGTTGCAATTCTGGTAGCTTTGTTTTCTTTGAATTGTTCAACCTATATCTTCTAATTCGTAGAGTATCCATGTGAAATTTTCTGCTTGGATTTACTGTCTGTCTGAGAACAGAATTACACTTCATCCAATTCTTTCTTTGTGACTTCCTCCATTATACTTTTTATTAAAATGCATGGACTCTCCGCTTTCCTCTTCTTGTCACTGGTCAAACATATAAAGTGCACAAGCTTGTGTTTAAGTTTTCTCTTCACCCTTCTATTCCACTGGATCATCAAATGAATTACTAAATATATTAAAAAGAAAACTGAATTGAAGAAAAATGTACTAAAAAACATACCATAAAAATGTATTAAAGTTTAACTGAGAGGAGCAAAAGTGGGTGAGACCTTTATTTTACATGGAAGAAAACACCTGTGGCATATGTTTAAACACAAATATGTCATGTTATTGCAAGAGTTCCTTCATTTTTATAGGCTTTCTTTCATTCCAAAGTATATAATATATTGCATTAGTTTGCCAAATATAGAGGATGAGATCTAGTTCACTGATGTCTGCACATGTGGCATAAGATCCTTTTGTTTACCATGTCTTTTGAGCTCTTTTTATCTTGATTGACCGTAACTTAGTCGGCTGCTTGGCAGAAGTCTCCTTTATGCAGAAAAGAAGATGGATGTTACTGTAAACAGTTGTTCCCTTTATTATTCACTAAAGTTCACTTTCATGCCATAGTATGTGGAGATTAATTACTTTAAAAATAAGCAGAGGTTTGCTATTTTCTCTTTAAGATATGCCCCTTGTAATAAGTTTACATTTCAATTTCAAGTAAAAGAGAAGAAAGTTGCTTTGGAATGATAATATTTCATACAACTCGGGGATATTTACATTTTTCTGAAAACAGAGTATATTATAGTATCTGTACAGTCAAACTGTTCTGTAAAATGGTCTTAATTATAAAACACAAAGCGCCACCACAGAAGAACTGGAAAAGACGGCAAAGAATAGTAGAGCTTAGTACAGCTTGTAGATCCCTGAAGAATATGATAATTCTATGCTCATATATTCTATTGGGAGTACAACTAAAATGCAGGTGTGAAAAAGCCAAATAAAAATAATGGGTTATTAGCAGTTTTTTAAAAGGTTCCTGGTGAATTTCCATTGGTAAAGTATTCTAGATTTTAGGTGCATAACAGTAAAAGGCCACCTCACTACTTCTTTTAAGCAAACAACCATTGAAAAATCTAAGGTTAAAACTCAGAGTATAGTGGGACAGGCATTCCAAAATATAGGATGGAGTAAATTTAAATTAAGGCCTTATACACCATTAGTACTATTTTAAAGAAAATTCTAGATGACACAGGTAATAAATGTAATAATGTTGGTGAGATGTGCTCAAATTTTCCTTTTTCTAGTTAAGGTCCTAGCTGCTGCATTATGCACTAATTGCAACTGATTAATGTCTTTCTTAGGTAGTCCTGTTAGCAGTGCATTACAGTAATCTAGTTGACTAAAAGCAAAAGCATGAACTAATTTTTCAGTGTCATGTAAAGTTATAGAGGTCTATAACTTTTGCTATACAGTAATCCCTCGCTATATCATGCTTCGACTTTTGCGGCTTCACTCTATTGCGGATTTTATATGTAAGCATATCTATACTAATAAAAGGCAAAGCCCTCACTGACTGACTGACTCACTCATCACTAATTCTCCAACTTCCCGTGTAGGTAGAAGGCTGAAATTTGGCAGGCTCATTCCTTACAGCTTACTTACAAAAGTTAAGCAGGTTTCATTTCGAAATTCTACGCGTAATGGTCATAACTGAAACCTATTTTCATCCATATACTGTAATAGACTGCAGCTTGATGGCCGTGGGAGGCGGAGTTGCATCTCGCATCATCACGCCTCCCACGTAATCACGTGAACTGACTGTGAATGCAGTACGTAGAGAACAAGGAAGAGCTCCAAAGAGCGCTAAAGAAAAAACGCATTACACAATTGAGAAGGCAGCAAAAGAATATCAAGCAAGTGACGCATTCAAGCATATTCATAAGTGCAGCTACTGCGGAAACAAAGCATGGTGTAAACCGTAAGTTTAAATTAAGTTTATAGACACGCTCCCGCTGCAGTTTGTCATGCCTAAGACGAATACGATATTCGCGAGATACAAGTTTAATGAGAAGACACGAGGTATAAACGAGACTTTGGATCACTTTGTAACGGAGTTAAAATTGCTGTAGCGAGAAACTTTTAAGTGTCGGGTCTTAGCTAACATCGCAAGATCACATGAGAGTGGCTCACGTGCAGCTACTTCGGAAACAAAGCACAGTGTAATCCCAAAGTTTAAATTAAGTTCATAGACAGGCTGCCGCTGGCGTTTGTCATCCCCACGACGAATGCAATATTCGCGGAATACAAGTTTAATGAGAAGACGCAGGGTATAAATGAGAGTTTTGATCACTTTGTAACTAAGTTAAAATTGCTGGTGAAGGACTGTGCTTATGCAAATTCCGAGAGACTGTGTTTGTGGGGGGATTGACAGTTAAGGCGGATGGGGGAGTCACGTCATCATCTCCCCTCCCATTCACCTCATTTCATTCACATCATTTCGCTCCGAGTTGAGCTCCGCACCTCACGCAGTCTTGCCGTTGTTTTTCCTTAGTGTTTAGACCTCTCTCTTTTACTCATTTATATAAAGGAGAGTTGAGATCCGAGAGACTGTGTTTGTGGAGAGATTGACAGTTAAGGCGGGTGGGGGAGTCACGTCATCATCTACCCTCCCATTCACCTCATTTCATTCACTTCATTTCGCTCCGAGCTGAGCTCCCAGCTAACTCGGTCTTGCGGAAGCAACTTCGTGACGCTGCCACCAAATACTCACAAATTGAAGCCAATTTAAGATGCTGCCGGAGTGGCCCACCCATTGTCTAAGGTGATTTATAAGAATACTGGTCTATGGTATCAAATGCTACTCTCAAGTCTAAGAGAAAAAGAGCAGATATGCGGCCTCTGTCTGAATTAACCCACAAATCATTTACTACTTTTAATCAGTGTAGTTTCAGTACTATGATTTGTTCTAAAACCTGACTGAAACTTGTCAAGAATAGAATGTTTATTCTAGTAATTATTTAGCTGCTTTCAAACTGCCTTTTCTAGAATTTCCCTACCTGTCTATACAAAACTCAAGATTATAATGACTGTCAGAGGTTCATATATAAATAATCAATTATGTTGTGTTTTGCATTTCTAATTAATTTAGACCAATTTGTGGAGACCTGCTTTCACTTTGACATTAAACGGGCTCTTAATGTTGATCAATGTCAAAAAAGACAAACCCACTTTGATTCAATGCTGTATGATAAAAACATGTGAAAACTTCCAAGGGGGTATTTGTTTGCAACTTTTGTAACTGTCTCTCATTCATGGCCTTTTTTGCAGTTTCCTGATTCAAGTGTAGGAAGCACCTGCTATGACAAGTTATAAAGTTTTACATTTTTGTATTTTTTGTATATAATATTACAACAACAATTTTAGTTGCACAAAAGTGCATTCACATACAGTATGTTTTTTGTCAAGAGTAGTGGATCTAATCCCATTTGTCCTTCCTGTGAAAGGTAAATGTACTACTATCAGAATTCTGCTTTGTCTGTAGATTTTTATACTAGGTTTACGTAAAGATGACGATAGCAGCAGTACCTTTTGAGTTGATCTTACTTATTTTTTTCAGCTCTGTCACTTTGAACATTTTGTCAAATCAAAAAATGCACCCAGTCTATGGAGGGAGTTGAACAGATGAGATCAGGCTGTTTTGAGAGCTCGTGGTGTACCACATTAAAGTAGATTTACTTATTTTTAGCCTTGCTTGTGACGGAGAGAATTTCCAGAATAGATGGGAGTCGCCTTCTAATCTTCTGTCAGCAGAGGCTTTTTAACCCTTTTCACTCATTAAACCAAAGTGTGTTGTACTCTTGGCATTGTTTGAATTGTTTAAGAGCTACAGTATGTGTTTTGAAATGAATTAAAATTATTTAAAATTCCACTGTCTCCGCCTCCCTACAGACAAAAGACTTTTGAGCATAACTTTATAGGACATTCTATGGGAGACTACCCTGGAGATTCTTAGGCTGCCAGGGTTTACTTGAGTTCTAGTTTGGTATTGTAGCAAAGCAATTAACTGATAAACAACTGATTGGTGTCCACCTGCCTGAAACTTAAATACTGTCATTCCCAACAGAGATGTTGGAGGCTGCTTCTAATGTGGGTTGGAGGTCACCATAAAGCTGCTGGAGAAGTTATTTAGACCCTTTTGGATCAGTGATGATCAGCCTGGTCTCAGAATTGGTGCTTTTGAGATTAACAAGTGCCTTTTTCACTGCTGTTCAACAGTATTATGTCCTTTTAAAGATTATATGCTGGATTCCTTTCTAGATGTTAAGCAAGGACTATTTTTTCTTTTCTGAATAATAAAATGAGGAATGTTCTTAATAATAACTTTTCAGCCCAGCAATCCTTTGGTGCCAGTGCTTACCCTGAAGATATGAATCTGACTTGCAGATTTCTTGTACATACTGTATATTGTTCTAACTTGCCAGAGGTTTTTCAGCTTAGAGACCTGCTGCCAATAGGGGATTAGCACGCACAGATTAATGATAACAGCATTTTACGCATTTAAAACAGCTCTATTGATTTTGTCATTATGTTAAGCGATCCTGTTTGTTAAAGGACTTCTGCTGCATATTAAGAGCATTTGATTTTTGGGAGAACATTATCTTCTAAGAAAAAGAGTTTGCTTTGACCTTTCAGTCCAGGCTGTCACTGATGTGAGCCACTTCTCCATCCACTCTCTGAATAGTGATCAGACAATGAGACTGTTTAGTGTAGCAAAAGTCAATAACTTATTCCTTGGTTTTACTGATGTTACGTTGCAGACCATTCTTTTTGCATCAAGAAACAAATTTCTACACCTGACTGCAATATTCCTGTCTCCTCCATATAACTTTAGAATCATCTGAGAATTTCTGCAAATGACATAACCTGGTGTTGTCCTTGAGGTGCTCTAGTGTTGCTAACATTCATAACAGAGACACAGGCCTTGAGCTTCACAGATGATGATCTAGCCAACAAATAGTCTATAATCTAGGCCACCATAGGCTCATTCACCTACATATCTTTGAGCTTACCCCTTAACAGTGATGTCTAGATGGTATTGAAGGCAACAGAGAAATTTAATAAACATTATCATCGCAGTACTGCCAGCTCTGTCCAGGTGAGAACAAACCTTGTGGAGCAGACAGATAATTGCATCTTCCACTCCAATCTTTGTTGGATAGGCAAACTGCTGTGGTTCCAGGTGGTTTACCACAAGGGTACTCCTATAGTCGAGGCCCAGGCTCTCAAAGGTCATTATGATATGAGATGTTAAGTGTAACTGGTCTGTAGTCATTAGGTGAAGAAGCTCCTGCCTTCATTTGAACAGGAACAATGCAGGATGTTTTCCACAACCGCTGCATTTTTTTAGAGCCTTGGGGGACAGACTGAATAGGTGACAGAGGATACAACACAGTTGGTCAGCACAGGTCTTAAGAACTCAAAAACTGATTCCATTTGTTTCTGTGGCTTTTCCTGTGTGTAGCTTCTTTAGTTCCCTCCTCACTTTGTCTTCAGTTATGGACAGACTATACTGAAGATCAGAGGCACATTCTTCTCTGGCCATTCCAGTTTTCACTAGCTGACTGATAACGCTCTACTTTGGTGAAAACCATAACTCTGTTAAGGACTGTAGTAACCTACTGTATGTATTTGTCCGCTTTTTAATCTTTTGTTTTAGTGATGCTTTTAGTACATTAAATATCCTTTAACAGTTGTACAGTATCAGTTACCCATTCTCTTAAGCAGGGGCATCAAGTAAGACCACTTTCTTATTTCCATGTACAGTACGTTGTATGTTTTTTCGGATCAGTCATAATTTTTGTTGTAGATTGTAGTTATGTTGTTAGGCTGAAGGGTTATTGGTACAATAGCCCCTGAAGGATGCACTTATTGCATGCATTCCATAGTTCACAATGTTTTAAATAGACAAGTTAAACAACAGGTTCTTGGGTATTGTTGCCTGGTACTTTTAACATATGACAAAAAACAACATATTCTTGGTTTCCCAGAGGGGCAAACTCTTCATTGTAACCTTGATATTCTATTGAAAAACAAACTGTCTGAAGAAGTTTAGTCATTATGGATGTTTCCTAAAACAGCACTTGGAAGAGCATAAACCTGCTTAAACTTTAGACTGAAGAGATCAGCAGGAGATGCTTTATTTATGGAAGAGGGTCTGTTGCCTCCTTCGTCTTGTGCCATAGACCTTTTTATTTAAGCTGTTTCTGGTGGCTCAGGCCTCTTCTAATTCAAAGTGTTCATATCCTAACCTGTTCAGGGCTGCTGTCTTAATTTTTTAGTGAATGACTTTAGTTAATGTCTTCATATTTATCCATCCATTGATCGTACCATCCATTCCTGAATTTCATTTCACTGAACTATACTGCAGAAGAGATTTCAATTTTACATTACATTACATTAAGCTTTTCTGTATTAGTTTTTTTTTTTTGTTTAAATAAATGGCTTTAACATAGTTTTGTGTTTCTGTTTTGATGTTTATCTTGATTTGTGTAATGAGTGTAGTACTAAACCACAGATAAACCGCATGAATTTAATGGTGTTGGAAGACTTGTAAGTTTTAGTCCGTAATAGGGAATTTCATTTGGATGAAGAAGCTGGCATAACTTTTTAAAATGTGCCAAAGAAACTCCAGCATTTAAAAATTGTCAAATAGTACCATTATATTCACAATTATTTACTCCTTTTTGCATTTTAGTATGCAAAAATAAAGCATGTACATTTTAGAATTTTTAGTAAATAAGTGGCACCTCATTGTGCTAATGGAAAAGTAGCTAATGTATGTTCAGTGTTTTTCCCTTTCAGTTACCTTGACTATGATTTTGTTTGTTTTTTTTCTTGTTTTGTTTGTACAGCCATGTTAAAACAAAACCTTTTTAAATTTTAAGAAAAAAATGATCTATCTGGACAGATTGAGGTGTATCAAAGTGGAAATCAGAGGTTGTGGGTAGGTTGTGGTCTTAGTTATAAACTGTTCTGTATCTATTTATGTACAGTACAGGAGCAGCAGCAGTACTACGAATACCACTCTTAGAAATTTGAACCTTTTTGATTAATGTTATCTCTTTTTTTACCACAACCTTTGCTCTCTTTTGGGTTTAGAGTTTACATAAACTGTGTTTTTGAGTTTTAAATTAAAAAAGAAGTTACAATAATTTAGCCACCTTAATAGCTTGGGAAAAATTATGAATCCTACAAAAATAAGTGAGATTCCAAAAAGGCTTATTTAATAAAATCTCAAAAATATGTATGTTTTATGTAAATATAATTTTTTTCTTTTAAGTCCCTGGGAATGTTTTAGGTTAGCTGAGCTTCAGATATCAGCAAATGATAGGCTGAAAATCTAAATTATCCAATTTTCACTCCAAATAACTTGATCCATTATCTGTAAATTGGGCAATCTAAAAAAAAAAAAAAAAAAACCTATTTTTTTGAGAATCTGCTTTTCTGAGATTTACGGAAATTTTAGTTGTGGTCCTCCTTTACACAAAGCATTACAGTAATTGAGTAAGTGCATGTGCCGTTTCGCTCCCAGAACTTCCTGTTAACAGAGTAGCCAGGCAGATTTAGATTTTAGACAACCAGTTAATTGGCTTTTACATTAAGTAAAGTGGAGTGGTAAACCAACAGAAAGGAACGTATAGGGCAGACGTGTGCTTCCCAGCCAAACATGATATAGTGAAAGATGTACTCCAGTATTCCAATGACAAATTAGTGTGTGTTCTGCAGAAATTAAGAATATCTGCTTTAATGAGTTCTGACCTTTTCTTTTTGACATTTAATGAAAACGAACACTCCTTGTCCAAGTGTGGCCAGTGAGCAAGGGTGTGTTCAGTTCATTGGGTCACATTTTGAATTAGAAAAGGAACAGATGATGAATTTGCTTATTCACTCAAGAACCAAATTCATGAAAATTGTTGGTCTTGTATCTTTTTCTTATTAACATTTTATTAGAATTGTGGCTTGTAATATAAATAATAATGTTTTTTTTAAGCAGTACCCAGTAAAAACAATAAAAATGAAAATAAATACATTTAACATACTAAAATAAGAATTCAGAAATAAAATTTAAACAATTGAAGAAACAAATGAACAACCATTATAAATACTGTAATTATGAGAAAAAAAAATCTTTTCATGGATACCTAATTTATGTACAATCTAATATGACTATAACCATTCATTTTAGGTGTGCAGCTATTTTAGATGATAACATGAAGTGACTGCAAAATGATAAAAAGTGAAAATGATAGCTGAGAAATTCATGTGCTGCCAAGCCACTTCAGTATCTGCTATGAAACACAGGTCTTGTGCCTTCTTGATCAGACTTCGCTTTAGGAGTCTGCAAATGTGTGATGAGAGCTGCAGAATGTACAATTTGTCTTTCTTCTGTTTTCCATCTCTTTTACACTGCTATATTTATTATTCTTTCTACATTAACTGGTACTTGGTGAACTTGTCTTATCAAATGTTTTACTGTGTATTGTATACAGTGCATCCGGAAAGTATTCACAGCGCATCACTTTTTCCACATTTTGTTATGTTACAGCCTTATTCTAAAATGGATTAAATTCATTTTTTCCTCAGAATTCTATACACAACACCCCATAATGACAACGTGAAAAAAGTTTGAGATTTTTGCAAATTTATTAAAAATAAAACAATTGAGAAAGCACATGTACATAAGTATTCACAGCCTTTGCCATGAAGCTCAAAACTGAGCTCAGGTGAATCCTGTTTCCCCTGATCATCCTTGAGATGTTTCTGCAGCTTGGAGTCCATCTGTGGTAAATTCAGTTGATTGTCAATGTACATGATTTGGAAAGGCACACACCTGTCTATATAAGGTCCCACAGTTGACAGATCATGTCAGAGCACAAACCAAGCATGAAGTCAAAGGAATTGTCTGTAGACCTCCAAGACAGGATTGTTTCGAGGCACAAATCTGGGGAAGGTTACAGAAAAATTTCTGCTGCTTTGAATGTCCCAATGAGCACAGTGGCCTCCATCATCCATAAGTGGAAGAAGTTCGAAACCACCAGGACTCTTCCTAGAGCTGGCTGGCCATCTAAACTGAGCAATCAGGGGAGAAGGGCCTTAGTCAGGCAGGTGACCAAGAACCCGATGGTCACTGTGTCAGAGCTCCAGAGGTCCTCTGTGGAGAGAGGAGAACCTTCCAGAAGGACAACCATCTCTGCAGCAATCCACCAATCGGGCCTGTATGGTAGAGTGGCCCGACGGAAGCCACTCCTTAGTAAAAGACACATGGCAGCCCTCTTGGAGTTTGCCAAAAGGCACCTGAAGGACTCTCAGACCATGAGAAACAAAATTCTCTGATCTGATGAGACAAAGATTGAACTCCTTGGTGTGAATGCCAGGTGTCACGTTTGGAGGAAACCAGGCAACGCTCATCACCAGGCCAATACCATCCCTACAGTGAAGCATGGTGGTGACAGCATCATGCTGTGGGGATGTTTTTCAGTGGCAGGAACTGGGAGACTAGTCAGGATAAAAGGAAAGATGACTGCAGCAATGTACAGAGACATCCTGGATGAAAACCTGCCCCAGAGCGCTCTTGACCTCAGACTGGGGCGACGGTTCATCTTTCAGCAGGACAACGACCCTAAGCACACAGCCAAGATATCAAAGGAGTGGCTTCAGGACAACTCTGTGAATGTCCTTGAGTGGCCCAGCCAGAGCCCAGACTTGAATCCGATTGAACATCTCTGGAGAGATCTTAAAATGGCTGTGCACCGACGCTTCCCATCCAACCTGATGAAGCTTGAGAGGTGCTGCAAAGAGGAATGGGCGAAACTGGCCAAGGATAGGTGTGCCAAGCTTGTGGCATCATATTCAAAAAGACTTGAGGCTGTAATTGCTGCCAAAGGTGCATCAACAGAGTATTGAGCAAAGGCTGTGAATACTTATGTACATGTGATTTCTCAGTTTTTTTATTTTTAATAAATTTGCAAAAACCTCAAGTAAACTTTTTTTTTCACGTTGTGATTATGGGGTGTTGTGTGCAGAATTCTGAGGAAAAAAATGAATTTAATCCATTTTGGAATAAGGCTGTAACATAACAAAAGTGGAAAAAGTGATGCGCTGTGAATACTTTCCAGATGCACTGTATATTGTGTTGGGGTGGGGGTTGCTGTTTGTTTGGTATTATTGATGTTCAAAGTGTTATTTACAGTAAATGTTTTGCTGTAACAATGTTCTTTTAGTTTTACTGTGTGTTCATTTCAATCAGCATCATTAAGATATTGCAAGGGCAGAAGTTAAATTGTCTTCTCATTATAATTTTAGTTTGGAAGAGCTCAAATCCCTTTTCTGTCACAGGTTGTTATTCTCTGTGCAAGTTGGGCATTTCATTTGTGATTATTTATAACATCTGCAGCATTGTAGAGTCAAAAAATATTTTTGAGCTTTTAGTAGAAAAAACAGTTGCTGGAGTCACTGTTTTATGTTTTGTTGAAAGTGGATTTCCAGTATAAAAATGCTTGGGAGCGATTTCAATAAACCCCACTTGAAAATACATGCCTGGTTCTGCTGCAGTCATGTTTTCAACAATGCTTTTTTCTTTTTTGTTTGTCAGTTTACATGCTGTCAATCCTTACTTCTTTGCCACCTTGAAATTGGCTATAGATATTAAATTCCTGGAGGAGGCACATGCCAAGAATTGATGCCATCATGACAACACATAAACAACAAGACACTGATTTATTAACCACAAGGTAGATCACAACAGTTTTACTGTATTGCTGCCTCCTTGATGATGTAAAACAGAAGGTTATAAAAACAAATAAGATTTACTTCATTAGCTCAAAGCATTGGCTGATAGTTATTTACTGTAGCTCACAGACGTCATTACTTGCCTACCTATGAGAGGGTAGCGGCCACCTCCAAAAGCCCATCAAGACATTGATTTCTTTCAATGGCAGTTTGTTTGGAAAACCATGTTTTTTTTTTTTTTTCTTTTTCTTTTTTTTCCCACTGGAAAATTGACTTTCAGAAGATCCTCTGCACAGCATTCTGCACTCTGCAATTGTATTGAAAACTGACATTCATACTGTGCTCTCTGTTTGCTGCCATGTCTTCCACCTACATAGGGTGCTAAAGTAAGTTTGGGTGGTGGTTTGGGTTGTGTATTTTCTTGGTACATACAGTTTAGCAACGGACAGTGTTGAGAATGTTATTACCTAATTGTTAGTGTATTTTTTTTTTCCAATATTAGTGCCAATCAGGTTGATATTGTAGAACTTCTTAAAAGTCTGTGAAGCACTTGATTCCAGGGTGCTCGGTTTAATAGTCAGTTCCTGAAAAGGACATTGTTCATTAAGAAAATAGAGAGATGACTGCTCAACGCCTACAAAATAGTCTTGTCAGTTTGAGACAAAGTGCTCCTTTCGAAAAGTATTCTTTAAAGGAGTATACACATCACTAGTGACCTAGTCTTGCTGGACCTGTGAACACTCGCTTAAAATGTAGTAGGAAATAATGGCAAAATCTGATGTTGAAATGGCTGTACCTACAGAGGTTCTTTCTAAATTTCTCCCTAGTTTCTGTGCACTTTAAACATACAGGGTTGCAGTGTCCCTTTCCTCCTCACATATTTCCCTAATACATAAAGTAACTGTAGAAATAAAGAGAGAGAAAAAAATGGATATAAGACTTGACACTGAGATAAAATAGAAACCTAAAATTTCTGTTAGCAATTTCAAAGATCAATAACTCTAACTGAATTTAATGATTAATTCATATAGTTTAATGATTAATGCATATATTATAACAAGCGATGTGTGTTAAAACGCTTTGATTATATTCTGGTATTGCATGTTTGGCATTTCCAATTAGACAGTGCTGTTAACTTTATTTATTAGTTTAGATGTTCAGTCAGTAGTTGGATGATGTGCAGCTTTGTCCATGGTTCTGCTGGAGGCGTGTCAGTGTCATTAGGCACATTTTATGTTTCAGGTGTATTGACTATGAAATCTCTGCAATCTGCAAAGTCTGTGTGGCTCTTTTATCAGCACTCCTATAAACAGTTCTTTTCACCTCCTCTTGTTGGGGTGAAACACACCATCGAGTTTGATTTCATATTTTACATTTCATCCTTTTGCTAACATAGCTGTCAATTCTTACAACCTCACATTGTCTCAGACTCTTATTATCATAACTGTGAATGACAGACACCATATACAGCACTGGTGACAAGGTATCATTCGCTTTTACCACTTGTCTAGTGTTGTCTTCAAATGCCATAGTATAATTTGATTTTTAAAGTAAAATGGCAAAGTATAATTTGATTTTACAGAAAGTTTCTCACTTGGAACTGGTTATGTTTATTTTAAAATGTGTAATGTGTTCTCCACACACATAATACACAAATTTATAATTAACAATGGTCTTTTTTAGGAGACTTAATAGTAATAGACTGTTTATCCATTGCTCCCAGAAATTTTCTGTTTTGGGGCATTAACAAGAGCACAATCGCTTTATGCTATTTAAAATCACTGCCCCTACTTTAAGCTCCTCCTTCATGGGGCTGGGATTGGTTTAGAAATTTCACACTTGGTGAACCTTCTAATTGTTCCCACCCCCTCTTAAGCTAAAGTCACTCATGGTCATTTCCAGACATATATGAGACTACAAGTGACCTGCTTGCTTAAATGTAGAAGTGATCAAAAAATATATTTAGGTGTTGTAAAGATCCATAAATTCCAGGGAATAAAAAGGGTAAAGAACACAAAACATGGTATTCGACATACTTCTGTCTAATTTTGACCAAGATTAATGTAAAAAGAAAAACTGCATGGGAAAGTGGTGAAATATTAATGCAAACAACACTATATAAACACTTCTATTCTGTTCTAATTGATTTTAATTCACAGAAGACATTAAAGTACTTTTTAAAATCAAGTTCTATCTCGTAGCTTGTTTGATATACAAATCTTTGCAGTCATATTCAATTATCCAAAATTTTGAGTGCATTTCAGTTGTAATTACCCAGCTTTAAAAAACAACCTGAGATGTGAGCTTTCTTCATTTGCCAGCTGGTATTTTTGTAAAAGTTTATATTATTACATTTGACCTGGTCTTAAATTAAATAAGGTCATTTTGAAGGAGGTTGTTTCCCTGCTGCTTAGGTATTTTGTTGCCATTTGTTTTTTCAGATGGTTTTATCAGCATTCCAAAATGTTACTATCACAGTTACTGTATACGCAGAAAAATGAGAGCGGAGATAAAATGCTGGAGCAGAAAAGGCTACCTGCCCAGAAATATTGGTCAAGTCCATTTATGTTGAACAACTACTTCATCTTGAATTCTAAAACAGAGGCCTACAGTGACAAACGTATGATTACGGTTGTGAGCAGCACATTGATGGAGGTATGGCCAGCCCAGTTCTAGGGATTATTCCATATAAATTCACATACCGATTAAATTAAAACATCTTGTCACTTCTCTGAAATACAAGACATAACTGGATGGGCTGGCAGAAACCATTTTTCATGAAGTATTATTAGTCAGCTAATATTTCATAAAAAGAAAAATCGCACAGTAGTGAAAGGTCAGAGACATGACAAGGTGACTCATTGTTCTGGCACCACTAAGGTTACAGAAATATTTTTCAATAAAGGACCCCAGAAGAAGAAACATGAGGCAGAAATACAAGCAAAAATTTGTAACTGAGAAGTCAAAACCACTATTGTGAAACCAAAAAAATGGAAACCCAAAACGCTCTTTGAAAATGCACACCTCAGAAGTTGTTTACCAGGAGCACTAACTAAATAAACACACACACACACACTTTTTTCTTTAGTTATGTTCTGAAAACCCTGATAGGAAGAAAGTGTTTGGGAAAATTTTATACATTTGACCCTGTTGATAAAACCCAAATACTTCTGGGTCATTTGCCTAACAACTCTATTATAAAACCCCTCAAAATGGTGTCCAAAAAACGGTGCAAACTAAATATAAATACAGTTTCCATCTAGAATGGGTGTAACCACAGAGTTGAAATCTACAACCTCTAAAACCTATATTCACAAACAAAGGAAAGCAAAAGTATATCTTGGACGTGCACAAAAATACTAATCATAACGCTCATAAAGAAATTTGAATTGTTCCAAAAAACAGCTTTAAAGAGTTGTTGTAAATATTCCTAAGCAATTTCACTGTTTACTGGTCGATATGGAATTTATATTTATCCATCCATCCATTATCCACTCCGCTATATCCTAACTATAGGGTCACGCGGGTCTGCCGGAGCCAATCCCAGCCAACACAAGGCGCAAGGCAGAAAACAAACCCCAGGTAGGGCACCAGCCCACTGCAGGAATGTATATTTATTTTTGAACAAAAAATCCAAAGTAATAAATTTAAGTATGGTTACGTGGTAAAGTAAATCTACTAGTCGATCAGATAATGAAATATCATTCTTTTTTAAATTCACGCTGAAATGTTCCATGTCTATACTCGTATAATCACTCTCATTTATTGCCACAAAACCACTCCCCTATGAAAACTGAAACTTTGGCCCTGGTATTAATTAGTCTGCGTTTTTTTTGTTTTTTTTTTGTCTCAGAACTGGTCTATCTTCTACAAAAAAAAATAGACATACCTCTTCTTAAAACCATTTAGATATTTCTTTCTGTGCTTTGCTCAATTCTTATTTATTCATGGCTTTCATTACTCTCGTAATATTCGACTTTTGCTTGACCTTTGTAAAGGCCTTTGTTTTGAAATCAATCATAAAACTGTATAACTAACTGAATTGAATGCTTTACAGTGTCAGTGTGTATGAAGTATGCCATGACCGTGTTTTATGGCAATGCTTGTGTTGCTTTTATCCTAGGATATAACAAATAATCATGCTTTTTTTATTTGCTTAAGGACTAATAAAGCTGCACATCCTCCAAGTCAAGTTTTAATAACACCTAAGAAGTTTGATTATAATGGACTGTCAGGGTAATAAAAATTTCATCCAACAAGTTTTTTTTTTTTTTTAATTTTCTTTCTTCAAGCCTCTTCCCAAAAGGAGTTCAATTCTTGGATGTTGTGGCAGTATTGGCAGTACATTACTCACTCACACTACACATAACACATACAGTACCACTGATGTGGTGGTGGGGGGACATGCCCATATTAAGGGTGTGTGAGAAAAGTCACACAGACGAGACAATAATCCAAAAACCACATAGAGTAAATGGACTTTGGGTCAAACTCCAGTACATAAGGCTATGGCCCTGGTTACTATGTCACCCTCATTAATTTAATATTGTAGTATTTAATAAAAGATGCCAAATGCCCCAATATCATATCCTTTACCAAACCATTCCTAAACACCAAACCCTCAATTAATTCAGTTTGTTGACTTGGCATAATGGTTAAACAAATTAGAAAATGTGCACATGGTGTAATGTTCAGATGCATTAGGGGACTAAGGCGCATGACATTACTCTTTGTTGCAGAGCATGTCTAACTTTGCAAATGCAGTAGCTAGATTTTATTCCCTTGATGAAACCACATTAAATATCTAGGACTCGTAGAGAATATCAAATTATGTAACTTGCTCACAACATTTCAATGTAGTTTAAAATTTCTGCAGTATGTCAGCTGTACCACCAATTAACATGCTGTCTGATGGTATGACAAACACAAGACGTAAGACAGACATCCCTCTCTTATGTTTGCTTAATTAAAAACACCCATTTGACTTCTTTCATTTCAGTCACATAGATACATAGATACTTTATTAATCCCAAGGGGAAATTCACATACTCCAGCAACAGCATACTGATAAAAAACAATATTAAATTAAAGAGTGATTAAAATGCAGGTAAAATGGACAATAACTTAGTATAATGTTAATGTTTACTCCCCCGGGTGGAACTGAAGAGTTGCATAGTGTGGAGGAGGAACGATGATCTCAGTCTCTCAGTGGAGCAGGGCAGTGACAGCAGTCTGTCGCTGAAGCTGCTCCTCTGTCTGGAGATGATACTGTTTAGTGGATGCAGTGGATTCTCCATGATTGACAGGAGCCTGCTCAGCGTCTGTCGCTGTGCCACGGATGTCTACAATAGAGCCTGCCTTCCTCACCAGTTTGTCCAGGCGTGAGGCGTTCTTCTTTTTTTATGCTGCCTCCCCAGCACACCACTGCGTAGAACAGGGCACTCTCCACAACCGTCTCATAGAACATCTGTAGCATCTTAATGCGCATGTTGAAAGATGCCAGCCTTCTAAGGAAGTATAGTCAGCTGTGTCCTGTCTTGCACAGAGCATCAGTATTGGCAGTACAGTCCAATTTATCATCCAGCTGCACTCCCAGGTATTTATAGGTCTGCACCCTCTGTACACAGTCACCTCTGATGATCACGGGGTCCAGGAGGGGCCTGGGTCTCCTAAAATCCACCACCACCTCCTTGGTTTTGCTGGTGTTCAGGTGTAAGTGGTTTGAGTCGCACCATTTAACAAAGTCCTTGATTAGGTTCCTATACTCCTCCTCCTGCCCTGCCCACTCCTGATGCAGCCCACGATAGCAGTGTCGTCGGCGAAGTTTTGCACGTGGTTGGACTCCGAGTTGTATTGGAAGTCCGATGTATATAGGCTGAACAGGACCGGAGAAAGTACAGTCCCCTGCGGTGCTCCTATGTTGCTGACCACTATGTTAGACCAGCAGTTCCCGAGACGCACATACTGAGGTCTGTCTGTAAGATAGTCCACGATCCATGCCACCAGGTATGAATCTACTCCCATCTCTGTCTGCTTGTCACTAAGGAACAGAGGTTGGATGGTGTTGATGGCACTAGAGAAGTCCAGAAACATAATTCTCACAGCACCACTGCCTTTGTCCAAGTGGGAGAAGGATCGGTGTAACATAAAGATGACGGCATCCTCTGCTCCCACCTTCTCCTGGTATGCAAACTGCAGGGGGTCGAGGGCGTGGCGGACCTGTGGCCTCAGGTGGTGAAGCAGCAGCCGCTCCATGGTCTTTATCACATGTGACATCAGAGCGACGGGCCGGAAGTCATTCAGCTAACTAGGACGTGATACCTTTGGGACTGGGGTGATGCAAGATGTTTTCCAAAGCCTTGGGACTCTCCCCTGTTCCAGGCTCTGGTTGAAGATGCACTGTAGAGGACTCCCCAGCTCCAGCGCACAGGACTTCAGCAGTCGTGGCGATAGTCCATCTGGACTCACTGCTTTGCAAGGCACGAAGTCTCCTCCGCTCTCTGCTTACCTGGGCTGCTGTAATTGTGGGTTGGGGGAAACTCTTTCCTATGCTGGCAGAAGATTGGGCAGAGGGTGCAGTACTCTGAGGTGAGAGTGGGTTAGGGTGGTGAAACCTGTTAAAGAAGTTGTTCATCTGGTTTGCTCTCTCCACGTCTCTCTTGATGGTGGCACCCTGCTTCGAGCTGCAGCCAGTGATGATCTTCATCCCATCCCACACTTCCTTCATGCTGTTATTCTGCAACTTCTGCTCCAGCTTTCTCCTGTACTGCTCCTTCACTGCCCTTAGCTGGACTCGGAGTTCCTTCTGCATGCGCTTGCGCTCATGCTGATCACCGCCTTTAAAAGCCCTTTTCTTCTGGTTCAAAAGACCCTTGATGTCACTTGTAATCTATGGCTTGTTGTTAGTATAGCAGCGTACTGTTCTTACTGGAACTACAATGTCCATACAGAAGTTGATGTAGTCGGTAGTGCAGTCAACAACCTCCTCAATGTTCTCACTATATGATCTCCACAGGATATCCCAGTCCGCAGTTCCAAAGCAGTCTCTCAGAGCCTGCTTTGCCTCAGGGGACTACTTCCTGAATGAAGTAATGTATGCATTGTACTTCTGGCAGGGGCACTCATTGGTTGTCTGCTCTTATACACATGAGCCAACCCTTTGACTTAAGCAAAATCAAAGTGAGCTCCAGACTTCTGATAATGTCACAGTACATGACTGGGAGATGAGGGGTCACAGGCATGCACCACAAATGTCCACAACTCACTAAAATTATATGAATGAAGACCGCACCAGAGAATCTCTGGGGGAAAAACCATGTAGAGTATTCTGCCTTGTAAAAGAGTTGACAGCTTAAAGGAAAAGGGACCAGGAGATGAAACATTGTCAAGTAAATGAACTAAAGTTTGTACTGGGAAATCTTTTAATTGAGAAATCCAAACCAAAAAACTATATTATAGTGAGAATTTAGTAGTAGTAGTTTGAGAACAAAAAGTGCTAAATTGCTATAGAAAGCACACTAGAAAGTTTGTATGTATCCTGTCTGAAACAGATAGACCTGTTGTGCTGACTGCTTAAATATTGCCATGTTGCTTTTGACACGCTCCTGACAACCAGCCATTGTGACAATGTTAACGGGAGTGGAAAATGTCACGCTCAAAAGAAGACAAAATGGCATTGTGATATTTACAAAACATGATGTTAAAAATTAAAACCTAAATCCAACTTAATATTGTACATGGTAAATATTTCAAAACCAAAAATATAAAGCTTGGATTTTTTAAAAAAAAAAAAAAATCCGGTATGTCTTATATCCTAATATATGTTTTTTAAGTTGAAACATTTTTTACTTTTCTTTATTTACATCATGTGATATGCAGTTAAAAACAGAGTCCAGACTTAAGGTTGCTGTAGTAACTTTCATAGACTTTTTTTTTTTTTTTTTATTTGTACTGTTTGTTGAATTTGAGAAGATTTATGACTAATTGTAGTTCATATTTCTTAAACATTACGTTTTTGACAGTACACCCCAATGGAGAATTGAAATCTATGCTGCAGTCTTAAGCTAAAACTATTGGATACAACAAACCATGGTAGATAACAGGCCATTGTGGAGCTTTGCTGGTGACTTTTATAGTGACAGAGAAACACTGAATTATCGTAATTGACTGTTAATGCAGCTGTAAGGTTGTTTTTAGTATAATATAAATATGTAATAGATGTTTATTCATTGCATGCATGGTAGATTATAGGGTCACCCTTATGGACCTTAATAATTTGTGTATGGATGTTCTTTACCTTCAAAAGTGGCTAGAGGATGTGTAACAGGGGAATGTATATAAAGTATACAAGTTAAAATAACCTCTCTCGAGGTAAGTTTTAAATGCTAAATTAATTGGTAATTGAAGTCTCACAAATGTCTCTCTAAGATAAGATAGACGAGTTTGAAAATTTGCCATAGCTATTAAATGGAAAGATTTCAGGTTTCAACAATTTATACAGCACATTTTATTCTTGTTTCATGAATTTTCCTTTGTTGTTCTTTTTCTTTTATTTGACTCTAAACTGGTTCCGTATGAGTGAGTGAGACTGTGTGAATGTACTCCATAATGTACTGATAATGTTCATAGTGAGTTTCCATTTTTTGCCCGGCATTGTTGGGATACTAGTCCCCATAACTATGAATTGAATAATCAGTTTAGAGAAAGGATCAGTTTAGAGAAAGGATGAATATATGGCTGCTCACATTTTGACATTATAAAATTTGTAAAAAACTTATTATTCTTTGGCACAGTGAGTGAGATAAAAATCCACTTGAAATTTCTATTCCTCGTAGTTGTTTGTTTAATACAAGTTAATAATTATCCCACTACAAAACCAAGTACACTGTCATCCTAAAATTAACCAACAGCAGCTGTAAACAAAGACTTGTATGGTTAATAATAAGCATGTTTTTCTGTAATGATGGACCTTGCAGTATGAACATACGGAGATTATTCAACCTGCCAAGCTTGTTTGGAAACTTATGTGAACTTTTTAAAACTTTTAAAATTAATTTCACTAAGCTGACAATTACAGTATTCATCAAAACTACATGCATTTTAAATTCCAGTCAGCTGTGATGACTATATTGTAGAAGTATATTACTTACTGTTAATGATCAGTTTTAAAAATATTATGCTGGGTGAATGAGAATCCCATATGCTATAGTCTTCTGAGGCTCCTGTTATGAAAAGCCTACAGCTATACTGCAAACAAATTATTGATTGTGTCAAAATAATTTTTCTAGTTTCTCTAGATTATTCATTTTTT
>JANRMT010062796.1:55254693-55273521 GCA_026402145.1 Polypterus bichir lapradei
TATCTAACAGATGATGCTGCATTGTGTGAATAAGAGCACAGAAATTGTGTGAAAATAAATTCAGCTAAGACAAATAATCTGTAACATAGCATTTAACTCTAGTATTTAATAAATGTTGAAGGTGATCTAGCTCAGAGTTGTAAGGAAGGTTGTAATTTTTTTTACATATTCACATATTCAGATATAGTGCATATTTTGTGTCATATTCTTAATTTAGTTTTGTATTTCATACCCGTAGCAAATTAATTACGAGGTTAAATCAAAAAGTAAAGGCTATTTGAAAATTATATTGTAATCATCCTGGATAAAAGCTAACATAATACATATAATGGTTTATGAATAGTTTGAACACCCAGAGTGCAGCACTCTGCCTTTAGTCTAGTTGACGGCAAGGTCAAATGAACATGGACACTCCTCTGAGGGACTGCACCATTGTTTAACAACGTGCCATAGTGAGATTTCTTTGGGCATAATGAGTGGAATCTGCTGGAATTTACCAATTTGCAACAAAAGAAGAGGAGGTCTTCCTGCTCCATGACAGCACACATCCCCATGGAACATCTGCAGCTGTGAAGGCAATGTAATAGTTGTGGTTTGAACGTCTTCCACGTCCCCCTTAGAGGTATGATCTAGCACCATGCGACTTTCACATTTTCGGTCCTTTTAAAAAGGCTTTATGCAGTCACAGGTACATCTTTGATGATAAGTACCTGGAAGCAGTGAGGACCTAGATTTTGGAGCACCTGAAAAGCTTCTTGCTCCAACGAATGAAGAAGTTAGTGGAACTATACAAGAATTACATCAACTTGCAGTGAGAATATGATGCAGAAAATTGATAAAACTGTATTGTTTTGTTCACTAATAGTTTCCACTATTAAAGGGTAAGTTACCTTTACTTTTTGATTTTTTACCTCGTAATAAATGAACATTTAACTTAAATTTGAAGGACCATGCCTTGTTAATGCTGATGGGATGTTAAGTCATACGGTACGGTATATACAATAGGTCATGACTCTTGACAGAACTGGCCAAGTTTTCTGTGTATTTACAATTATCCATGTTAAGTGTAATAGATTATGGTTGAAAATCATTATATAGTACCCTTTATCATCATTAGTATAGCACCCTTATGTACCGTCTCACTCTCTCAGGTCAGCAGACCATATGCTTTTACATGTTCGTAAGGCACGATGCAATCTCCAAGGTGATCTGGCTTTTTCAGTTGCAACTCCAAAACTCTGGAACAATTTGCCGTTGCACCTTAGGCAGGCTCCTTCTCTTGCTGTCTTTGAATCTTATTTAAAAATGCACGTTTACTCCCTGGCCTATAACCCAGTATGATATGTTGACTATCTGTGTACTTTTTATTATGAATCTCTTCAGTTCTTATGTGTTTGTTTCTTTTACTCTTTGATTATTGTTTGTCTGATATGTTGGGTTTTTATTGTACAGCATTTTGGTCAGCCTTGATGTTTTTTTTAAAGTGCTTAATAAATAAATATAGTACTTTTCATTAACAAATTAGTTTCTCAGTGAGCCTGCAAAGACACAGTGATCATCACAGACTTCAAACACTGCATATTCTTTGTTGGCAGAAAAGAGAAAAAAAGTCGACTTGCTTTTCTGAAGAAACTTAGTGAGGTTGGCGTGGCTTCAAGCTCCAGTGAACTCAGGTATGTAGCAAGTCCATAGAACCTGTCTCTTAAAAGCTAAAATGCTTGTTGAAAACCTAGAAATAGTTGTCATACAATCACAAAGCAACATACAGTGGCATTAAATTATATAGGAAAAAGGAATGTGTGTGTATTAATGACTGAATACGCCATAGGGTTACTTTTTGTTCTCTGATTAAGTATGCTTTCAAACATTGCTGGCATCTGTTTTTTAATTTCATGGTTATAATATCAATTATTCATTTATACAGTTATTAATTTTCTATACTTGTTAGGAACTGCCTGTGGACATTTGTGCTCTGCAGTAGACTGATAGCTCATCTGGTTTGGGTTCCTGTCTTCCACAGGATGCTCCCAAAATACCCTCTGGTTCTGACCCCTTACTTTATTTTAATGCAGAAAGCTGCTTTAGAAGAGAGGTGGCCAAATGGAAAAATGAATTAAAAAATGCATTTTTTTTAAATATTGCAAAGAAAACAAACAAATAAGAAAAAAAACAATCTGCCAAGTATATTTCTTCACTGTATTTGAATGTTAGAAACTTAAACTATACTGATGAGTGAGTGTGGGTGTTTGCATGCTTTGTGCTATGGCACAAATAAAAATAGACACTTCTGCATTGAAAGTCTTATCAGCTGGATGTTATCTTGCATTGCTTCCCAATAACAGAAGGATTGATTCACCAAGCACTAGAACTTTGCGTTTCTTCACATCTGCCACCTTTCCTCTGTGTATGTGTCACTGTGCCAACACCACTTTGCTCTTCTAAGAAAGCTGCTTTTGACAGATTGTAGACTGATCCAGAAATACTTTATTTATCTTTGCCACCTTGCTAGAATGCATATTTCTTTCTTATCATAATCTCTAGTGGTGAATCATTAATTTCTTCTTTTGCCTTGTTAGTTATAGCTTCCATTCAGTAATAATTATGTGAGCTTTTTTTTTTTTCCTGTATCCTCAGAACAATAATTGATATAATAAAAACCTGTGTTCTATTTCTTTCACTTCAGAAAAGATACCAGATACAACCTTTCATCTGGCAGAAATTTAACTTCTGGTCAATTGAATCCTCTCAAAGTCTTGCAATTCTGCGTGCACGCTGCTCTCAACTTAAAGCTGTCCTTCCTGCTCAGCCACTAACATGACACCTTACTGTTCTAATGAATGTGGAAAAAAGAATTAGTCCTTTCTTCAGATGAGAAAGCAGCCAACAGCTTTCGAAAGTTATAAAAACAGGCATCATCTTGGTAATACACTTAAATTCCAAGGAGTTACAATTTAAAAAGAAAATTGAAATTGCTTTTTTACACTGAAGTAGAAAATCTTTTTTTTTTTTTTCCATACTTTTACTAAAAAAATAAAAAAAGTCAAGACTCAATGATGGGACTTTTTGCCTTTGCAACTACCCAAACCATCCACATGAATGTAAATGACCTCCATTAATCTGTATCCTTTCTTATATCAAAACAACCTATCAGTGATGAGCAATCATTCACACCAATGTTTTTTTACAGATGTATTGTAGTGTCAGTCTAGAACATATTAGGTTGTAAAGACCTGCTATACACATTTTGAGTGCTTTACATAATGCTTAATGATTTATTTTGTTAGATGTTAAAAACTTTTATATTTGTTTGCTTGTTTCAATATATCACTCAAATCTTCACTTTATCCCTTCACATTTAGACTGTAACATATGTCTCTTAATATTTATTAAGAATGACTTTCTGCTTCTGACATGTCCCCCCCATGAATTCTGTCCCTTTAGCTTACAAAGATTGTTGGCAATTGCTGTAATAAATCTCATTCTGTAAGGCACTTTCTCTAGAATAAATGTTTTTAAAAATAGGCCCTAATAGCACATGATTGTAAATTACACTTTCACTTTGCCGGACATCTATTGAAGTTTGAGGTCTATATCGTGCTGTCGGGACATTCTCTCTATTCTCAGTCAACGGTAAAATATGCCCTGATGTGAAATTGTATATTTTGCAATGAAGACATATAGAACCCTACATTTGTAGTTAATAAAGCTTTCCTCATTGTTTTAGACCCAGTCCTGAAGAAGTGAAGAAATGGTCTGAGTCACTGGACCATCTGCTGTGTCATAGATGTAAGTCAGGACAATAATGAAGGTTTCATATATATGTGTGTGTGTGTGTGTGTGTTTGTGTGCGCGCATTTGTGTGTTTGATGTATGTATGAGTGTGAGTGAGTGTACGACTTTACAGTATTGCAGTACTTTAATGAGATATTACAGCTCCTAATATATATCATATATTTTAGAAGTAGTTCTCTTGAAAATTTAAAGCAACTGCTTATTTCTGCTGTCATGTTCATACTTATTGTACATTTATTTCTTGTGTTTAACATTACCATTAATATGTAGCGTTGTGTTACAGTTTGAGGTATATATGAATGAAACCCATAATTGAGATTCTCTGAAGACAGATACCAGAAAAAGAATGTCAACTTATATATTTTTTTCAAATGATTTTTAACATTTTTGATAATACAAATTAAGAAAGTTAATAGACAATACAAGTTAAAATTGGATATTGGCACACAGCAAAATTGTTTAACATTACATATCAATAAAAGAAAAGGAAAAACTTCAGAATTCAGAAAAATAGCTCTTCATATATCCAGGCTCTTCAGGATATATTAGCAAGTATGTTAATTTAAAAAAAAGTATTTTCTAGAGACTTGCTTGAATATGGTGGTGATAGATATCACATCATTTAGATGAATTTTACAGATTGCAACACACTTCTAAAGTTTACATATTCTGTGCCTTTGTCACTTACATATAACAATTTTTTTCTTCCCTCTCTCTATTTATGCTATCGATAGAGTTGATTATTTCTAAGACATGAGATGTGACCTTCATGTGGGAACAATAACTGTAATCAAAAAGATAACCATCGATCCCCCCCCCACACTTCCCAAACCCCTCTGAAGCCTCTGCGGTAACTGAACGTGAATTTTAACAGTACAGTAGAGGGCGTAAAAACACCAGAACCTCCATCCCTGTGACTGCCGTTTACAAATTCGCGGGGGTTAACGTTCCTAGAGCACCCACGAATTGTGAAAAATCGTAAAATGCCTATTTTTATAGTTTAAACCCTAAATATGCCACCAAAACACTTTAATTTAATTTCAAACTCAGCTTAATACATTACCTAAAAAAAGAATGTAACGGTAAACCTGTATAGTGTACAGTACTGTACTGCTATGTCTCCCGCAGTGCAAGAATGTAAAATACCGATGTTACCGCTATATGTACTGTAATTCATGCAAGAGCGTTTTCATTGCCAGAAGCCTTAGAAGGTGGAGGGCGTTTTGGCAGCATCTTGGGGCTTTAAGAAGAGCAAAACGGAAAACACGAGAACACTCAGCTGGAGATGCGTCACAGAGCAGCAGTCAATCAGCAGCAAGGATAAATGAATAACGCTGTAGCGGTCCAGTGCAGCTAACATTCACAGCGTCGAGGACGGGAATTTATTTATTTTTATGGTGGAGATTCCAGGGACGCCTTGGCCCGAGCCGCACGCACTCACAAACGGAGACAAAAACAAAGCAAACCGGTAAACAAACAGCAAATAAAGAGTGTAATGAAAAAAAATGAAATAAATGAAAATAACGATACCACCCCTGTTCCCCTTACAGCGATTATACATTAAATACAATAAAGCAGAAAGAAAACGCACACATTAAATCCATGAAAAACATTAACGGATAAAATGTAATAATGAAAATAGGTAGTCCAGAGATCCGTACGTTGAATGGGAATGTAAAGGTAGTCCTACCGGTAGTTCCTGAAATGGTGAAGATGGGTGGACGGGTTCAGGAGCGCTCCTTTCTTCGCAGGATGGCCATGAATCCACTTACAGTCCTCATGTACACAGGCAGTCTGCAGACAATCCAGACCCCAGCCACGAAACGATCCAGGACAAAACAAATAAGTACAGGTAACCTAACAGAAGGCAGGCGGAGAGACAGAAACTTGAAACACAAATTACAAAAACATACTTTTTTTTTTTTTTATGGTCACCGGCCTCCTTTTTAAAAGCCGCGCTGACATCCTTTGACCCCAACAGCCTCTGCACCCTCAGCAGAAGACCAATCGGAGCCACTGCAGGGACTGCTGGGAGTTGCAGTTTCAAATTCTATTGGCCACATTCACCATCCCAAGCCACGTTTTCCTCTACGGTTGCTTCCTGTTCTCCCTACAGTACAGTATTGCCATGAAAAAAGGCATAAAAAATCGCGGAGGATATTTGCGGTTTCCGCTAACAATTATTAGTTAGGTTCTAAGGAAAAATCCGCGAATGACTGAGGCCGCGTACTCTGAACCGCGACTTTGCGGGGGCTACTGTATAACTTAAGTAAGAGGAGCAAATATTCTTAACTGTTTAGAAGTTTATTAATCACACCTGAATTATGAATCTGTTTCCAGAAAGCATTTATTTTAGGGCATAGGAGAGAAATAAGTATGAAAGATCCTATAGTTTTATCTTGACATTGCGTGCAATAAGGGTGATGGACAAGCCAGCTAAAATTAGAACAATCTAGACAAGAGCAGGCCATTCAGCCCAACAAAGCTTGCCAGTCCTATCCACTTAATTCTACTAAAAAAACATCAAGTCTTACTTGGTAGCTTATTCCAAATGTCTGTGGATCTCCGTGTAAAGAAAAACTTCCTAATGGTCGTGCGAAATTTGCCATAAACAAGTGTCCAATTGTGTCCCCATGTTCTTGATGAACTCATTTTAAAATAACAGTCTCAATCCACTGTACTAAGTATCTTCATAATTTTAAACTCTTCAATCATGTCACCTCTTAATCTTTTTTTGCTTAAACTGAAAATGCTCAGCTGTTTTAATCTTTCTTCATAATCCATCCCCTGTAGCCTTGAAATCAGCCTACGACTATGACTCCTAAATCCTTCTCATAAGGTGTACTCTCGATTTTCAGGCCTCCCATTGTGTATTCAAACCTAACATTTTTACTTCGTATGTGTAATACTTTACATTTACTGACATTAAATTTCATCTGACACAAATCTGCCCAAGGCTGTATGCTATCCAAGTCCTTTTGTAATGATTTAAGCATTCTTAATCATCCATCTATCTTGGTATCATCTGCAAATTTAGCCAGCTTTTTACTTATATTTCAATCTAATATATATTTATATTAAAAATAGCAGTGGCCCTAGCACTGACCCCAGTGGAATACCACTCTTAACATTAGCCAATTGTGATAAGGTTCCTCACACCATCACCCTCTGCTTCCTGAGTTTGAGCCAGTTCTGTACCCTTCTAAAAACTTCATCCTGAACTCCCACTTCTTTTAGTTTGATACTCAACCTCACAAGTGGCACCTTATCAGCTAACTGTCATATTATTTTATGGATCTGTGTCTCTGTTTAACAGGAATGGAAAATATAATGGGTCATTTACACTACTATTTAATAGCTTAAAAGAAGGTTACATTTTAGGTATCGATTTATACTGTACAAAAGGCATTAACAGTATATACACATTTTATTAACTACAGTATGCAATTAAAAATAACAGATCATTGTCAAAAAGGCATATATTTTATAAAATGTAGACTGTTAATAGCTTCTTATAATGAACTAGCCAACCAGCGGTGTAGCATACGCCGCATAATTATTTATTGATTGGTGAACACTTCCTTAAAGATACAGTTGTCCAAATGGGGTGGGTTTGAGGATACAACTGTGAGTGAATAAAAAGATGGAACTCTGGAGAAGCAACATACAATTGTCCGTGACTGAAAACTGTTTTTGGCAGATACAGGCATATCTTTTTGAAAGTTTGGCCCTGTGCCTTATTAATTGTCATTGCAAAGGCCAACCTAACAGGAAATTGTCTGTGTGTAAAAGTAAAAGGCAAATTTGAATCTGATGGGGTCAGGGAAATCCGGGGAATAAGGACAGTTTGTGAGGTAGCAGCTGTGATAGTTTTACACTCCAGTGCGGTGAATGCTGGTAACAGTCAGGTGGGCGGGCAGGCGGGCAAGCCAACAAAAACACTATGCTCTTAGTATGGTATGAATCAGGTTTTTGTAGACAAAGGTTTTCCCTGTTCCTGCAGGACCATCTAAGAAGAAGCATGTTTGTCACGGATGGGAATTGCTGTATGCAGCGTTTAAAACAGTTTGCGAGGCTGGACGTGGGAGGAGGGTTAGACTTGGCGGGTGGGGCTCTGTCGTGCGTATCCCTATCCCATGGTCTCTGTCTGGAGTACCATGGTCGACTTCGTATATAGAAAAGCAGCCGGAACTGAAAAGAACAATGAAAACTCAACGTGGCTCAGAGGTGCATGTGGACTGTAGCAGAGACGAAAGCGACTGAGGCCGTGTTTGGTGAGGTGTTGAGTGCGAGCACATGAGCAGGCAGTGTGCATGCCTCAAGAGTGAGGGTGGACACGGAAGGAGGGTTAGACTTGGTGGGCGGGGCTCTGCCATGCATATCCCATGATGCGGGAGGAGGGTTAAAGTTGGCGGGCGGGGCTCTGTTGTGCGTATCCCATGGTCTCTGTCTTGCGTGCCATGGTCGGCTGCTTAGTAAATTATATAGGTGTCATTTTGCTTGGCTCTTCTCTATATATAGATACCTAAAGTATTTACAGAAATATATGCAGAAACTTTTTTTTTTAATTTTATATTATTTCTTGCTCCACTTCTCATTATTATTAAACATACTTAAGCTGAAATGATCCCTTGTACTGTGCTGTGTATATTTTGGGATAGATGCCTGTAATGAGTCTATCATGCCTTAGACTGAAATAAAGATATTTTATTATAGAATGAGTAAGATCATTTTACATTATATACAGATATACACCGTAGCTTGTCCACAAATGTTTCTTCCTAATCACTGTACTACCATATTTGTGACTAAGCAACTTGTAGAATTATATACAACTTGTTTGCCACAGAAAGCATAGCATACAGTAGAGTGAGAGACACTCCAGCAAATGAATAGCAACAGTTGGCCTTTGTAATGTGATTTTGTATGTTTACTTTACTGTATCCTTGAATGGTTCCAGTTAAAGTAATCTATACTTAATGAAAAGATGTCAAGTTAGACATCTCTGTAAAACTTCACACAGTGTTGCTATTTACTGTTCCAATGTGACACCTGTAGCATCTGTACTATGTTTTGTAAAAAGCTCTTCCCTTGACAGCAGCCTGGTCCATTAGAATTTACAATACACATTTCTCCATAGAGCAAAGCTTATTGGTACTGCGGCTTGTACTTTGTGGTGTTATCCTTTCCATCCAGTGGTATAATGCATTGGTCCTTTTAAAAACCTGCTTCCGAGCCTGCTACACAAATAGTCAACCATGAATGAAACCAGCAATTCTAGATTGATCCCAGTAATTATATGTGACTGCTATTAGACTCATTCATGAAAATAAAAAAGCCATGAATAAAAAAAACTGAATTTAGATTTATTTATTTTATTTATTTATATGACTGGTATACAAGAGAGCAGCATAGTAAGCACATTGGTTAGTACTTTTGGGTTACAGGCAGATCGATTTTTAAATTGAATGTCCTGGATTTATATCCCATTCCTTATTTTAGCCTTCAAGGCTCATACCCTGGGTATTCCAGTTTTTCTCCCACATTCTCAAAGACATGCCACCACAACCCTAGATTGAATTAGGTAGCCTTGAGAATGTTATGTTACTTTTTTGTTTTGGTGGCGGAAATAAACAAGTTAGGCAATGGAGCGGTTTTTTTAAAAAAAAAAAAAAAAAAAAAAAATTAGTACTCTGTTATTTCACAATTTCTTGCACCTTTCTTGCCTGTTTAATATTTTAAATGTATACAAAGTGGCACCAATTACTTTTTTTTTTTTTTTTTAACCTCGCTACCCTCTTTTGATAAAATCATTGCATGTGTGCATACTCATACACTGTACTTGATGCAAATGATTTTATAATATTTACTGTATTCATATTTTCTAGCAATATTAAATGCTGCCTACTTCAGTCTCTAGTTTTAAAAGAGGAGAGGCATATGTTTAGGGTGGCACAGTGATTCATTGGCTAGCATTACTGTCCAAGAATTGAATTCCGGACTTGTCACGGTCTATGTGGAGTCTGTTTCCCCACATCTGTTAAGGTGTTTCTCCAGGATCCCTGGTGTTTATGCCACGTCTGATGCAGTGTTAGGTTTTTTTTTTTTTTATACCCCTAAACTCTCCCTTATTAGTGTATGTATGCTTATACTGCAGTCCCACTAATCATAACTGAATTATGCCTGTTCTATAATGGACTGATGGATTTTTATACAGAATTCAACCTCCAGTTATTACTGTTGAGTGTTCTGCTTAGATATATGAATGTCAATAATAAGAACCACTGGAAATAAATGAAAGGTAAAAGCCTATCTCAGTTAATTCCTGATAGCGATATCTGAATGAATGTTTTAAGTACTTAAAAGTATAGGAAAAGGAGGTATGAGAGATGGAGTAGCAAGCCACTCTTACTGCATATTCTGAGAGTGCTAAATGATTTAATCTGGTGTTGAATGAGTAACAAACATCTGAAGTTGGGGGGTGATTCAAAGTACTGTAATGTATTGAAACCATCTGATGTGAGTTTATGGGAAGTGCATTCTTGTATTGTCGGTGCTTCAGTACATATGTTTTTCACAGAGGAGCATTGTAAACTCAAAAAGATTAGCAGTGTAAAAAGAAATATGATTTAATCATTTATGTTTAGCATTACTCATTAATACGCTCCATAATAAATTAAAAAAATAACCCATCATCAAACATCGTTAACCCCCCGGATACTGTGTTTTGTCTTTCACATCACAATGTGTATGTGTAAGTATACTATGTAACAGACTAATGCCACATGCAGGGTTGGTTCCTGGGCTGTGCCCCAATTGGCTGGAATAGACCCTAGCCCCCATGAGGCTATTAAGCAATTTCAGTAAGCAATAGATTTATTTTTCTAATCTATACATAATGCCTTGCTGCTTTATTGAAATAGTATACAAAAAATATGTCTCTCATTTTACCAAGTAAAGTGATGCAACTTTTTGCAGGTTTTGATTTGTTAACCTTATGTGAATGTGTAAGGATGAGCATGAGTTTCATTGTGTTCATTGCCTGCCTTGTTTGCAATGCTGCCAGTTCGACTCTGGCTCCCCATGAGGTTATTTTGGACAAAGTGAATTTATAAAATGGATGGGCATGTGTGTATGTATGTGTTTATGTACTGTATATATTTTGTTTAAATACAGAATGAGAGACAGATTAATGTAGGGTGTATGTGTGTGTGAATTGTATGTATTTCCACCTTTTTATGTAGACCTTTCTAACATCTAGTACTTTTTCCATTTGTGTGGACTTAGACTTAACAAGGTGTTATTCTGTGGATGAAAGATACCAGCTGATGTTGACCCCAGTGCGTCCTATACCTCTTGAATTGGACTATGGAGTATTTATATTCAGCTGAATTCAGTGGCAAGATTTTGAACTGTTCCAAGACTTCCCCAGCCTACCCTGCTTGAAAGACTTCTTTGCAGCTGGGTTCACAGTTGCCATAAAGGGATGCACTAGGCTTTCAGCTGTGTTCATTTAGTGCTTTCCATAATGTTTGGTACCAAGGCACATTTTTCCCTTGATTCACCCCTCTCGTCCACAGTTTAAAATTACCAAATCAAACATTTCAGATGTGATTAAGTTGCATGTTGCAGTCTTTAATTTAAGGGTATCACCCCAGTTAGAAATGACAACACCGTATATACAAGCCCAAAAGGGCACCATAATGTTTTGAATGTCATAATGCTATTAAAGCAGTCATATTTAGTACTTTGTTGTCTATGCCTTTCATGCAAGGACTGCTTGATTCATAGACATCATTAGCACTTTGGCATGCTCATATCTCTCTATTATAAAAAAAAATCCTGGAGAGAAACACTAGGGCATTGAGATGTGATGTTCACGTAAAGATCACGGAAGACATTTAAAAGAAACCGTGAGATGAAAGAGTTTGGCCACAGAGTGTCTCGCGGGGACCTTAAACATGAGGCTTTGTGCCAAGAGATTGACCCAGAACCATTTCGCGATGACATGGAACATGAGATTCTTGCAAGACACGCCCTACTTGCAATCAATATCAAATAAGCCCAGAGGCAGCAAAATGTTCAGTCATGTAAAGGAGGCTTTGAGCACACACAGATCCAGTGCTCTCAGCGCATATAAAGCGTATAAGGACAATATGTTATAAATGAAACATAGACAACTAAGCGAAGAAGAAAGCAGCGTGGAGAAAAGAGACTCAAAAGCGTTGGAGAGAAAAAAAAGAAAAAGAAGAATCTAGGAGCAAATTCAGATAATAAGGAAAGTAATTATCAGCCCGGAACAAGTGAAAATGGGGAAAAAAAAAGCACGTCCAATCTGGCTCAGAATTAAAAGACAGAGAGTAAAAGACAGTAGAACTTCATAAACACGTTCACAAATGTTGGTGCTATACACATGCAGAGCAGGTTCGAGATTATGAAAGCAGTGGAATCCAAAAAGCTCAAAAAAAAACTTTGGCGCGATACACATGTCGAGAAAGTTAAAGAATATGAAAGTAGGAAAATTATAAAGTATACAAAAATAAAGTAAAGATCGCAGTAGCACAAACAAATGGAAATTATTACTCGAAAAAGGGAAAATAATCACCACGGACCAGGTGTAATTGGGGGGAAAAAAAAGCAGGACAAAGCGAGGTCAGAAATAAGAGAGTAGAAAACAAAGAAAAATGTCATGAAGAGGTTAAAAAACAAGGGGGCCAAACACATGCAGAACAGGTTAGAGATAATGAAAACTGGAATTCAAAAGACTCAAAAAAAAGTAGGCGCGAAACACATGCAGAGCAAGATACAGAATATGAAAGCAGAAAAAAACGACAGTGTCAAAACAAAGAAAGTAAACATTGCATTAGCGCAAAGAAAGAGAAATTATTACTCGGAGAAATAGCGAAAAAGCAAACAGAGATTGAATATATGGACATAGGTGATATGTCAAATATGTAAATATTGTAAGGCTTTGAAGTTTAAGTCGGAGAATTTCAAATAAGGAGTTTACCTCATATGCATTTATTGGTTACTTTGCAAAAAAATTATTAACTGCTGATGATGTAGATCGTTTTGTCTGTGCTGAAATTCTAAACAGAGACGCCTACCCTGAATTACGGTACAAAGTCATTAAACACATGTCTCGCTGACCTCATTAAAAAGATTCAGCATATTGGGACTCAAAAGATTCCAAATATTGTTCTGAAATAAAAGTGAAACTAATGAAACAGCAACAATTCAAAGAAAAAAAAAAAATCTTAAAAGTGTGTATCCGGAAAACCAAACACGGGGGTTGCCGAGCGAAGCGAGCAGGGGACAAAGCTCCCTAGTATATACAGTATAATTTTTTTCACTCTTATTGAGGGTTCCAATGCATGTCATCAGAACATGCCCTATGCCATTACACCACCACTGCAAGCCTGACAGTATATATCTCTGACTCATTAGGTTTTTACCAAATCCTGATCTCCATCTGTATTAATCACCAGTACCTGGGGATCATCAACACCAGAGGGTTTTCTGGTGTAATTATTAAGATTATTTTCATTTCATTTTTTCAGTTTTTAGCTTTTATTTTATTACTGCAGTATTTTCACCAATTGATTTAGTTTCAGTTTAGTAGTTTTGTAGTTTTGACATTCTCTTTCAGTGTTTACAGCCTTCTAGATATTCCATGTGACAGAATATGAACCCCAATACGAAGAATCAGACATGAATACCAATAAGCACAAGTACAATGAAAGTTGTAATGCTGTGTTGATTGGCAACAGGGGAGAAATATAAAAAAATATAAGAAATCATTGTTGGACATTGTGGTTCATATTTAAAGTGACCATTGATCCCATTATTCCTTCAGTAGTCTATTCTGGTAGCGCTATTGTCAGTGTGAGAATGAATCCTAAATAGGTAGTGTTGAGGAATAAAAAATAATAACTTCAATTCAAATAGAATATGAGTGGCTTCTTACTGTTTTTCCAGAGTTTTTCATTAAGCTTTATGCTACGTCTGACTTTCCAGCCTGTCAAAGTACAGTTCTCAGCTTCTTTCCAAAAATCTCTGTGAAAACAGTGTAACTTTCTTTCTATAATTATTTAGTTATTTTCCTTTAATTGAAATCCACAAATTTGACTGCCTACATTGATTACATACTTGCTATTTTTATCACCTCTGCCATACTCCATGTACACACATAGAACAATTCTTTGCTGTATGTCCATGTCCAAAAACATGTTCTTCCTGGCTAGTTGAAGTCTGCTGCACTCAGGCTACATAGTCACATAGTGTATAGCCAGTTTGTGAAAAAAGGGAAACTGTAGGCTACTTCTTCTTCTTCTTCTTCATTCAGCTGCTCCTGTTAAGGGTTGCCACAGCAGATCATCTTCTCCCATATCTTTCTGTCCTCTGTATCTTGTTCTGTTACACCCATCACCTGCATGTCCTCTCTCACCACATCCAAAAACCTTCTCTTGGGCCTTCCTCTTTTCCTCTTCCCTGGCAGCTCTATCCTTAGCATCCTTCTCCAAATATACTCAGCATATCTCCTTTGCACATGTCCAAACCAGCACAATCTCTCCTCTCTGACTTTGTCTGCCAACCGTCCAACTTGAGCTGATCCTCTAATGTACTCCTTTCTAATCCTATCCATCCTTGTCACACCCAATGCAAATCTTAGCATCTTTAACTCTGCTACCTCCAGCTCTGTCTCCTGCTTTCTGATCCGTGCCACCGTCTCCAACCCATATAACATAGCTGGTCTCACTACTGTGCTGTAGACCTTCCCTTTCACACTGCTGATATCCGTCTGTCACAAATCATTCCTGACACTCTTCTCCACCCATTCCACCCTGCCTGCACTCTTTTTCATCTCTCTTTCACACTCCCCATTACTCTGTACTGTTGATCCCAAGTATTTAAGCTCCTCCACCTTCACCAACTCTACTAGATAGATAGATAGATAGACAGATAGATACTTTATTAATCCCAAGGGGAAATTCACATAATCCAGCAGCAGTATACTGATACAAAAACAATATTAAATTAAATAGTAATAAAAATGCATGTAAAAGCATACAATAACTTTGAATAATGTTAGCATTTACTCCCCTGGGTGGAAATGAAGAGTCGCATAGTGTGGGGGAGGAACAATCTCCTCAGTCTGTCAGTGGAGCAAGACAGTGACAGCAGTCTGTCACTGAAGCTACTCCTCTGCCTGGAAATGGCACTGTTCAGTGGATGCAGTGGATTCTTCATGATTGACAGGAGTTTGCTTAATGCCCGTCGCTCTGCCACAGATGTTAAACTGTCCAACTTTACTGCTACAATAGAGCATGCCTTCTTAACAAGTTTGTCCAGGCGTAAGGCGTCTTTCATCTTTATGCTGCCTCCCCAGCACACCACCGTGTAGAAGAGGGCACTTGCAACAACCGTCTGGTAGAACATCTGCAGCATCTTATTGCAGATGTTGAAGGACGCCAACCTTCTAAGAAAGTATAGTCGGCTCTGACCTTTCTTACACAGAGCATCAGTATTGGCAGTCCAGTCCAATTTGTCATCTAGCTGCACTCCCAGATATTTATAGGTCTGCACCCTCTGCACACAGTCACCTCTGATGATCACAGGGTCTATGAGGGGCCTGGGCCTCCTAAAATCCACCACCAGCTCCTTGGTCTTGCTGGTGTTAAGGTGTAAGTGGTTTGAGTCCTTGCATCCTCACCATTCCACTGACCTTCCTCTCATGTACAGAAATGTATTCTGTCTTACTGACCTTCATTCCTCTCCACAGCATATTTTCACCTCTCCAGGGTCTCCTCAACCTGCTCCCTACTATCGCTACAGATCACAATGTCATCAGCAAATATCATAGTCCACGGGGACTCCTGTCTAATCTTGTGTGTCAACCTGTCAATCACCATTGCAAATAAGAAAGGACTCAGAGCCCATCCCTGATGTAATCCAATCTCCACCTTGAATGCATCCGTCACTCGTACTGCAGACCTCACCACAGTCACACTTCTCTCGTACATATCCTGTACAACTCTTGCATACTTCTCTGCCACTCCTGACTTCCTCATACAATACCACAACTCCTCTTGAGGCACCCTGTCATATGCTTTCTCCAGGTCTACAAAGACACAATGCAACTCCTTCTGGACTTTTCTATACTTCTCCATCAACACCCTCAGAGCAAATATCACATCTGTGGTGCTCTTTCCTGGCATGAAACCATACTGCTGCTCACTAATCATCACCTCACTTCTTAACCTAGCTTCCACTACTCTTTCCTTATAACTTCATGCTGTGGCTCATCAATTTTATCCCCCTGTAGTTACTACAGTCCTGCACATCGCCCTTATTCTTAAATATCGGCACCAGTACACTTCTTCTCCACTCCTCAGGCATCCTCTCACTTTCCAAGATTCTGTTAAACAATCCGGTTAAAAGTCTCTCCTAAACACCTCCATGCTTCCACAGGTATGTCATCTGGACCAACGGCTTTTCCATTCTTCATTCTCTTCATAGCTGTCCTTCCTTCCTTCTTGCTAATCCGTTGCACTTCTTGATTCACTATCTCCACATCATCCAATCTGTTCTCCCTCTCTCATTCTCTTCATTCATCAGCCTCTGAAAGTACTCTTTACATCTGCTCAACGCACTCTCCTTGCTTGTGAGTACGTTTCCATCTTTCTCCTTTATTACCCTAACTGCTGCACATCTTTCCCAGCTTGGTCCCTCTGTCTAGCCAATCGGTACAGGTTCTTTTCTCCCTCCTTAGTGTCCAGCCTCTCATACAACTCATCATACGCCTTTTCTTTAGCCTTCGCCACCTCTCTCGTCACCTTGCATCTTATCTCCTTGTACTCTTGTCTACTTTCTGCATCTCTCTGAATATCCCACTTCTTTTTTGCCATTCTCTTCCTCTAAATACTCTCCTGTACTTCTCCATTCCACCACCAGGTTTCCTTTTCCTCCTTCCTCTGTCCAGATGTCACGCCAAGCACCCTTCTTGCTGTCCCCCTTACTACATCTGCTGTACTTTCCCAACTGTCTGGTAATTCTTCACTTCCACCCAGTGCCTGTCTCGCTTTCTCCCTAAACTCAACCTTGCAGTCTTCCTTTTTCAACTTCCACCATTTGATCCTTGGCTCTGCCCTCACTCTCCTCCTCTTCTTGATCTCCAACGTCATCCTATGCTGTTTAAATACACTTTCCCCAGCCAACACTTTGCAGTCTTCAATCTCCTTCAGATTGACTCCTCTGCACAGGATGTAATCTACCTGTGTGCATCTTCCTCCACTCTTGTACGTAACCCTATGTTCCTCCCTCTTCTTAAAATATGTATTCACCACAGCCATGTCCATCCTTTTGGCTAAATACACTATCCTCTGACCTTCTTCACTCCTTTCCTTGACACCATACCTACCCATCACCTCCTCGTCTCCTCTGTTCCCTTCACCAACATATCCATTGCAATCCGCTCCAATCACCACTTTCTGTACCTTGGGTACAATGATCATCACTTCATCCAACTCACTCCAAAAATCTTCTTTATCATCCATTGCACACCCAACTTGTGGGGCATATGCACTAACAACATTCATCATCACACCTTCAATTTCCAGCTTCATAATCATTACTCTGTCTGACGCTCTTTTTACCTCCAAAACACTCTTGACATACTGTTCCTTCAGAATAGCCCCTACTCCATTTCTTCTCCTATCCACATAATGATAGATCAATTTGAAACCACCTCCGATCCACCTGGGCTTACTCCCCTTCCATTTAGTGTCTTGCACGCACAATATATCAACCTTCGTTCTCTCCATCATATCTGCTAACTCTATCCCCTTACTAGTCATACTGCCAACATTCAAAGTTCCTACCCTCAGTTTCACTCTCTTTACCTTCCTCCTCTCTTCCTGTCTCCGGACACGTCTCCTACCTCTTTTCTTCTCTGTCGTCGTCTTCTTCTTCTTCGGCCAACAGTAGCCCAATTTCCGCCTCACTCTTCTTAAAATACTTTTTCACAGAGCTACTGTATGTCCAACCTTTTCACAAAATCCACTATCATCTGACCTTTTTCATTCCTTTCCTTGACAACATACTTACCCATCACCTCCTTATCTCGTCTGTTCCCGTCACCAACATGTCCATTGAAATCCACTCCAATCACCACTTTCTTTCCCATGGGTACACTGTCCATCACTTCATCCAAGTCCATCCATCCATCCATTATCCAACCCGGTATATCCTAAGTACAGGGTCATGGAGGTCTGCTGGAGCCAATCCCAGTAAACGCACAACACAGGGTGCAAGGCAGGAACCAAACCCCAGGCAGAGCGCTTACCCTACCGCAGGGCGCACACACCCACACACCAAGCACACACTAGGGACAATTTAGAATCGCCAATGCACCTAACCTGGATGTCTTTAGACTGTGGGAGGAAACCGGAGCACCCCGGGGGAAACCCACACAGACACGGGGAGAACATGCAAACTCCACGCAGGGAGGACTACCATGCTGCCCTTCATCCAAGTCATTCCAGAAATCTTCTTTCTCATTCATTGCACACCCAACTTGCGAGGCATATGCACTAACAACATTCATTATCAAACCTCCAATTTACAGCTTCATAATCCTTACTCCGTCTGACATAATTTTCACCTACAAAACACTCTTGACGTGCTGTTCCTTCAGAATAACCCCTACCTCATTTCTCTTCCCATCCATGCAATGATAGAACAATATGAATCCACCTCTGATCCACCTGGCCTTACTCCTTTTCCATTTAGTCTGTTGCACGCATAATACAGTGGAACCTCGGTTTACGAGTAACTTGGTTTACGAGTGTTTTGCAAGACGAGCAAAAATTTTTAATAAATTTTGACTTGATAAACGAGCAATGTCTTGCAATATGAGTAGTATGGATACACTTTGTCTGCTGAGCATCATGTGATCACAACTGAGCTGATGGTGGTTCTCTCTCTCTCCTTATCTCGCTCGCCCAGCGCGTCTCTCTCTCTCTCTCTCTCTCCTTA
>JANRMT010062796.1:55281223-55300139 GCA_026402145.1 Polypterus bichir lapradei
TTATGACCTCATCTTCTCGAAATTTGGTAGGCGGCTTCCCTGCACTAACCGAAACCAATGTACGTACTTATTTTGGTGGTATGATGCCGCTGTCGGCCACCATATTGAACTTTTCAACAGTCTTTGTTACTTATGGGCCCATCTTCAAGAAATTTGGTACACGGGTTCCCAACGCTAACTGAATCCTATTTACGTACATATATACGTCCATAGCCTGCAGCTTGGTCACCATGTGAGGCGGCGTTGGGTCTCCCATCCCATCACCTCCCACGTTGTTGGCTGCCTGCCTATATAAGGCCGTCCGTCGCTCCAGTCTCTACATTCCCTTCCTTGCTTCGCCACGGGATTCACGTCTCCCTGCTGATAACTACAGCCTTTTTGTTTAATCCACGGCTTCTCCGCTGTTTTATTGTTTGTTTATTACAATTATAGTTATTGTATAGGTATTTTACACTTACTTTACATTACTCAGGTACCCATTTCCTTCATCATTCCAACCCCCATTACCATGTCTATCGAGGTAATCACCATCGATCAAAGAACTGTCACTTACCGAGTGGTCTCCATGCCCGGAGATGGCACCTACCTTTTCCATTCTCTGTGCTACATATTGAACGGCCATATCAGGCTCACTCTTGATATCCGGAAGAACATTGTGTCTTATGTATTGAATGACTGGGACAGGTTCAAGGTGTGGACTGATGACGGTACAGGAGATAATTATACTACACAGGAGCACTAGAAGAGTGAAATGCTTAAGCCCTTCACCTATGGTTCTGCATGTGAGTTGATGGCTGCCGCTGAATTGTTCGGTTGGTGCTTTCAAGTGTACCGAAATGGCCAAATATTTTACACCTTTCGACAACCGCCAATGCCTCTTAAACATCTTACATTCATAGGTGACAATTTCAGTAGTGGACACTTTGATGTTTATGAATGTTTAAACTCTCAAAAGCTGGATGTGAAGTTATCGATGAAACCGGTTGTAAGCTTACAACGCTTGACAGATGCCGAATGTCACTTCAACACAAGTCCTGCAAATACTGTCGTAATTGAAACAAACCATGAAACTGAAATCGATTATGACAGCAGCAATCCATGCTGTGAGATTTGAAACAAGATTACTGTTCACATGGCCAACTGTAAGTTGCATGCTCAAGAGTAAGCTCAGCGCACAGCTTGGTCATGTTACAACCGGAGGGCCGAACTGACAACGTGGTATACAAAGAGATCCTTAACAAATAATTATTGCCATATTTTCCCTCACTTTAAAAAGGTTAAATTTTCTTCTTAATAAAAATTTTAATGCAGTACTTCGCCGCTGCGAAGCGCGGGTATTTTGCTAGTTATTTATATATTTGGTAGGCAACATTACCTAAGGCAAGAAGATCAGAACACACTGCAATTATTTAAGTATATACAGTATTTACAACTGGAGTACAGTCAGATTAGGCAACTATTGTAGCATAGTGTTGCACAGATTTAGTTGATTCAGGCATGTGATAGCATGTGAAAGTATTTTGTTTGGTTATCACCTTTACCCAAGGCAACGTCAGAGATCAGTATGCATTACAATTATTTACATATTTTTTTTTATTTCAGTTGAAGTAGAAGCAGGTTATGTGACAAGCTCAAGGTCACACAGCGAGACAGAAGCAGGAACTAAAACAGCACCTTTGGGATTTAATGTTAACTGCCCTAGCCATTAACTGCTTGCTATGCAAATGCTGTCCAACTTCTGAAAATCAGAACAAACAATACCAACTCACTGTTCTACTGATTATTAAACTGATATTTTTCAGCCTTTGGACAAGCACATAATTACATCCTTGATAGATATCTGGTCTTCTGGCACAGTAGGTATCCCTAGCTGCGTAGACTGTTCAGCTGCTTTGTGTTATATGTATTTTCCCTACATTGTAGGAATCTTTGTTTAGGTGAAGTATGTATTTTCATAATTAGCAGTCATAAATAAATAAGCTTTGAAGGTGTGTTTTGTGTTATCCTAATGAAGTGACATTGTAGTTTCAACCACCATGTCAGCCTTCTGCATGGTGTACTTATGTTCTGGGTTGGTTGCTCCCAGGTAATAGGCGCTGGTGCTAAACTCTTGTGGTATATACCATTATAATAATTTAATGGGGTGGGGGAGGGGGAATGGTCATCGCAGCCATTAACTCTGGAGGTAGAATTTTTCCAAGTGAAAATAAGCCATGATCTTAGCCAGAAATGCATCATTGGAAAAGGGCAGTAAAAGTTTCATATCTGGAAAAATAAGAATTTGTTTGCCCAAAAAAATAGGAGATAAAGCTTAATCTAGCAAATACAAACATTTTAAATTGATTTTTTGGTGATGAACTGAATTTTCTCTTCCAATACAAAGATGACTTTACCATTAATGTAATAATCTCTGCATTAATTCTTAATGCATGAAGGCCATTTAAAGCAAAGCAAAGTAAAGAGAGAAATTCTGAAATGCAGTTTGAGACTCCCACAAGTAAAGAGAGGGAAAGAGAAAGGGAGGAATCAAGCAGCTGCCAACTTTTTTATACTTTTCAACAGGCTCATAGTGGCAGGGTACAATGTTCAGTCAGCACTTTATACAGATGAAATTTACTTTGTGATATAAATAAAAGAACAGCATTGCTGAGTAGACAAACATGGCCAAGGTGAGTTGTAAATATAGTGGAGAGCAGCATGTTGTGAAACTGTGCCAGTGAGTTATTTTATCGAATTGTAACACTCTGAAGGACATTGTTTGCATCAAAAACTCCAAATGTATTGTGAATTTAGCTCAGAGAATATGATATTGTCAAGGCAATATTAGTGATTTATTAGATAAAATGATAATGTGACAACTTGAAAAGTTGGCATCATGGAATACTCAAATTTGCAGGATAAGGTAAGGTGGGGGAGGGTAATACCATATTCTAGATTGTGATCTTTTTGTGTATTGGTGGATGATGTTTGTGATCCTTTTAATTTTTTTCAGTACATTTGCATTCATTGTGACTTTATGTTTAGTTATAATATATTAGTGTAATATCCAGACTACTGAAGGCCACAGAAGGTTAAGGTGGAGGTAGCTTTTGTTAATCACAGAGCCTTTTTCTGTGTGTCTGTGTTGTACAGTAGTTGACATAAGAAATAAGAGTACTACACCAGAATTGGGTATAGTTTCCCAACCTTATTGAACTGACATTTATATCCTTGTGGAATATCAAATACTGTATTCAGATAAAATGTGCATCTCTTGCCTTTTTGATTGATCTGAGTACATTTTTCTGGACTTCGCAAAAGATAGAGTCAGAATTAGAACATTTGCCTACATATTGCATTCTTTTTCTCCCAAATGTATATCTTAATAATACCACTTTGTGTTTCAGCTTATGTTTCAAGTGTACATACATAGGGAAACTTCCTTTTGGTATTTGAAATCTTCATATTGTGGTACACCTCACACTACACAATAGCTGCACCAGGCACCCAACCCACTGATATTACAAAACTCTTGGTGTGTTGTGAGCCTTTGTCAAGCTTTTGCTGTAGCCCCTTTCATTTGATACATGTTTTCTGTGGGTGGTTCTGCCATGAGGCTCTTTAGCACAGAGACAACTTACTTGGTTTAGGACTTTCCTATTGTTTAATCCATAATTTAATTCCTTTAAAACAAAGTGTGTTTTGGGTCATCTTATTGTATGATAAAATGGTACCTAATCAGTCTAGAACAGTGGTTCCCAAACTCGATCCTGGGGACCCACTGTGGCTGCAGGTATTTGTTCCAACCAACTTCCATCTTTCATTGGACTCTTAGCCTAATTAAGTGAGTCGTTATTCCCCAGTTTCTGTGTTTTGGAGTCAATGTAGAAATTAGAAACTAGGTTTGGTAGATTTTTATTAAAATGTAATAAGCAGTTATCTAGGGAATATGTAGTTTTTGTTTAAGTCGTTAACAGTATTTTCAACCTAATTTTCATTCTGCTTTTTCAGGTGTTGTGGTTATTTAATTGATTATTTCTAATTAGTGAGTCTGACACTGAAGTCGTTGCGGCTTTCATCATCCCGGGTGTCTGCTGTACGGGTTGTTAATTGTCACTATTTGGGTTAAACAAAGGGAGCAAATTACACAGGAAAAAGGGAAAGTAATAGGAAAACAACAAAAAAGATTTAAGCTTTTATAACTTTAGAAAAAAAATATAAATATTTCTAAATGTCTTATAAATATAAAAACCATTTTGAATACAGAATAAGGGAAGAGTAAAAAAGACCAGCTAATTAAATGAGATCTGTTGTTATCAATTATTATCACCGATTGTGAATCTGGTTGGAACAAAAACCTGCAGCCACAGTGGGTCCCCAGGACCAAGTTTGGGAACCACTGGTCTAGAAGTTTTTACATGTCTGTAGACTACCAAAATTCTTGAGAAGATTCTCAATCTGCGTTCCTTATTTAAATCTTTACTCCACAACTCACTCTTGACCCTTAAAGAGGTGGCCACTTATGACACTACTTCCACTATTTTTCATCAGCAGTTCCTTAATTTTAACGTTTCAGTCGCTTACATTGAGGTTTATCATTGCTTTATCTGCCCATACCATTTTGTTCTAGAATTTGAGCAATTCTGCTGCAAACAGTACATTGTAATCTCCACAAACCTGCAGTATAGATGCTAGTTACAATTTCAATTATCTTTGTCAGTTTTACTTCATAGTTGTAAAATTTTTTGTTATAAATGGGGCATAGATAGATGCTAAGAATTTCTAGGTACACCAATGATTTTTTTTCCTTCAAATTGTTGATACCATTATGCTTAAAGACTATGCTGTGGTTTGATTGATTTTTTTTTTTTTTTTTTTTTTTCTTTTTCCACCATATATTTTGCTTGCTTTTATTTTTAGCGTTCATGTTGGTTTCCGACAACCAAAATCAAATGTTGTCATATACTTTTATGGTTCTTTTATTGCTGTGCTATCAATACAACAGGAAACACCTGGCTAAGTTAGCACCTGGAAGGCAGTCATCCCATTGTGTATGTAGGAATTGAGCAGTAAATGCTTTTGATTTTATAATGTAAAAGTATATGTGCATTAAACACATTATCTACATGTGCCTCATAATTACTTTTTCAGGTCACAGTTTAATTTGTTGTAATATTAGTACTGTCAAATGGACATAGTACAGTGGAATTTTTACTTCCATGCCTGACCAACATTAAAAACAACACACCTTTTCAGTGTCATCATAAACAAGTATGTATTAATATAAAGAACTATTCATCCATTCATTTATTCATTAGTTTATTTTCCACCTAACTTGGGTCGCAGTGAGACCCATATGTTCCTTTCCACGGCCACATTTGTCAACACATACTGTGAGATCCCAAGGCAATCCCAGGCCAATATATATATATATATATATAAGTATTTCTTATCAAAAATACAAATCCACCTACCTGTTGACCATTAAAGAATTGTCTTCTTTAGTGAACTGTATAATTTATTCATGGAGAAGTGGAATGTATTTTCTTGCAACCTTTGAAAGTTTAGCACTGAAAATTTCAGGTAATTTACTTGTAATTTCTTCTTACTCTTGTCATTTCCTTCACCTGAATTTGAGTTTGCCTCTTCTTTTGTAATATCTGCTGTGAGGCTTTTGCCTGTAGGAATGCTGGTTGAACCAAAAGGGATGAGTTGAGGATAGTGTATGGCACGGTTTAGCTGTTTGTACTCGGTGGTGAAAAAAACTTGGGTGGGGTCGCAGTTTTTGGGGAGGCAAACTGAAGCAGCACTAATCTATTATGTAGTACCTTTCACATTGATTTATCTATTCATCCATCTATTATATAGTACCATCCTGTCATGCCTTTCATATATATTATATAGTGCTTTTCATATCTGTTATATAGTGAATTTCATATCTATCTATCTATCTTGTCATTCCATATGCTGTCGTGGTCCTCATCATAAAGTCAATGCACATATTGGCCAGTCCAGTACCAGACCCATAGGACACATTCAGGCTAAAATGTATTGCACCCTTTCCACCATGGTGCCCAATCTGATGCCAGCTTTCCCATTTCTACTGCACTCCTAAACTTCAGTCCATTACATCCAGAGTCCCATTATTCTTCCTATAACTTGCCCAACAGTTGTGGAAAGGAACAGGTGCCCCTGCCATCCATGTTTTACACTACACTTGTCTCTAAGTTGCCAAATCCTCTGCCAGCTTGCCCAGTTCCCGATTCTGCAAATACCCACACCAAAATGTCTGCACCTCGACCTCCGTAATCTTCCAATAACATACACATCTATTTGTCCTATAACACATCCACAGCATAAGTCCAATCCAGATATTATTCTGCTTCTCCTAATAGAGTGCCCGGTCCTTGGCCATTTCCACTGTATTCCATAACTCTACATCATACAGTCACTAGTCCTCTGATTTTTTTTCTGCATCCTAGTTTATCATTTAGCATACTCACAGAGTCATTCCCACCCTAATTTTATTTTACACTTGCTGCCAGTCTGCCTAATCCTATATGCAATTTTGCTAGGCTTACCTCACCTCACCTGGGCACAAATTCACATTGTAAGATCCATAGACCCCACATCTTAAAGCATTAATTTACTCCCCAACCTGTCTTATACTACACCCACAAAACAAGTCCAACCTAAATTGTATTCTGCCATTACGATCAGGACTTTTGTATTTCCTTGAATATAAAATTTGCCCTCCTTTACTTCAGACCTGAAGATTTGTCAATTACTTTCTGGTTAAACTGAGTTGTTTCACTGAGCCTACTAAAAAACGTAGCCTCATTCTATTGTTTGGAGATGACTGTGGCTACTTTCATGTGCTTGCATTTTTCAAAAAGTTGCTGTTGATCTCTTACCCCATCATTGTCCACAATGCTTTGGTACTTACACCACATCCAATTACAAAACTCAATTTGTCATAACAAGAACTTGAAAAAGTCAATGTGTGAGCTCTTCCTCAGTCCCTTTTTCTGCTGCTGAATTCTTAAGTCAGGTTGGTTGGGTTCAAGCTCCTTTATCTCCTTTTTTAATTCAACTGAATGATTTATGAAGGGGTGTTTCATTAAAGAAATAGCCAAATTTTCTTTGATTTCTGAAGTTCCACTTGAAGTTGCCATCTCCCTAAAGTTGCATTCGCTCATCTGTAGTTATTGTATGTTATTGACGACTGTTAACTGTGAACCATTGACATGAACATGAAATATGTGTTGTCTAATCACTTTAGATTAAACAAAAACCTAAAACAATACTAATTTGATGTCAAACATTGTGGGAGTGTCCGGGTTGCAGAGAACTGCATCTTCAGAAAAATCTGAAAGCAACCAATTAAAGGGCGGGTTCAGGTAACATTTTTTTCTAAAAGATTGATGACTTAAATACCCTGTACACTCTCATTTGGCCGGTGTTCTTCACTCAGGATATATAGGTATTCACACAAAAATTAAACAAGTACAAGTCGGAGCAAAGTTTTTAATGGATGTTGACATGTGCTGACACCAGGCACATTGTTCAAATAAAGAAAATATTTCATGATTATTTCACATTACCTAAGTTGTTAGTGTTTTTAATTTAAGTAAGAGTTTTTAAAATATTTGGGGGCCTCCACTGGTAGCTAAGTATATAATATACATGGGAGAGATTGTGTTTCATTAATTTTCTAGAAATTTATGAGGAAGTAGGATAAGCTATTAAAGTGGAATGTGTGATGTTTTACAAGTCAACTTTCAAAAAGCATCTATTGCAGTTACCTGTGAGGGACAACCCCCAAAAAACAAAAAGTTATTCAGGGAGTTTTGGATGAATTCAACTATGATTAAGCAAATAAAGCTTGTTTCATAGTTTTTGCATATGTGAACTTCTGCAGAGGTCAGTCTTTTAAATTTACATTTTTGATTGGAATAAGCAGTTATTTTTCCAGTTGACATTAAAATCTGGGTTTTAGTAAAAATACTAGAACAACCAAACCGTTTTCAGGAACTTAATTAAAGATTCACTTTGCAAAAATGTGTCCAGATAGAGAACCATATGTAATATAAAAACATTACTAAGCAGTAATTTTTAGTTGATTATTGTTTTACAGATGTTACTTCAATAGAAAATTTAAAGTACTGAACTAAAAGTAGTTAGCTTGGGTTTTTTCACAGCTGTCTGTTTTTTATCATTCTTGTGAAACTGGAAGGGAGGAATAAAACTGTTTTAAAAAACTGTTGACAGTAAATATGCATGTGGTTATTTTTTTTTTTTTATATTTTTGGATTTATAGTATGTGAAATCAGCATTCTACCATCAAACACTATGAAAATGACTTGATACTGAGTTTGCTCTTCAATCCTGTGTTTTAGGTAATTCACTTTCTAGGGAAATATTTGAACTGATAAATCCATCCATCCATCCATTTTCAAACCTGTTGAATCCGAACACAGGGTCACGGGGATCTGCTGGAGCCAATCCCAGCCAACACAGGGCGCAAGGCAGGAACCAATCCCGGGCAGGGCGCCAACCCACCGCAGGCACTGATAAATCACTATGCTAAACATACAGCAAATTGCCTTTTGCATTTTCTGTTGTTTTAGCTGTGTTCATCTGGTGGTTTTAAACATTGGACTATTCTTATCTTTTGTTCTGTGCCACAAAATACAAAGAACACATTGTGTAATTCATAAAATACAAGAAAAAACAGAACAAACTAAACAACTGTGGAATCTAATACCTGTTACAGAATTACCAGGGTACAGATAACTGATAACATGTTGGAATCAACATCATAGGGTCATGCTGAAAAAGCAGAAGAACACTTCCTGTGAAGCTAGAGAAAATGGATGATGAGCAAGAGAAAACGTTTGAGTTATTATTATAGCTGCACATGATATCACAAATTATTACAATGATAAATTAGTACAAACCAAATAAACCATTTGGATTATAATATTTGCATAAAAAAATATGGTTTCAGTTACTGTCAGTGGTACCAAATATACTTCAAACACTTTGGTGGTAAAACATGTGTCATGGAACACTATTCAGACCATCCCAGCCACAACTCACTCTTGACTCTATGGTTTAGTGGATAGTATCATAGCATTTCAAACCTGTCCAGAGAGAGAATTCCAAGATTTATTGTTCCCAGTCTATACATGTGAACGGCAACCGTTTAAGTAATAGTGTGTGCTAAATATCATACTGCTTCTATATTGCTTTTCTCTGTTGTGTATTGGTACTTTGTTTGTATACATTTCCTTTGATATTTTTAATTGTTACCATTGGAGTAAACCGGCTTGAAAATATTAATTCACTCAAACTTGATTAAAGATTAATTTAAAGCTGAGCAAAAGAAATTAAACTAAAATGCCATTATATGTTGTTTGCATATTGTTTTGATGGATATGCATGTTGACGTTTTGATTGCATCTGTTGTATTCTACATGATGGCAAATATCTGCAAGAATCTGCTTTTTTACAGCTACAAGGGTATATCAAAAAGTAAAGGCATTTTCAAAATTATGCAGTAGCTGCAATGGATAGAAGCTGATGCAATACAACACATTCCCAAAGGTTTATAGGTAGCTTGAACACACACTGTTAGTCTAGTTGAAGCCAAGCTCAAATGAACATTGATGCTCACCTGTGGGATTTCAATATTGTTGAACAACATGTTGTAGTGAGATTTCTTTGGAAAGAATGAGTGAAATCTGCTGACATTCAGTGAAGGATGGTGGCTCAGTACAGAAGTGAAAACCTCAGATCTCAACTAAAAGTTTATTAATGGGTAGAAAGGTTTAAAGCAGGAAGAGCAATTTTAACCAATGTCGACCATCAGCACTGTTCACACTAGTCCACATTGATGTGGCGATTGCAGACAGATTATGTTGTCCACTGTTGCTGCACATTTGGATATCCTCTTTGGATCTACACATGCCATAGTGCATGATGACTTGAGGTTCCATAAAGTTTAAGCAAGATGGGTACCCAAACAGCTTACTGATCTCTACGAGCTAACATCCTTCTGTGAATATTTGCAGGTTTCACTTTCTCTACCCAAAGACATTTAGTTAAAGCAGAAACCTTGACAACCTTTAAGGAGTATTTAAATGAAATACTGAGACAGCTTACCTATTAGCAGAACAAATGAGCTTGACGGATTGAATGGTGGTCTCTCATTTGTGAAATCTCTTATTTTCTTATGTTCTTAAATCAAGTAGAAATCCAAGTCCTATTTAAAAAGCATATATCAAAAATACATCAATTTATATTCTAACCATATGGTATTATTCATGTACTGTACTAACTAAATGACAGTACTCATGCTATATAATATTACAAAATTAATGCCACTCTTCATGTCTGCTTGGATCATCAAGTGACCCTAAAATGAATAAGCTCCAAAATGGAGGATTGGCTGGTTAATGTTTTCATTTTTACCCTGTTCAACTCAACATATTTGAAGCATAACCTTCACCATCACAAACAGATGAACAGTCCAGGCCACCCGGACTCCAGTAACACTTCCCAGCTCCTGAGGATTTCCCTGGCAACCGAGTACACAGCTGCCCCTAGGTCTCTTCTCACTAGGCCTAGCCTGATACACCTCCATGGGGCATCCTTAACCCAAGCTCAAACCGCTTAAGCTAGCACCTGTTTTTCTGTAGAAGCAGTAGTTCTAGCTCTCACATCTTTCCATATTTGTGAACAACTAGCCGCCCTCTTTTAAATAATGTTTAAATAAAGTAGTGAAACTGCATACATTAATTTGTTTAAATATGAATGTCTTCTTAGTTGTATAATAATATCATAACATTTGTAAACCTGCTTCTCCCATTTATTGGTTATAAGTGCATTACTTCTCTACTGGGTTTTAAGGCTGTCAGAGGTACTTTTTCCATATGATTGAGGGGATATGCTGAACTGATTTAGGAAAGGGGAGAGAGGAGTATAATGGTCAAACAGATACGCAGAAGGACAACAGGATGATGGAAATGCAAGAAAGTCTCCTTTTTCAGTATTTCCAATAACTCTCATAAATGTCTTTCCCGATTCTAAAGAAAGCCTTTGTCTATGCCTCAGTTCGCTGAACCAATCTCGCTTTTTTTTTTTTCTTTTCTTCTTACCTGCTTCAAGATGGAGAAAGCCTCCCTGGAATCAAGTACAGTAAAAGGGAAAACTAACTGAAAATGTAATTTTAAACAGAAGTTCTTATAAAGAGGTTTGCATACTGCTCTGAGCCCCTTCTTATTTGCAATGGTGATGGACAGGTTGAGAGACGAGATTAGAAAAGGAGTCCCCGTGGACTATGATGTTTGCTGATGACATTGTGATCTGTAGCGATAGTAGGGAGCAGGTTCAGGAGACCCTGGAGAGGTGGAGATATGCTCTAGAGAGGAGAGGAATTATGGTCAGTAGGAACAAGACAGAATACATGTGTGTAAATGAGAGGGAGGTCAGTGGAATGGTGAGGATGCTGGGAGGAGAGTTGGCGAAGGTGGAAGAGTTTAAATACTTGGGATCAACAGTACAGAGTAATGGGGATTTTGGAAGAGAGGTGAAAAAGAGAGTGCAGGCAGGGAGGAATGGGTGGAGAAGCGTGTCAGGAGTAATATGTGACAGACGGATATCAGCAAGAGTGAAAGGGAAGGTCAACAGGATGTTTAGTGAGACCAGACCAGCTATGTGTTATGGGTTGGAGACAGTGGCACTGACCAGAAAGCAGGAGACAGAGCTGGAGGTAGCAGAATTAAAGATGCTAAGATTTGCACTGGGTGTGACGAGGATGGATAAGATTAGAAATGAGTACATTAGAGGGTCAGCTCAAGTTGGACGGTTGGGAGACAAAGTCAGAGAGGTGAGATTGCGTTGGTTTGGACAGAAGAGAGATGCTGGGTATATTGGGAGAAGGATGCTAAGGATAGAGCTGCTGGGAAAAAGGAAAAGAGGAAGGCCTAAGCGAAGGTTTATGGATGTGGTGAGAAAGGACATGCAGGTGATGGGTGTAACAGAACAAGATGCAGAGGACAGAAAGATATGGAAGAAGATGATCCGCTGTGGCAACCCCTAATGGCAGCAGCTGAAAGAAGAAGATTCCTTGAATATGCTTTGAGGGAGAGCGAGCGAGCGAGAGAGAGAGAGAGAGAAAAGTTCATATACATATAGAGAGGGAACAGAAAACACTTGCCTAACTAGTGTCAGAGCTTCAATAAACAAACCATCTGTCGCTGCATCAAGGCACACAGGAAACCACAGAAGAGTCTGAAAGCAAGTGGAGCTAAACTAACCCTTTCAGCACTGGAAGGGGTCTGTCTGTTAGTGTGCATTGCTAAAAGTTCTGCCTGTTAAAAAGTGAAGTTCCCCTTAATACCCTTGGTACCATCTAGTGGTGTTGGGTTTATTTTGTTTGTTGGTTTCAGTCTGATATCTACAGGGAGTGTTCAGGGTGCAGTAGCAGCTGTGTGCCAAGATCAGACCTAGTGGTTCCCATGAAACAGCTTTATACAACATGGCCTGGAAATGACCTTCTGTTTAATTTTTTGTCTGAACTCAAGCTGGACATCATTCACATTCCCTCTTCTAATGCTATGAACTAGAAAAACACACATTTTTTTGTTCAGTTTTGCCAGTCATGTTTCTCTGTTTAGTAAAATAAAAAGACTACAGTAAATGAGTCATAAATGTTTTTCCCACTAAGCCTGATTTTTGGCATGACATGATTCTCCCTCCCCCACCCCTTTCCTTCTTTGTTTTTCTTTCTAGCTTTATTGTTATAAACAGCAGATATTCTGCCATCTGCTTTAGAAGTTCTCTTGCCTCATTAAAACAGAAAATGATTTGTTTATTTTATTTATTATTTAAGAAAAGAAGAGCTCACTTAATGGAATTTGAGAGTTTTGAAATAACCCATCTGGGAGGTTACATGATGTTTAGGGTAAAAAAATCACATTGCTTCATAGTCCCATTGAAAACTGTGTCTAATACTTTTCAGGGTTATAGATTCTAAGATGTAATATGAACTGGGTGTGTCAAATAGGACTTTTATTCTCTTTTCAATTCACAATTTACATACATTTATTTTATCATTTAATGCAAGTTATTGTGAGAGGCCCAACTACTCATTTTCCAGCATTCCTTTCATATTTAAACACATAGTGAACAACCCTGCCAAACTGAAAACACTTCATAACATTATGTCATTTGTTTCTTAAGATGCAATTGCATGTCTAAAGACATGTAGATTAAATGAACTGGCATTGCTATATTGGCACAAGTACAGTATGTGTTTGCATTTCAGTGTGTCTGCCCAGTGGTGGACTTGTGCCTCGTCCAGGGATTGTTACTGCTTTGCAAAACACCCAACTCCACCCTAAATCAGTCTCCAACTTTCTATTTTTGATTATCAATGTGAAATAGTTTGATGGGGGAATATAACTGTATGGCTGAACTGTCAACACCAAATACGCCTGTCCTGGATAAGCAAGTTTAAAAATGGATGGATACATTCTAGATCAAAGTACATATCTGTATACAAGATGTGACTACAAAATCCAGGCCATTTTGCAGCTACTATAAATTCCAATAACAATTGTGTGTAATCATGGAATATATTCAAGAGCAGCATCTTCTTGATTACCAAGATTAAAAGAACATTTCAAATTATTGTAAGGTAGCCAAAAGAAGAACACATAATTTATTTTTTAAGCATTTTATTGAATTTATTAAAATCAAATAACATTTCATACAAGCAAGTCAAGTTAAGCAAAACTAGTTTTTTTTTTTGGAGGGGGGAATGTAGTTCCACAGAGTACAACATAGACTTCTTTATACATATAAAAATAATTTACTTAAATAACAGTGCTAATTTTGCTTACTTTATTTAAAGACCCAGACTACATGCTTTCATAGGTGGTAGATACAATGGATGTTTTCTGCAAGATCTGTGCATTTGAAATTAATTTGAACATGATGATACTATTTAGGATGACACCATAGCAAATTTTAATTTTTAACATTTCCCCTTTACGGTCATGCATCATTTAGCATAGTTGGGAGTTATAATTAAATTAAGGTTTAAAGAGCAGTTCAGATTCAGTAGTAAAAACTTTATGGAACATATCAAACAAAATCTTAAGAAGTGAATTCTTATGCTGTAGACAGTTTTATGCATTTTCTGACTCCTTCTTAATTCAGTCGGCTTTCAATATATGGTATGTTTTTGTTGCCAAAAGCATTAAACACATGCATTGACAATATATTTGCACCTTTGATCAGTAATGTTAGTCTTGTATATAAACATCTACGTGTGGAAATGTGTGTGTGTGTGTCTGTCTGTCTGACTAGCCCGGAAGTGCGAGGCTACAGCATGAAGCTCAAAGAGACGGCAAGGCGGCCCCAAGTTAACAAGTTGGAAGAAGAAAGAAGTATGAAGCTACAGCATGAAGCTGAAAGAAAAGGACTCCATCGCCGAGGCGAGCACATCAGCAAAATGAAACCTCCGAGATGAGAGAAACTCGCTTAGCCGCAGATTGACAAGGGGGACAAGCACGTCAGTAAAACAAAACCACAGACTCTGCATTTCAATTTTTTTTCTGACGATTTCAATAGGTTCTAGGTGCCAGGGCTTTTTACAGCATGGGCTTACACAGCTATTATAGTATAATTGGTTAAAAAAAAACTGTGTTTGCAACTCAGAACATTTTAAGGCTTTCTTTTCATCACACTACATTGAATAAATTACTAAGAAGTCTGGTGGAGAGTAAGGCTTTAATGTCCTTCAAATCTTGGTATAAAATTGTTTTAAACTGATATCACATTATGTGACTTGTAGTCTTTGGATACCTCTGACTCTTTTTTTTTTTTTTTTTTTTTTTTTTTCTTTTTTTCTTCTTCTTCTTCTTCCATTCTATCATGATCATGATACATGAAATACAACATCAGACAAATAAGTTTCACTTCTATTAGGTAAAAACACTCATGCTCCTTATTTCTTGTTGCTACATTAAATGCATTGTGCTTCCCTTTTAAGATGACCATTCATTTGTTGTCCGCTTTCTTGCATGCAGGGCCCACCATTATAACTAAAAACAAAATCAAATCTGTTTGATTTTGGTAAAGAGAGTTGTGTACTATTTGAAGTGAGTAGCTTGGTGTAACACTTTATCTTGTAGGACAGTATTAACATAATCTTTGCTGTAATTACATTAGCTACATCCACATTGTTTACCTTTTCACTCAGGCTCCATTTAGTGAAGGAAGGTTCTAAGATAAATTTACTTTGGCAACCAAATGTATTGTTGATTATCCATACAGCAAAACCAGTTAGCCTGGTTGTCTTTAGTAAAGCATAATTTCCAGTAAGGAATTCCAAGGCTGTTTGTCTGATGTAAGTGTTCAAAAATTTGTTTTTTCACTTTCAGCATTGTAGAACATATTTCAGTGTGTTGTGGTCTGGCTTATCAGTAGTGTGCTGGACTGGTTACCTGATGACTGTACATTCAAATCCCCCCACTGTTACCATGAAGGTTCTTCATTTAACGTGGATGTGTTCCAAATATTGTTCTCTAACTGTAAAATTAAGCTGTAGTGGCATTTACTGTGAAAGGTAACATAAAATCCTCAATCTAATATAATCTGGGCAGGGACAGGACAGAGCCTATCTGAGCAGCATCAGTTGCAGGCCAGGAATCAGTTCAGAAGGTTACACCAGTACATCACAGGGTTCACTCACACACATTCACATGGGTCCACATTTTTGAAGTGACAATAAACACAACATGTGTGACTTTGGGATTTGTATAGAAACCAGAACACCTGGAGGAAATCCAACACAGACATGGAGAGGACATTCAAACTCCCCACAGATAATGGCCGAGGACAGGATTCAATCCCAAGGCATTAAATCTAAGAGGCCACGGCACTAATCACTGTACCACTCTGCTGACAATCTGTGAAAGGAGCTATATAAAATCTCCTGGCATTAAAAAGCTCTAGTTGAATAAGATAAATCTGAGCCAAACAGCTACATTTTTCATCCATCCATCTTTTGGCTAATTTTTCTCTTCATTCCTAAAATATGTTGCTAAGCAAATCACTTAACTTGTCTCTGCTCCAACTAAAAAAGACATTTGAGAACAGCTCTATTAAGTAATATCTTTGTTTGCTTGAGTAAAGGAAGCTGGCTAGCAAGTAAATAATTGCAGGCTATCCAAACAGACAAAACAAGGAGAAGATTTAACTAATGTTTGTGATGGCCATTAATGGAAATGAACAAGGATGAGCATTCTACCTAGTAGGACATGTCTTCATTAACTTTATATCCAAGGATTTTGCAAAATATACTGGTCAATAAAATTAAGGGAACACTTAATCATCACAGTCAAACAACTCAGTTGTCCTTCAGGGATATAAATCTGTCCAGTTAGGAAGCATAAGCGATTATGAATCAACTTTGCCTGCTTTGGTGCAAAAGAAAGTGAAAACAGGTACACTTGAGAGGCAATAGCAAGATAACCCTGAACAAGGGAATGTTTTTACTATGTGTATATGTATGTATGTATGTGTGTATATGTGTGTATGTGTATATATATATATATATATATATAAATGGAAGAGAAGGTCTGTGATACGGTTTGCATATTTGCAGCTGGAGATCCACAAAGGGAGAAAATGAATCACGTATCATAAAGTAGTTTTTATTCCTGAGCTTTCAACCCCTACCAGGGGTCTTCATCAGAGGATAATGCTTGGCATGGCATTACAACGCTTAAAAGATGTATCCGTTGCCGAGGATGAAATCATGGTCTCTTTTGACGTTGTGTCGCTATACACCATGATACCGATTCATCTAGCCACAGAAACACTATTAATGAAACTGGAAAGTGACCCCACTATAGAGACAAGAACTAAACTATTGATTTAAAGACGTAATGCACCTAATATCACTCTGCCAAAAAACTCCCTTTCATTTCAACGGCAAATACTACACTCAGAAAGAAGGCATGCCAATGGGATCGCCGTTATCAGGACTTCTAGCAGAACTGGTAATGCAGCGATTTGAAAACGTGGCTCTATCTCAGTTCACACCCAAAATTTGGATACGATATGTGGACGACACATTCGTCATAATAAAAAATAATCAGCTGAATGAATTCTATAACCACATCAACTCAATATTCCCGGCAATCCAATTCACAATAGAGAAAGAAATTAACCGACATATCAGCTTCCTAGACATCTACATTGAAAGAAGTAATGACGCCACCCTGACCACTAGTGTTTACCGTAAAGAATGCTACGCAGACAAGATATTACACTTCGCCAGCAACCACCCGATATCTCATAAACGGAGCTGTGTTAAAACTCTATTCAGAAGAGTCCACACCCATTGTAATACGAAGGAAACAAAAATGAAAGAGAGACGCTATCTCTTCCACCTTTTCACTTCAAATGGATACTCAAAAACATTCATTGATCGAAGCCTACACAGAAGACGCCAAAAAACTCAACAAACAATTGACTTGAATCAGAACCCCCACCCCACCTGGCACTCACTATCTTATCACCACAATGTGTCTGAAGGTGCTGCACGCATCCTGGCCAAGTCAGGTGTCAGAATAGCACACAAACCCACGAACAATCTGCGCACGGTCCTCTTTAATGCTAAAAACAAGAAATCGACAGCAGAAACACGAAACGCAGTGTACAGCATTCCATGCAGTTCATGCTCAGCTGTATACATTGGACAAACTTCAAAAAGAATCGCAACATGTATACAGGAACACCGCAACGCCGTCAGAAGAAAGGACTCACTATCATTGATCTATACGCATACTAAATTAACAGGACATACATTTAATTGGGACGATGTACAAGTAAAATTTAAAGCCAATAATAAAAGTGCCAGAGAACTGGCTGAATCCTGGTTATCAAATGAGAACGCCATCAACAGACACTTGGACATAAATCCAGCATATGCAAACTTAAGAAGAACTTATTCTTAATAAACGAGACTTTACACCCAATAACCCCCACCCCCCGACCACACGGACCTAACCACCCCTCCCCACCTCTTCCCCACCTCCCTCTTATATATCTATACTAATAAAAGGCAAAGCCCTCACTGACTGACTGACTCACTCACTGACTCACTCACTCACTCACTGACTCATCACTAATTCTCCAACTTCCTGTGTAGGTAGAAGGCTGAAATTTGGCAGGCTCATTCCTTACAGCTTCCTTACAAAAGTTGGGCAGGTTTCATTTCGAAATTCTACGCGTAATGGTCATAACTGGAAGGTATTTTTCTCCATTTACTGTAATGGAGTTGAGCTTGAAAGCCGTGGGGGCGGAGTTTCGTGTGACATCATCACGCCGCCCACGTAATCACGTGAACTGACTGTCAACGCACTATGTAGAAAACCAGGAAGAGCTCCAAAATGCGCTGAAGAAAACATGCATTATATAATTGAGAAGGCAGCGAAACAATAAGAAGCGAGCGAGTGACATATACTACCATATTCATCAGTGCAGCTACTTCGGAAACAAAGCAAGGTATAAACCTAAACTTTAAATTAAGTTAATAGACAGGCTGCCGCTGACGTTTTTCATGCCCACGGGTAATGCGGGATACAAGTTTAATGAGAGGACGCAGGATATAAACGAGAGTTTTGATCACTTTGTAACTAAGTTAAAATTGCAGATGAAGGGGTGTGCTTATGCAAATTCTGAGAGACTGTGTTTGTGGGGGATTGACAGTTAAGGCGGGTGGAGGAGTCACGTCATCATATCCCCTCCCATTTACCTCATTTCGCTCTGAGCTGAGCTCCACGGCTAACGCCGTCTTCCGAAGCAACTTTGTCACACTGCCACCTAAAGTCAAAACTTAAATATATAAAGTCAG
>JANRMT010062796.1:55305139-55361435 GCA_026402145.1 Polypterus bichir lapradei
ATTTACTAAGCACTGTAAGAAGAAAATTAATTATGGTTACTCACCAACAATGACACGATGACTTGTCCGATAACAATGAGTTTAATTTTACTGCACAGCAAAGGAGAGCGTTACAGCCCTTGTAAAGGAGCCACTTCAGGCGATTGTGTAGCACTGCCGTTGTTCTTCTTCTGGCAGTCTTCAATCCAAATCCCTAAAGCAGATTCCATCCAGACTACTGCCTTATTACATCCACTTACAACTCGTTTTGCACCCTGGTTAAAAGGACGCTGCAACCGTAGATCTTATATTCCTTTCCTACTTTTTAAATAAAAAGATTCGTAGCCTTCAACAAATCCAAAACGTTTACCTTTTCGGCAATCGTTAACATCTTCTTCTTGCGCTTAGGCACGGCCCCTGAAGCGGCAGCAGATTGTTTTGGAGCCATAATGAAGGGCTTGACTATGCACAAAGATAAACACAAAAGAGCACAACTCTTTACACAGCGAAACACGTTGATGCTGAATGAGTGAGACGAGACTTCCTGGTTAACACTGCATTCAGCACGCAGGAGCTCAACTGCGTGCTCTGATTGGTTAGCTTCTCAGTCAGGAGAACTTAACTGCGTGCTCTGATTGGTTAGCTTCTCAGCCATCCGCCAATAGCGTCCCTTGTATGAAATCAACTGGGCAAACCAACTGAGGAAGCATATACAGGAAGTAAAAAGACACATTGTCCGCAGAACCCGCGAAGCAGCGAAAAATCCGCGTTATATATTTAGTTATGCTTTCATATTAAAATCCGCGATAGAGTGAAGCCGCGAAAGTCGAAGCGCGATATAGCGAGGGATTACTGTATATAGATATATATATATATATATATATATAAATATGACAACAGCACTCATGTCAATGACAAAACAATTACATTAACAATCATGTTACGTTATTTTTAAAATTTTTCCTTTTCTTTTTCATAACTTCTTTTATACACTACTTCTCCGCTGTGAAGCGCGGGTATTCTGCTAGTATATATATATATATAGCATGTTTTCATACAAATGATGTAGCTCAAAGTGCTTTACAAGATGAAGAAAGAAAAAAGGTGGTACCTGCATCCAGGTCAGGTTGCACAGGTAGTCCAGCTCCTCCAGGATGTCACATCCATATGTACAGTTGCAAGAAAGTCTCAAGAGCATGGAGAAGATACTAGGGTTGTTGCACAAGGATATCTTCTGGATGTGCGGGCCAGTCAATGGCATCAATTCCTTTGTCATCCAGGAACTGCCTGCACACTCTGGCCACATGAGGTCACATGAGGCTAGGCATTGCAATTCACCAGGAGGAACCCAGGGCCCACTGCACCAGACTAACGTCTGACAATGGCTCGAAGGATTTCATCCCAGTACCTAACAGCAGTCAGGGTACCGTTGCCTAGCACTTGGAGGTCTGTGAGACCTAGACCATCACTAACCCATCATCAAACTGGTTGTGCTGGATGTTTTTATAGGCTGCATAATGTTCACCACAGCTTCTCCAGACTCTTTCGCGTCTGTCACATGTACCCAGTGTGATCCTGCTCTCATGTGTGAAGAGAATGGGGCACCAATGACAGAGCTGCCAATTGTGGTATTCTGTGGCGAATTCAAATTGAGTTCCTCGGTGATGGGCTGTGAGCGCAGGTCCCACTAGAGAACGTTGGGCCCTCATGCCACCCCCATGGAGTCTGTTTCTGACAGTTTGGTCAGAAACATGCATACCAGCAGCCAACTGGATGTCATTTTGTAGTGCTCTGGCAGTGCTCCTCCTGTTCCTCCTTGCAGAAATGAACAGCTATCGGTCCTGCTGCTGGGTTGATGCCCTTCTACGGGCCTGTCCGGCTCTCCTCGTGTAATGACCTGTCTCCTGGTATCTCCCCCAAGCTCCTGAGACCCTCTTGCGATGACACATATGGATGTGCCATCATGGAGGAGCTGGACTACCCATGCAACCTAAATTGGATGCAAAATAAATCACAAAATACAAAACCAAAGAAAAATCAATTACGAAGGATAAAGAAAAACAATTGTCTGTGGCTACCACCTGCAAAACCATTCCCTTTTTGGGGGTTGTTGCCTCTTCACTGCACCTATTGTCACTTTAATTTGCACTAAAGCAAGTGAAGTTGATTCACAATCGCTTATGCGTCCTAACTGGACAGACTGATATCCCTGAAGTTTAATTGACTGGTGTTAGACTGTGATGATTAAGTCTTTCCTTAATTTTTTGAGCAGTGTACATTTTTATTGTCACAATAATGGAATGCAAACTCATTACTGGTATTTGATATGTTGTTGCTGCTAAGGAGTCTTTAGCAGTTACATGCTGCCTTTTGTATTAAATTCTAATGTCAGTTTTTTCTTCAGTTTTAATACTAATAATATATTTTGCTTTTCATCAATTATTGACCTTCACATGTCAGGTGTGTCACAAATTTAAGTGTACTCCACTGTTTTGTAGGGAGTCCCCCAAGCACCCCACTCCTAACTAAGAAAACAGGAAGCACATGAGACGTCGAAATGTAATGGAGTTTCAGTTTAATTTTATTTTGTTTATTTATTCAATGCTTTTGGGAATGTTTCCTTTGAGTAGAGATTCTTTTTATCTTGACTTTTAACATTCAGACTTTTATTTTTATTTTTTTAAACAAATTAGCTGCTGAGTTTCCAAATCCATTCTGATTATTTATATCACTGTTTCACTTCCGTCAAATCCCATACACATTATGAGTACTGCAGCTCTTTTTAAGCTTTTTTTTTTTCCTTCAACAAATGAATAGTATTGTTTCGTTACATTCATCATAACATTCACTTGATCTGGTTCATGATGATTGCTGTTTCAGTGAGTATGCATGTGTAACAACCCTTCCTTCCTAGTTGCCTTGTTACTGATGCCTAAAAGTAACCTGGGAAAGTGCCCTGGGGTTCTTCTCCTGTATTTAGCCAATATATATCTAAATGGATCCTATCCTGTCGCTAATTTACTTATGGAATGACTATGTAAAAATTTTAACTTTTATCTACAGTTGCTTCAGTTCAAACCAAGTGTACTTATAATCAAAAGCAGTTAATAACATGACCAAGAATACAAATAAACTTAAATCGGAGCATTTACTGAATGAATAAAACAACTTTTAAAACAATGGTAACAATAATGATAATAAAAATAAAGGTGTATGTTGAACTTATTCCTTCTTAAAACTTACAAAAAATATTCATACTAATCCACATTATTACCCTAAAGGAAACCTCTGTTATACATTACAGTTATATAAGAACCCAAGTAAATATATTTAACAATTACTAATCTCAAACTTTTGTAAAGATAACAATTTCAGTGGTAGGTACATTAATCCAAAACGCTTGTAACATTAATTTGAGCTTTAAGTCACAGTCCTGAATTAAATTAATAACTACCCAGTGTATTGGCCCACACACACGCTAGCCTTCATACACACCCACACCCTTGTTGCAGGCCTGTACCCAAAGCCAGAAAACAATTAAAGGGCCTCTTCGCTCAACTAAACTCAAATAAAAAAAGGTTACCTCTGTCAAGGCGCACAATAATCACCTCATTTGAACAAGACCATCTTAAATAATGTGGAGGCCTAGCATTAATCAAACAGCATCTCTCCCACGTGGACTGAAGAATTCTGCACACCTCACCAGTGAAAATGCTCTTCTGCCAAAAGGAAAATGGTCTGCCCCAAACCAGACACTGTGGCACCCTCCACACATACCAGGCTTTTCAATATTTTAATTTATAGCAAAGTAAAACACACATGTTGGGCAGGGATATATTAATAAAGTGAACCTAGACTGTACTTTATCCAAACATCCGAAAGCTACTTATTTAATAACTTACTGTATATGCTGCTGCTAATTCTGTACTGCAGTATTTCAACAGCTTGGCTAAAACAATTGCTTTTCTCTCATTTATCCTTTCTATTCTTTTAATTTCTTTCAATGAGTGTAAGAGCTCTACTACTACATTCCCACACATGCTGTTTTTTTTTCTCCCTGTCACTCCATTTCCATGAATCAGCCCTGTTTCCCAAAGTCCACCCATAACAGCAAGCAATTAGATGCATCTGCCCCATTTTACTCTCTTGAATGACACTAACCTGCATCCTTGCAAGCTGGAGGTCTCTCAACTGTGCAGAGTGGAGATATGTTACAGGGATGGAGGCCAATTAATTGTGGCAGTCCTGACATTCAACTGGGCTACATCTGTATGTATGTTTGTGACTATGCCTTCGATGGACTACCTTTCAGTCCCACACATGATGCTGCCAGGATAGACTTCAGCTTTGCATCCTTGAAATGGATTAAGTGGGTTCAATGCTGAATGAGTGGCTCTTGCTCTGTTACAAATTTTAAGTCAAGGCCTGTGTTATAAACTTTCCATTTCAGCAGCAGTGTTGAAGAAATTGGATCTCTATTACTTGGTTTGGTTAAGCTGTAGAAAATGGTAAACATTCTTATAAAATTGGTAATAAAGGTCCCTGCTCGACCCACTAAATATATGAAAGTACATTGTTGAGGGAATAGAAAAGAGAGCTATAAGAGGTTTTCCACCCCATGAGAATACAGATATTAATTAGGGATGTGAGATCCCATCTGAATTATCTTAATTTGGAGCTTGGCAAAATCATGGAAATTTGTTGAACTTGTCAAAATGCATTGAAATCAATGAAGAAAGAGGAAGAAGAGACTGAACTAGTTTTGAATAGATTAGAACAGTGAAATGGTCTTGTCCAACACTAAGGAACGTTGGAATCATCAGATGGAATTATTCTCTCATCAGACTGGACAGCAAGCACAGATTCCACTATAGAAAATCCAGAGGGGGTAGGCAGCCATTTGGCGGAAATCTGAAGGACTGTAATTTTGTTTTTTGACTTTCTCTTTTACAATTTTAATTAGTTAAGGAACAGATATTGTTGGTTTCCATTTATTTTTAATTAGTTTCTACGGTTTTCTATGTGTGTTTTAACAAATCTGTACTTATATGTGTACAACTTCTGTATTTAGTAATTAGTATAATCTATACTATAGATTCTGTAGTATCCATATATATACATTAGTACAATCTTGAATTGTTCACAGTGCCCGGATGCTTTTGCTCATTCTCTGTTGCTGCTACCAAGTAAGTGCAACACTAAAACATGTAGATTCTTCACTCCATCCTGTTTGCATCAACAGCACAGCCATCTGGGTAATATTATCAAAGGGGTAGTTTTACCTATTGTATACAGGTCAGATACAAATCATTGAAAAAGACTTTGCCTTTAAGACACAAATATACATTTCCAGTCTTCGTCTGGGTGTACATTTTACTGTATATTTAAATGCATTCACAAGTTTTCACATCTCATATTGACTGCTATAACTCGGTAATGTCACACTGGCCTCACAAAGCATCAAAAAGGCACTGGGGAAAAATGTTCCTCCAAGCCAGCCGCATTGTGAATTTCCAAAAGAATATTTGACATACATGGTCGCCAGCAAACATGACACATTCCCTGTGCAAAATGCTTTACCAAATTCTACCCAATCAACACTAATGTTAGTTATATATTTGTTTCATTCAATTCCTCATTCTTGACTAATACGTTTTTGCAAGATACTATATTTCATATATATTGAATCATATCTTACAACCATTTTATTTTTCTTGTTATCATATTGTTTTGTGAAATTGCCATTTAAAGACTGCTGGCAGTTTTAGAGATGGTAGAAGAAAAAGTAGTGCCTTTATTTGGTCGCAACATATGGGATTTATTTAATCAAGAGCACCTGTGATGCACTTGAGTAACCTTTTAGACATGTCCTATTTAATGCATAAAAATATGTAATTAATTGATGGTAAAAATTACTGCCCAGACCTTAACTGTTTGACCTTTCTAATTTATAACCGTGACATATGTTGATAAAGGCTGCGGTGTTGCTGGGAGTGACTGTAAACTGAGTTAACATTTCTAAATTCTGACTTCCCTTTATAGATGGTGTTGCAGCTTTCCGGGCATTCCTGAAGTCAGAGTTCAGCGAAGAGAATCTGGGATTCTGGCTAGACTGTGAAGATTATAAACAGACCAAGAGTAGTAGCCAACTTGCCCGCAAAGCCAAGAAGATCTACAATCAGTATATAATTCCTCAGGCACCCACAGAGGTAAGGGAATTTCTAATATCATAGGTAATTTTTTTTGTTTTCTTTTCTTCTTGGAGCTTCACTTTCAAGTTTGAGATCATCTCATATGAGACCCACCAAATGCACTTCTATATTTATAGATCCTTACAGTGTATGGAGAAATACAGTCTAGCGATTGAAGTTAATTTTCCATTGAATTTTTTGTAACCAAAATAAGTCACCTCTACAAAAAAGTCTTGTTTTTCTTCATTTTTTGTTAATTGTACATGGTATGCTAATCACTTTGTAGCTTTACTAATTAATACAAACATACTGTTAGTTGTACATATTATAACAAGAGTTAAAATTAAGATAATATAAGTATCTGTTCTGAAGTTGTTTAATCAAGTTAATATTTCCATGATACTCTGCCTCCAGACTGAAATAGCAGGTGTCTTCATACAAATCTCAACTTCCTTTTATTTATTTATTTTGAACCTCTGAATGTTTTATGTGTATTTTTTTTTTTTTTTTGGTAACTTGTCTATAGCTGATTCAGGCACTGCAGCTCTCCAAACTCCTGACACAAAAGGCTTAGACAAATGTTTACTGTATACAAAGGCTTTTTGTTGGTGTGAAACTGTTTCCAAAGGGTTTCCCACACTGCAACTGCACTTTTGTACTATGCAACTCTTTCCTCTCTTCTCTTTTCTGGTCCTCCTGGCAAGCTTCATCTTCCTCCGGCTCCCCTAACTGCAGTTAGCTGTTCCTTTTATGTGACACCCTGAAGCACTTCCAGTTTCCCAAAACTGTGGCCAAGGAGCACTTCCATGTAAGGCTGCAGCTCAACAAAGTAGGACTCTAGTCCCCTCAGCCAACCTTGACGGCACCCATGGAACACCACAGGGCTGACAGCCTCTATGTAGCACCCCTCCCACTGCCCTAATTCAGGGTGTTCATAAGAAATGTAATGGTTTATTTCATGAGCCAGAAGTACATCATAAAAATAGTTGCTTCAGATATTTAAAATATTAAAATACATGCTGCAATTTGTTTAAAGCCTAAATGTTCTCATTTTTATTAGAAATACTTTGCATTCTGTCAGAGGTCAATGGAGTGCTAGATCCCTAGTAAAGAATCAAAAATCCAAAATAACATTAATAATCACTGACCTTGAAATAGTCTGAAACTATAAGCCACATGCTTGTTTGATATTTGCCATTTCTAACCTTCTGGGAGTGAGGGAAATGACCACCTGTTTAAAAAAAAAAAAAAAAAAATCAATTATCATATTCGGTTCTAAGTATTCTTAGCAGCACATTATTTCTGTATTCAGAATATAGTCGGTTGTTTTTAACAAATGATCCTCAAATACCTATATAACCATTCATTAAAACATTTTTTACTACATACAAGTTAGAGACATTACTAATAGAAATTATTATTTTTTTATTATATTTTTATCAATTTTATTGCAATCCATACAAATCAATCAAGTTTTTACAAAAAGAAAAATTGAGTTAAAGACAAATCGATCCCCACCCCTGAGAGAGAGAGCAAGGCAAACGGTGTGAAATGTAAGGGTTGTAACCATACCTAAATTAATAAATTCTCTGTGCTTTATGAGCTTATTTTAAAATATTACCGATTAGATCCTGCCATGTTTTGAAAAAAGTCTGTACGGATCCTCTAACTGAGTATTTGATTTTTTCTTATTTCAAATAGTATAACACATCGGTTTTCCACTGACTTAAAAGAGGAGAGTTTGGGTTCTTCCAGTTTATCAGAATAAGTCTGCATGCCAGAAGTGTAGTGAATGCAATCACAATTTGTTTGTCTTTCTCCACTTTAAACCCATCTGGAAGAACCCCAAACACAGCTGTTAATGGGTTAGGAGGGATTGTGACACCAAGGCTGTCTGAAAGGTAATTAAAAATTTTGGTCCAGAATAATGTTAATTTGGTGCAGGCCCAGAACATGTGACCCAATGAGGCTGGGACTTGGTTGCAGCGTTTGCAGGTTGGATCTTGCCCTGGAAACATTTTGGAGAATTTTAGACGAGACAGATGTGCTCGATATATAATTTTGAGTTGTATAATTGTATGCTTTGCGCATATGGAGCTCGAATGAATTCTCTGTATTGCTACTTTCCACTCCTTTTCTGATATATTAATTGAGAGATCTTTCTCCCAGTGTCCTCTTGGATCTTTGAAAGGGAGGGACTGTAAAATGATTTTATATATTGTAGAGATGGTGTCTAAGTCCTTGAGATTGAGCAATATTTTTTCCAGCATGGATGAGGGTGCAAGATAAGGAAAATCTGGAAAGTTCTGTTTAACAAAGTTCCTGATTTGAAGATAGTGAAAGAAATGTGTAGCTGGAATGTTAAATTTGGAATGTAATTGTTCATAGGATGCAAAGACGTTGTCTATATAAAGATCTCTAAGCAATTTAATTCCAAATTGTTTCCAGATATTAAAAACTGCATATGTTTGCGAAGGTTGAAAGAGGTGGTTCTCTTGCAGAGGTGCCACAGATAAAAGCTTCTCCATCTTAAAATGCTTTCTACATTGGTTCCATATTCTAAGTGAGTGAAGCACAATTGGGTTATTAGTATATTGCCGATAACATTTGTTTATTGGAGCACAGAGCAGGGAATACAAAGAAGTACTGCAGGATTTTACTTCTATTGCGGACCAAGCCTGTATATGTTCTTCTGTTTGTGTCCAGGTTCTTATCGCCTGTATATTTGCTGCCCAGTAATAAAACTGGAAGTTAGGTAGAGCCATGCCGCCTTCTGCCTTTTGTCTTTGTAGGGTCACTCTTTGGATGCGTGGATGTTTTGAATTCCAAATAAATGAGGTTATTGTTGAATCTAATTGCTTAAAGAATGATTTATTAATGTATATTGGAATGTTTTGGAATAAAAAAAAAGGAGCTTAGGAAGAATATTCATTTTAACAGTGTTAATTCTTCCAGCTAGTGTGAGATGAAGGGTTGACCATCTATGCAAGTCTTGCTTAATTTTTTCCATGCAGACGGCGAAATTTTGTTGATAAAGGGCTTTATGTTTACTTGTGATGTTTACCCCTAGGTATTTAAACTGTTCTGCAATGATAAAAGGTAGGGTGTCTAATCTAATATTATATGCTTGAGAATTCACTGGAAAGAGTAAACTTTTATTCAGATTAATTCTGTGACCAGAGATCTTTTGAAATTCTGTGAGTGCTGTTAAGACTGCAGGTACAGAATTTTCTGGGTCTGATATATATATACTCAGCAAAAAAAGAAACGTCCCTTTTTCAGGACTGTGTATTTCAACAATAATGTTTTAAAAATCCAAATAACTTTACAGATCTTCATTGTAAATTGTTTAAACAATGTTTTCCATGCATGTTCAATTAACCATAATCAATTAATTAACATGCACCTGTGGAATGGTCGTTAAGACCTTAACAGCTTACAGAAAGTAAGCATTTAAGGTCACAGTTCTAAAAACGCAGGACACTAAAGAGACTTGTCTACCGACTGTGAAAAACACCCAAAGAAAGATGCCCAGAGTCCCTGCTCATCTGCGTGAAAGTGCATTAGGCATGCTGCAGGGAGGCATGAGGACTGCTGATGTGGCTAGGGCAATAAATTGCCATGTCCACACTGTGAGTCGCCTAAGACAGCGCTACAGGGAGACAGGAAGGACAGCTGATCATCCTCGCAGTGGAAGACCACGTGTAACAACACCTGCACAGGATCGGTACATCCGAATATCACACCTGCGTGACAGGTACAGGATGGCCACAACAACTGCCCGAGTCACACCAGGAACACACAATCCCTCCATCAGTACTCAGACTGTCCGCAATAGGCTGAGAGAGGCTGGACTGAGGGCATGCAGGCCTGTTGTAAGGCAGGTCCTTACCAGACATCACCAGCAACAACGCCGCCTATGGGCACAAACCCACCTTCGCTGGACCAGACAGGAGTGGCAAAAAGTGCGTGAGTTTCTGCATGACAGCAATATCAGTGTTCTGCCATGGCCAGCGAAGAGCCCAGATCTCAATCCCATTGAGCACGTCTGGGACCTGTTGGATCGCAGGGTGAGGGCTAGGGCCATTCCCCCCAGAAATGTCCAGGAACTTGCAGGTGCCTTGGTGGAAGAGTGGGGTAACATCTCACAGCAAGAACTGACAAATCTGGTCCAGTCCATGAGGAGGAGATGCACTGCAGTACTTCAAGCAGCTGGTGGCCACACCAGATACTGACTGGTACTTTTGATTTTGAGTCTCCCTTCATTCAGGGACACATTGTGAAACATTTTTAGTTTATGTCTTATGGTGTTGACTCTTTTAGTGTTCATACAAATATTTACACATTAAGTCTACTGAAAGTAAAAACAGTTGAAAGTCAGGGGACGTTTCTTTTTTTGCTGAGTATAGTACCATATCATCTGCATATAATGAAATTTTCTGTTCCAGTCCTTCTCTGATAATCCCCTTTATCTGATCAGTATTTCGACAATGTATTGCCAGTGGTTCAATGGCAATTGCAAACAGCAGCGGTGACAAGGGGCATCCTTGTCTAGTATCACGTTCTAGTTTAAAGTAGTATGAGCAAGTGTTGTTGATGCAAACTGAAGCTTCTGGGTTAGTATACAGTAATTTGATCCATGCACAAATGTTACTAATAGAAATTAGCCCAGCATCTTAACCCATGTTCATATCTAATGTAAAAAATATACAAGTGGGTCTGCAAGCTATACCACTGTTTTCAAATACTTGTTCTTTCAGATGATCTGAGACAGCATTGGGAAGGAGACCTTAAAATAAGAACTCAGTCCTTAATAAAATACACAGTTCATTAATTTATGAGAATTTGAAAATGTACAGTACCTCTGTCAAGGTCCAACTGGAAAGCTATGTTGTCAGGCAGCTGCTTCATTTGGGTCACATTTAGGAATCACCCCCTGCTTGACTTTCTGGGAATAACATTTTTCTTATTTATCTGATGTGTATGATTTACAATAATCATTGTAAAACTGTAACAGCTCTACTTGGAATAAGACACAGTGGTACAGAGTTACTGATGTATCTTGCATCATGCTGCGTGCATGCTGTCTTATCTTTCCAGGTTCCAGGAAGAATCCTTACCCACCTGCCATAACATAATTGGAGTAATGTCTCCTATTTTACTTGCATCTGCAAAAAAAAATACAAATTCACTTAATGATTGATTCATTGTATTAAAGTTAATAATTCTTTGCATTTATGTAGCGCTTTTCTCACTACTCAAAGCACTCAGCAATTCTAGGTTAAGGGCTTTGCTTAAGGGCCCAACAGAGCAGAGTCCCTTTTGGCATTTTACGGAATTCAAACCGGCAACCTTCCGATTGCCAGTGCAGATCCCTATCCTCAGAGCCACCACTCCGCCTAAGTTGTTGAAATCCATATAATTTAAAAAAAAAAAAAAAACTTAAGGCAATAAAGACAAAGTAGAATAAATAAGTGGTGTAATTGTAGGGTGAGAGACCACAGGTGTAGAAGTTTCAGAGATTGCTACTTTATTATGGCTGTAATTTGGTAAAAGTGGATTACAGTATACCCATATGCCAAATAAGAAGGTTTGAGGTTCTGGTTAACTTTTTAAAATACCATGACAACTGTAATGTTCTTTTTCTTTTAAGATAAACATTTACTATAAATATAAAGGCACTGTGGCAACAAAACAAGCTCTAGAGAAAATTGTCTTAAAATGGGTAGCTAGAATTGCCTCATTTTTATTTACCGATTAAGTTTTGTAGCAGCATTTGCTGATCTTCTTTGAATGTCTGTCATTAAAATATTAAATTGATAAATTTAACAAGGATAAGTTTCAAAGCATAACATCATAAGACAGAAATGATATATGTATTAAATATTGGCATTGTCTCACAGAAATAATCACATCATTTCAAAAGAATATTTTTAGATATCATCTAATGAAAATAATATACTACCATATATTTAACATGAAAGTCCTTTTAGATTACCTGGTTAAATGCACACACAATGTGACTAGACTTCTCCTATAGAACAAATATAGAAATAGTAAGCTATCTATTACTATTAAAGTTATACACTAGTTTATTTATAATATTAGGCTTTATCAGTGAAATGCAGCTACACTATATGTTCATGATCCATGTCTGTATATACATATTTCAAATACATGTATCCATTTTTACCAATGTTTTAGTCTGAGGGACATATTGAAAGCACATTTTCAAAATAGCCCTGCACCAAGATTCTGCACTTCACACCTCCAGGCCCGGGCCACAGAATGATGTCATAAGGTCCTGCAGCTGAGGCAGCCATGTAGGGGTCTGCCAGTGGAGGTATGCAAATTGACTCTTTTGGGTTTCATAGGGGCAGGCCACATTTCAAACTTCATTCCTGGGGTTCCAAAAAAAAAAAAAAATAAATGGAAAAATAACATGATTTGCATTGTCCTCCAAGGCCGCATGCATGTTTGCTTTATTAATGTCTAAATTTGTGTGCCGTGAGAACACATGCATACATCTTGCACTGCATTAGACTGTATCCCAAATAAGGTTAGTTGTTTCTTGGCCCTAATGCTAAAATATGCTGTATCTAGACACTAGTTTCTCACACTGACTAAGTTAAGAAAATGACTGTATGGGTATGAGTGTCTGTGGGTGTGTGTGTGTGTGTGTGTGTGTGTGTATGTTGGTGATTTCCTGACATCTTCTAAGGATATCAGGATAGGTTCTGGCTTCCTGCAGTGCTACACAAAGTCAGAAAATGGATGGATGCAAGTCCAAAGTACTGATCTAGTCTCAAATGTCAGGAAAGAGGAAAGATCTATGGAAACTATTTGTTCAGGTTTGATTTTAGTGTAGAGACTACAAAAGTGTTTTTGTTATCTGGTGAGGTGTGTTTGAAACCAATTTGTGTGGCAACACTCAGCATGATTACAACATGGTAACAGTTAACTACTCAGTTAGATTCCTCTGTGCTTTTGTTGCATTTTTGTTTATTGCTCATAAAATTTATTAAGTAGGCTGACTTGAATTTGAGTGCAGATATAGTGGAGCTGTTTAGTTAAATCCAAAAATTTTATCTGAATATGTGGGCAACGTATGGTGCTTATTTTAAACCAGACAAATGAATTTCATTGTGTGAAATATCTCATATATATATATATATATATATATATATATATATATATATATATATATATATATATATATATATATATTATATATCTTCAAACATTTAGATTCTATATGAGCTGCTTCTCTTTTAATACAGTTTAAGAGGTAGCAAATTGGTTAGAGAATGTTAATTAAATTTGGTGTTTGCAAAGAAGAGCAAAAGCCCCAGTTATGTAAGGGTCACTAAACTAATATCTAACAGTACTGTCACAACCCAATGAATGTCTGAATTTTTAAGAAATGAACAGTGTTAAACATATTCTGGTTGTAGATTCAGAGAAGATGCTACAGCATCCTCTCTGAAAGAATAAAGTTACCAATTACTGATTATATGAACAAGCTTTTGAAAGTTACTTTGGTGTGGTGAATATAGTTGCAGTAGTATAAAAGTTGACATAGTTTGCCTTAAAGTTTCTGTGTGTGTGTAATCAAAGTAGTTTCAAGTCACAATTAAAAAAAAATCTGTCCACAAGTTGCCTCATTTAAATGTGGAATGTGAAGCTACAGCTCATATAATGAGAATGGAAAACTGTGAAAATTAAATAACTTTAATTGAATAATAAAATAGCAAGAATGTGCAAAATAAAAGAAAGTTACAAAAATAGTATACAGTAGTGTGGATTAAGAGTGGGCAATAAACCAATTGATCCACTATACAATGTGTTTTTATCTTGTGGTATAGATATTTAACATACAAATCTGTGCATGCAAAAAGAAAGTGAGAAATATAATTTTTACTGTACTGTTTTAAGGGTTAAGTCTTTGTGCATGGGCTTTGTATGTGAAGTGCCTGTATTAAGTTAGACAGCTCCTTTTAGAATATTACCCAGAGTGATGTGCACTTCAGCCTAAGTTGATGCAAACAGGAAGAGGGGAAAGTAAAAAGCTGTGTCTTGTTCTGTGTTTGCAGTATGAGTGAATGTATGAGATGAAGAAACTACAGTTTATTTTTTAACTGCTATTGAGTCCATCTGAGTTGTAGAGCATTACTGAACATTTTGACAAATAAGGATGTGTCTCCCTGCACAGTTAAATATGAGTAAATTGATTTATTTCAGTTTGTAGTACTAGGGAGTTGTACCATGTTAGCCATTATGAATGCAGTGAGAAGTTAAGCAAAATGACACCTTTTATTGGATAACTAAAAGATTACAAGTCTCGAAAGCTTGCATATTGTAATCTTTTTAGTTAGCCAATAAAAGGTGTCATTTTTAAAGTGACTTCTCACTTTATTTCAGTCAGAAAATTAAATAAATTTACTATACCACTTTAAAAAATATCAGAATTTTTAATTATGCCATGATATGATTTAACACATAACCACCAGGTCCTAATGTGGACTTCCATATATTGTGCCATTATCCAGAATCTGTGATAAAATTAATAAAGTAAAGTGTATTGCATCTACACTGGCAGAGAACCACCTAGAAAGATTTCCTGAAGTGCTGGCTTCCAAACTGTAATATTTTTGTGGCTTCAGAAATAAGATTTCTTCCTGTAGTTTGAATGTTTTGATTCAGAAAATAGATTGAGGGGTAAACTAAAATGTATATTATTGAAAGTTGCTAAATTATTTAAATTACAATTGGTCATAAAAATGCCTTTACAATGTTTTCCCATTCACTTAACTTACCAGAGCACTACCAAAATCTGTTATTATTTATCATCCAAAAGTCCATTGTCTGTCTGGCTCAGTCCAGTTAGGAATGTGAATATCAGTGAATTGAAAGTGATCTGTGATGCAAAATCAGTTCTTCTCAACAAGCAAATAAATTCTGGGTTAGTCAAAGTCACCAGTCTGAGAAATTGTGAGCCTTTGCTCTGTGAGAGGAAATCAGAGCTGTCACAGGGCACCCAGTTCTTTCAATAAAATTGGGGACACAAGTAGCCATTCTTGGCAGTTTAGTACACAATGCAGGAATTAGGCTTAGGTAGAAATGCAGTTCATCCAGGCACACTAAAGATGTATGCAATGCAAAGTATGACATCATAAATGCTATATTACTGTGTTTTAATAGCTCATCAAGTTTATTTTCTTAAGGTGTTTTACCCTGATGAACACTTGTCAAGACTAGTAAAAATGACAAATGACTTGCATCAGATGTTGGAAGGTATGATAGACTGCCAAGTGGCTCAGATATTTCTGTGATTGTTGGTTTTGAATCCCATAGGTACTTGACTATTAGACAGCCAACACTGACTCGTATGTATCTCCACTCCTGCAGGTCAATCTGGACTCAAAGACACGAGAGGACACGTCCCAGCATATCCATCACCCAACTCGTACAACCTTTCACCAGGCTCAGAAACGTGTGTATGGGCTGATGGAGAAGGATTCATATCCACGATTTCTGCGGTCTGATCTTTATCTGTCTTTGCTTGATCCAGAACTGCACAACGGTAGCCTATGAAACACTGAAACACTTAGAGCAAAAACAGTTTGTAATGTTTTCATTGCTGTCAGACACTGGATATCTCCTACTTTTGTGTTGGTCTCCTTAGTTTTTCACAGATCGCCAATTTGATTGCATCAGTCTTTGCACAGTAAGGTAGGTACTCAATTATAAGGCTGCATGGATAGACTGTTATAAAACTTGGGTGAAGTTTAAAATACTAAAACAATGCATGCCTTTAGCAATTAACATATCACAAAGGCTCATTAGTATCTGTTTTAATAATAATAATAATAATAATAATAACAAAAAAAGTCCAGGTGTCGGAGGCAGCATGCTAGATGACAATATAATTTGCTCAAATGTATCAGAGAAATGTACAGTAAAAGAGACTTGAAAAACGCATTTAAAAATGTAATATCTATATTTTTCCAGCATTTCCATAAATGTGTGTTAGTTCTATAAAAAGTTATGTATACTTTACTTTTAAATTATAACTGAAGAAGAAAAAAATATCCTAGGGTAGTAGTTTCAAACACACTTTTCAAAGGTTGTATTTTAAATGGGATGTACATTTTAAGGATAAACAGACTTTGCTTTTCTAGAGATATTATTATACCTGTTACTTCATCCCCCCCCCAAACCCACAGCTTATAGCAATCATCTATTTACTTGATTATGATTATTAGTGATCGATCTTTAAAAACTTTTTTTAGTTATACTGCCAGGGGAGCTGCTTTGTTATATATATATACAACATATTTATTATATATATATATATATATATATATATATATATATATATATATATAATAAAAATCTGTGTGCTGTCTTTATTATTACTTTTATTCATATACCTCCATATTACAGGCATGCACCACTCTAGAAAATGTGGAAGTGTGGGTTTTTTTTGGTTGCTATCCACTCATTTAATATGATAAATGCTAACATTTTCCTAAAGGTAATCCCCTTTCCAATAATGAAGCTCTGACCAGTGGCTGTGACTCTTTCTAAGTTTCCCCCTTTTAGTTGAGCAATCAGTAAGCTCGGTATTCAGGATCAAATGTGTTTTTTGTATATATATGTGTGTATATTTTGTCATGTATATTTATACGGATATATCACTAAAGAGAATAAATATAAGTCACAAAATGAATCAGTGGTTCACAATAAATTGGAAAGATTTTAACATCTGTGCAGTGCTTTGTTTCTTTTAAGGGACTTCTATTTGTGCATGCAGTTTGATATCCATTTGTGTAAAAATATCAGCAATACATGGAAGAAAACATCATGAGTGTGTTTGCAGTGGCATTGCTGATTTGGGACATTGGAAAGCACAGAGCATGTTCTAGATCAGCATCAGGCCTGATGAGTACACTGGTCTCCTGTGGGAAATCAAATTGGAATAACAGAGTCCCACCAAAGGTGGCAAGATGAAAAAATATTGAAGCCATAAATGTGGTAAATGGATCTAAAAAATGCTTTGATTTGTTTATCACAGTTCTGACTTTGATAACAGATGATCATATTATGTTATATGAAAATATTTTGCTGTGTATTGATAATTAGATTTATTAAAAGCTAAATGTATTTGCATCAGTTGATCTCCTGCAGTACATTCTGCCTGAAAAAGTCACTTACTTGGCATTAGTTCAAAATATAATACGATATATGATCCTACTCCCGATTTGTATACTCTGTATAGGAGATCAAGTCTTGGAAAAACAAGTTTGAGATCCTGCTCCTTTCCCAGAAAAGTGTGGTTTGTTCTCTGCAGTACCTCAGGGTGTTGTCAGAGTAAAGGAGATCATGGGGCTGGACAACAGTTTGGTGTGGTGGCAACTGTTTTGCAAACATTGTACTCGATCATGGTGTTGAAGTTAGTTACTTGGACAAATCTTTTCATTTAACAGTAAATCTACATCTCCATGATCAAGTATGGTGATGAGCTCTGGGTAGTGACCTGTGGAAATGAAGTTCCTGAATTGAGGGTCCTGCAAAGGGTTCCTGGAGTCGCTTTTCTGGAGAAGTTGAGGAGCACAGCAATATGAGAGGAAATTAGAGTAGAACCGCTGCTTTCTGAATTAAAATTAAAAAAAAAAAAAAAAAAGTTCTGGGCATGTACATTAGTTATTGAGCCTGGGGAGTATACAGAGTACTGCTCATTAAAGAAAAACCTGTGATAGACCCAGGACATGCAAGAGGTTTTATATTGTATCCCTTGACCTGCCTATGAGTGTCTGGGAATTCCCTGGAAGGAGCTGGAGGAAGCTGATAGGGTTATGGTAGCCTAGTCAGTCCAGCTTGGAGTGTTTCCAGGAAAAGCCGTGAGGAAATGATAATGAAGACAATGACATAATAGGGCAATATGATGGTGCTGCTTACCCAGAAGGAGCTTGTCTCCCTTTTGTTTTTCTTTCCTCACTGTGTGAAATTTGTATGCTCTACCCATTCCTTTATATGATCGTCTTTTACTAATTGGATTTTCCTCCCATATCCTTAAGGTGCTTGTATTTGATTTACTGGTGACTCTTAAAATGTCCCAACATGCGTGGACACCTGTCTGTGTGGGTGTGTCTGTGTTTGTTTTTATGGCTTATCCTGATTGGTTACTGCCTTGTGAACAGTGCTTCCCAGTTAAACATTTCAGAGCCAGAGTCTGAAACAGATATTTTCATGGAAAACATATAATGGCAGCTCAGTAGTTAGTGTTCATGCTAAAAAAATAATGGTTCTTTAATGACATGTTATGGTTCTTTACTGGGTGTGTGGTTCCTCATAGATATTTTTCTTGACAAAGCACAATTTAATTGAGGGAAAGGTTCTCTGCATATGAAGGTGGTTCTCTATGCTTTGTAAAACTTATCAATATGTGGGATAAAAAATAGTCTTTAATGTATTGTAGGCTAAATAGTAGGGCATTAAACAGGTGAAGAAAACCTGCATGAGCTTAGCCTGTGTTACTGTGTACAGCAAAAGTGCTTATAAAATAATGACTTACTGGTATTTCACAGATGTTTGCATCTATTTGTGGTTATTCACTATATGGAGACTACTACAGATCTAAATAAATAAATGATTCTTTCTGGAACTTTCATGTGGAGGGGTCTTTTGTGAACCAAAAATGGTTCTTGAGAATAATGGAACCACTTGGACACCTTTATTTTTAAGAGTGTTGAGGCCTAATTGGCATCTGTAGTGACCCTCGTTTGAGTGTGGTCAACTTCATCCAGAATGGGTTCGGGCTGTACTAATAAAAATGGGTTCATAAAAATAATAGTAAAGGGCTGGAAAGAGGCACTCTGCTCAGAAGATACACATGTTTGAGGAGAAGTTCCTTAGACCTAGTGTGGGTTAAGTGCTTACAATAAGGATCTAGCAGGTGGGGCACCTTTAAAATAAATAAATAATTAAATAAAATTCTGCCTAGAAATCATTTTGCATCCAGTTAATAGAATGCAGTATCTATATAAATTCAATTGTAACCCGTTTGTTTGTCTATTTCATTGACAATAATTCAAACATGGCTAAACCGATCTTAATGAAATTTTGTAAGTGTATTACCATTGGCACAGCTTAAAATGTAGGCTATATGGCTTATCAGGGACACTAGTTGTACTGAACGAGTGCAACCCAAAAATCAACGGCAGTATGTTGACTACATTTCACATCAGGCAGCAGGAGTGTGCTGGAGTTGCTGGGAGGACACCATTATCATCTCACACATAGTGATGGGAATGCACTGATTTGCTTTAACTTTGTTTGCTTCAGCAATAATAAAAAAGTGGAGCTTTATATAATACAGTATATTTATTATATACTGTATTAAACAGGCTGATAATTCATGTCCATAATATTAACCTTCTTGAAAACTCAAAGCTTGACAACATAGTGAAAATTCAAAATTAAAATAAGTTCCAATGTTTAATAATTGACACTTTTTAAAACTCCAAATATAACGGGTAAGGATAGAAAGATATGGAAGAAGATGATCTGCTGTGGCAACCCCTAACGGGAGCAGCCAAAAGAAGAAGGGAGAGTATTAGAACAGCAGGTACAGGAAAAGTTTGTCACCTGGTCGTTTGTCGGCTGCTGCTTGCTTTTTATATTATATCTCAGCTTTTAAAGATTGTTTTTGTTCATTACTAGCTTCGCTTGCCAACCCCCGTGTTTGGTTTTCCGGATACACACTTTTAAGATTTTTTTTTCTTTGAATTGTTGCTATTTCATTAGTTTCACTTTTATTTCAGATTTTCTGTAAAAACGATATTTGGAATCTTTCGAGTCCCAATGTACTAAATCTTTTTAATGAGGTCAGTGAGACATGTAGGAGGAGGGGGCCAACTTGGTGATTTCAGGCCTCAGACACTAAATCATTTTATCATGCATGGGGTCCACCTTGGTCATTTTAGTTTGAAACAATGCACAATCTTTATAGACAGTCATTTGAGTGTCACCCCCTGTGATGGTGCCAACCAGTGCAGTCCACCAATCCTAGTGATGCCACTGTGTTAACAAAAGCCGATCTGCACATTTTGGGGCATTTTGGTAAGGCAGAAAATATCATTGGCGGTCAGATAGAATGACGGTCTTAAAAAATGATTCCATGTGTGTGCAACATAATATGTGTTGGTTTGAATTATGTGGTGCTGTCCTTGTCAAGAGTATTTAGATAACTGGCTCTATGTAATACATAATTTTAAAATATCTATAATAATACAAATAGGTTATATAGGTGTGTTCCCTGAACTTGATATCATTAAATATGTAAAGACCAAATTCTAACTCAATAAACATGTAACACTAAAGACAGCCCAAAGGCATGTGGATTTGGCAGATGGTAATGCTAAACTGGCTTGTGTGTGTGTGTTCATGTTCATCCTGCAATGGAGTGGATTTGCTCCTGCCTTGCACTCACTTCTTTCTGGAATAGAATCAAGCTTCCCTGTAAAATTGCTTTGGATAAGTAGGTTTAGAAAATAGATTGATATATTAAATAGATTACGTTGCACACCTCAAAAGTTAACTGTATTTTTGACTCATTATTCATATATAATAGCCGATATTGTTGTCATTTTTAAATGTTTTGTAATTGATGATCTGACAGTGAAAGAGAAACCTGCATTATAAGAATTGGCAAGTATGGTCTGGTGCTCGCCCTGATGATTTGCATACAGACGTTTGTGGTTACATTCAATGCATAAAAAGTCAGTTTGCCTTCAACAAGCAGGATCATCCATGATGTGGCCAAATCTCGAAAATACTGTAAGCGAGAGAACTCCAATTGTGGTTTGACATTAACATTAGTGTTAAAGGTCAGCACAGACTGCTTGGCATTTTCGGCTAACTGTAGATTTGCAAAATAATAATATTAATAAAAAACAACTATGTATAGGGTGACACGGTGGTGCAGTAGTAGCACTGCCACCTCTCAGTAAGGAGACCTGGTTTGCTTCCCGGGTCCTCCCTGCATGGAGTTTGCATGTTCTCCCCGTGTCTGCATGGGCTTCCTCTTACAGTCCAAAGACAAACAGGTTAGGTGCATTGGTGATCCTAAATTGTCCCTAGTGTGTGTGTGTGTGTGTGTGTGCGCGCCCTGCAGGGGGCTGGCACCCTGCCTGGGATTTGTTCCTGCCTTGCACCCTGTGCTGGCTGGGATTGGCTTCAGCAGACCCCCATGATCCAGTGTTAGGATATAGCAGGTTGGATAATGACTGACTGACAACTATGTATGCAGTTAGCTGAAGTCATGCATTGCCAAATTAATCAAATACCTGGACTGTAACTACATTATGTTTAAATTATATCAAGCAAGAACTAAGGTAGATTTACATTTAACAATAACTTAAAGGATCTTGTTCTTACATTTCTGGCTCATAATTGTTTATTCAGGGAGCAGAGAGAATTACTACATTTTACTTTTAAAGATTTTTCAAAAATTATTCATAGACACATTCACGGTTCTGTCCAGTGTGCTGCTGAGACGTCCTCTGACTTTAGGTGTACTTTCTTGTAACGTTGAACCCAACTTGAAGATATGACTGTTCTTTTACACACAAGCATTTGACTTTATTTCCCGTGAGAATTCTTATAGTTGACTGCAGTGGATAAGCTCTGCTTCAACTTTAGACAGACCTTCTGCAGAAATTAAGTTTGGTTTTATTGTCAGCATGTACTTTTTCCATATGTTCTGTGATAAGCATATTCTGTTTATCTGGCTGACTTTCAGATTGACTTCAATTTGAAATTCCTTTTTTCATCTTTTAATCACATCAGTATTTCTCTACACTTGAGAAAACATGCTACATCTCTCTTTAAGTGTGGCCATTCTGAGTAGTAGGTTATATGTTTAGTTACAGTGTTTTCTTCTGAACATATTAAGTTAACTGTACAGTTAATCTCTGGATCATCTTCAGCAACAGAATCATTCATTTGATGTGGTCTTTTGGCTACTTGTGTTCTGGTTTCAGTAGGAAATTTATGGCCTTGCGTCCATGCTTCCCTTTTGAGGCAGCTTTCTGTGTTCCTTCCTTTTGAAGCTTGACCTGCTGTTGTCTGATATCTCATTCACCGCATATATGCATATAAGGCCAGAAAACTATATACGCTCTTAATGCCGATCTGACTGACAGTTCATGTTTTCTTCTATATGTCTAACTTTAGTTTAAGAGCGTTACTATTGGCACACAGAGCTAATATTAAGAACATTCCATTAACTAACTTACAGGGCATGGAACATAATCTTTCAGTATCTAGGTTAAAGATATATTATATTTAAATTCAAACTAAGTCAAGTCAAGTTGGGGAGCATGCACTGGTACAGTGCGTTTCGGCACCCACTACTTGACGAAACAACTCGGGATCCCATTTGGCAACCTCCCAGACAGACACGCGGTCCAGTCCCACCCTCCGGAAATAACCCTTTATCTGCCGCAGCCAGGTGTTATGCAGGTGAGCCCTTGGCCTGGTCCAGCCACTCGGGTCCCCAACAATGAGGATCTTACGAGCTGGATCACCCTCGGAGAAACACGCCACGTGGCCGTAGTGCCGTAACTGATGCTCCCTCACAATGCAGGTAATGTGCCTCATTCGGGACTCCATGAGCAACCACTCAGTCGACACAAAATCAAACCAACGATACCCATGGATTTTCCAGAGAAACACAGTACCAAAGGAGTCCAGTCTTTGTCTCAGGTCACTGGAGAGCGTCAATGTCTCGCAACCATATAGCAAGACAGGAAGCACCAGAACTCTAAAGACTTGGACCTTCGTCCTTTTGCATAGATATCGGGAGCGCCACACACCCTTTCCAGCGACCTCATGACCTCCCATGCTGTCTCAATCCGTCTACTGACTTCAAAGGTCACTGCCAAGGTAAGTAAACCACTTGACAAGGTCAACTTTCTCTCCGCAAACAGACACACTGCTGATGGCTGTGCCCAAGAAGTCAATTAAAGCCTGGATCTTGGTTTTTATCCAGGCACTTGAAAGCCCAGACACTCAGACTCCTCGCTAAGTCTCTTGAGCGCCCTGATCAGAGCCTCCATTGACTCCGCGAAGATCACAACATCGTCAGCAAAGTCAAGATCCATGAATCTTCACCAACAGATGCCCCACAGCCGCTGGACCCCACGACCTTGCCCAACACCCAGTCCATACAAGCATTGAACAGAATAGGAGCAAGAACAAACCCCAGAATCGATTTGGAAAAACGCAGAGGTTCTACCTCCAAACTAAGTAAAAACAAAAGTAAATTACCATTAACATTAGCTTAGGGGATATGGCTCTTACATGGATCATTGTGCCAATGCATTGCATCAGTTTTCTTTTCTTTGTACTTGACGTGCTTGCGTACATTCTTAAATATAAAGGTGTCCGAGTGGTACTTCAGAGCAATGCCATAGAGGAACCACTTTTAGTTCCCAAAAGATCCATCCATATGAAGATTCCAGAAAGAACCATTATTTATTCCTTTATTTATTTATTACGATCTGTAACAGGCTCCATACAGTAACCACAGTAGCAGATGGTAACACTTGTCACATACCTATAGGTTCCCGATTTTAAAAGGACTCTTGCTGCACACAATAACACAGTCTGAGTCCACATTTTCTCAATCTGTTAGGGAGACTACCATAATTTAAAGATTTCAGTTTTTTAACATATTAGGAAGTTTTACAAAGCATAAAGAACCAACTTCATATGCAAAGATCCCTTTCTAGAATACAATGGTTCTTGGCCAAGCAAAATGGCTCTACAAGGATTAACACAACCTAGTAAAGAATGGTAAAGTGCCATTAAAGAACCATTCTTTTTAAGAGTATATGGTGTTGGTGAAGATGCCAAAAATCTTTGGCAGGAGGAATAACGCTTGAGCTAAAGCAGATTCCTGGCCATCCCCTAAAATGCCTCTTTATAAAGTTGTATCACTAATGATATTCTTAATTCTTCTCAAGTGTAACTTGTGCAATAGCCTACATTCATTGGGACCGCCATGTGAATTGAAGGTTGTTAATGTCAAATACGTTCATTCATAGCTTGAAAGATCTCATGGAGCTTTATGGCCAGTCCCAGGGTGCAATCAGTCATTCTGATGAAGGCAAACTCCAGAGGGCCATTCAGAGTTGAAGCTCCTCATTCGTGGCAGAAGCTGCAGCTTTCTTTTTGGGCACTAAATACACAGTGTATAGGTTTATATATAGATGTATATTAGATCATTTTTGAGGCAGGTTCTTGTATATAATTTTAACTTTTTGCCAGTGCAGTGCACACCACTCACATTTTTGCTCAATAATTGATTTAAGTGCTTGAAACCCGACATGTTTACAAACTAGTATGTTTACAATCAAATTGGGCAATTCAAAGGAAAGTTTTTAAATTGTGTATATTTTATATTCGCATTTCATTACTCAATAAAAACATTCAGACATTTATAGATTGCCACGCAGCTTATCTCTTTTTCTTAATAGCAGACACATTTGCTTTTTGTTATTACAGATTTACAGGCATTGCTTCGTGTTCAGCTGCCCCCCAAAAAAACATTGTTTCTATTATAAGTTCTTCAGTTTTGGAACAATTAAACAATTCTCTAAACTTTTCCAAGCTGTCTAGTACTTCATCTTGCATCCCTCAGCTTCACCTTAACGTCAGAGACGCTCCATCTATAGAAACTAAACTCTCCGATGTGCATTACAGGTCATCGCTGATGTTCTGGTCGATCCGTTCGCGGTGCCGTTCACAAGTCAAGCCCGTCTTGAGCTAAAGAGAAACATTTTGTGTCCGTGGAGCCGACTGACGCTTATCCAAGCGAGATAGATTTTCTTAAGTCTCGACACAATCGTGCTCGTGGAGTTGCCCCACCGATTTGAAGGCGCTCTTTTACTAATATAGCGCCTTTTGTGCCCTACAAGGACACGGAACTACACGGTTCGTTTACAGACGGGTACTGAGCACAGGTAAGTGAAAAGGCGATCACGTAGCTGAGTTTTCTTAAATAAAAGATCGATGCACTTTTGTTACATTTTCTCATTTTACATTCTAAAAATCAGATTTAAACAGAAATAAATGACAAGGCTTATTTCCACAATAAATCAAGAGAAAATATTCAAAAACTGGTGGAAAACGGAACATTAGAAACGTCATGGCATCAGAGTTCGATTTAAAATAAAAATAACCTGAACAACTATAGAAACAATTAATGTGACTACACTTCTGTTAAAAATGCATCCACTTATGTAGTTGTGTGCAAGAGCAGCCCCGGACGTACAGCTTCTCGCCTCAGTAGTTGTAACGAAATGACGGACCTCGGGCGCAGCGAGAGCACCGCGAGTTGTTATTTTGAAAGGTTCCTGAGGTAATGGCGCCCTCTGTTGGTCAACTTTAGAAGTTCTAAACCGTTCTCTGCCACTTCTAATAGACCAGTGGTTCCCAAACTCGGTCCTGGGGACCCCCTGTGGCTGCAGGTTTTTGTCCAAACCAGATTTACAATCGGTGATAATAATTGATATCAACTGATCTCATTTAATTAGCTGGTCTTTTTTACTCTTCTCTTATTCTGCATTCAGAATGGTTTTTACTTTTATAAGATATTTAGAAATATTTCTTTTTTTTTCTAAAACTATAAATGTTTAACTCTCTTTTATTGTTTTCCTATTATTTTCCCCTTTTCCTGTGTAGTTTGCTCCCTTCATTTAACCCCAATAGTGACAATCAACAGCCAGCAGAGCAGACACCCGGGATGATGAAAGCTGTGACTTCAGTGTCAGACTCCCTGATTAGTAAATAATCAATTAAATAACCAGAGCATCTGGAAAAGCAGAATGAAAATTAGGTTGAAAATACTGTTAACGACTTAAAAAAAACCTACACATTCCCCCATATAACTGCTTATTACATTTTAATAAAAATCTACCAAACTTAGCTTGGAATTTCTACATTGACTCCAAAACTCCAAAACTGGGAAATAATGACTCACTTAATTAGGCTAAGAGTCCAAAGAAAAAAGGAAGTTGGTTGGAACAAAAATCTGCAGCCACAGGGGGTCCCCAGGACCGAGTTTGGGAACAGCTGTAATAGACCAGGGGTGGGCAAAGTGAAGGGCTGCAGTGACTGCAGGTTTTTGTTCCAACCCAGTTGCTTATTTAGGAAACAATTGTCCCCAATAATTTAATTTCATGGCTTGTTAGTGCTTTAACTCTGCCAAAAGCCTCTCCGCTTTGTGTTCCATCCCACACAAAAACAACTGTAAATGTTAGTCTGGTTTTAAAATCTGCTTTTCTCCCATATTACAGAATCAAAGAGTACTGGCCCATAAAAATCAGATACAAGACAGCATCCACCTCTTGATGGGACACCCCTCCATCTTAAGACATACACAGCCACTCATTCTGTTCAGTTTACAGCCCCTAAGAAGCTTATAGTGGATTTCCTTTAAGAAGAAGCTAGAATAATGTAAAAATGAAAACCTTAAGGACAAAACCGGGTATTAAATATCCAGTAACCAGTCTATAACACCAGTGCTAACTTTTGTGTCACCCAAGGGTGATGAGACCTCTGTCAAATGTATTGTGCAGAGGATCGCTGTTCTTTAAGAAAAGAAATGACACTAAGTCCCTGCATTGTAAAGCCTGTCCACCTCTTAGGATGATTGCTTCACATTCCAGCATTCCAGAGGTTTACACTCAAATCCCCTCAGAGATAAAAGCCATGGCTGCTCTGTTAATCCTTTACCTTGAGTTGATTAGTCACATCTGTAAATGTTGTAAGTGTAATGTCACCCAGGAAAGATCCCTGTGATTACTGTATGAGACTTAGGCATTGCAGGGGGCTTGGGCATTGGATGCAAACTTCAATGGGAAGACAGCCCAGGGGTAGGGCGTCCACTCACTCAGCCACACATACAGTTGTGCTTGAAAGTTTGTGAACCCTTTAGAATTTTCTATATTTCTGCATAAATAAGACCTAAAACATCATCAGATTTTCACTCAAGTCCTAAAAGTAGATAAAGAGAAACCAGTTAAACAAATGAGACAAAAATATTATACTCGGTCATTTATTTATTAAGGAAAATGATCGAATATTACAAATTTTTGTGAGTGGCAAAAGTATGTGAACTTTTGCTTTCAGTATCTGGTGTGACCCCCCTTTGCAGCAATAACTGCAACGAAGCGTTTCCGGTAACTTTTGATCATTCCTGCACACCGGCTTGAAGGAATTTTAGCTCATTCCACCATACAGAACAGCTTCAGCTCTGGGATGTTGGTGGGTTTCCTCACATTAACTGCTCGCTTCAGGTCCTTCCACAACATTTCGATTGGATTAAGGTCAGGACTTTGACTTGGACATTCCAAAACATTAACTTTATTCTTCTTTATTCATTATTTGGTAGAACGACTTGTGTGCTTAGGGTCGTTGACTTGCTGCATGACCGACCTTCTCTTGAGATTCAGTTCATGGACAGATGTCCTGACATTTTCCTTTAGAATTCTCTGATATAATTCAGAATTCATTGCTCCATCAATGAAGGCAAGCCGTCCTGGCCCAGATGCAGCAAAACAGGCCCAAACCATGATACTACCAGCACCATGTTTCACAGATGGGATAAGGTTCTTATCCTGGAATGCAGTGTTTCCCTTTCTCCAAACATAACGCTTTTCATTTAAACCAAAAAGTTCTATTTTGGTCTCATCCGTCCACAAAACATTCTTCCAATAGCCTTCTGGTTTGTCCACGTGATCTTTAGCAAACTGCAGACGAGCAGCAATGTTTTTTTTTGGAGAGCAGTGGCTTTCTCCTTGCAACCCTGCCATGCACACCATTGTTGTTCAGTGTTCTCCTGATGGTGGACTCATGAACATGAACATTAGCCAATATGAGAGAGGCCTTCAGTTGCTTAGAAGTTACCCTGGGGTCCTTTGTGACCTCACCGTCTATTACACACTTTGTTCTTGGAGTGATCTTTGTTGGTCGACCTCTCCTGGGGAGGGTAATAATGGTCTTGAATTTCCTCCATTTGTACACAATCTGTCTGACAGTGGATTGGTGGAGTCCAAACTCTTTAGAGATGGTTTTGTAACCTTTTCCAGCCTGATGAGCATCAACAACTCTTTTTCTGAGGTCCTCAGAAATCTCCTTTGTTCGTGCCATGATACACTTCCACAAACATGTGTTGTGAAGAGCAGACTTTGATAGATCCCTGTTCTTTAAATAACACAGGGTGCCCACTCACACCTGATTGTCATCCCATTGATTGAAAACACCTGACTCGAATTTCACCTTCAAACTAACTGCTAATCCTAGAGGCTCACATACATTTGCCACTTACAAATATGTAATATTCGATCATCTTCCTCAATAAATGACCAAGTATAATATTTTTGTCTCGTTTTTTTAACTGGCTTCTCTTTATCTACGTTTAGAGCTTGAGTGAAAATCTGATGATGTTTTAGGTGATATTTATGCAGAAATATAGAAAATTCTAAAGGGTTCACAAACTTTCAAGCACAACAGTAACACACACAACATCGATTTAGAATCTTCACATGTATTTTGGGACTTTGATCACCTTCTCAAGTTGGTATTTAGTAGATACACCTTTGGCAGCCATGACAGCCTTGAGTCTGTGTGCACAGCTCTCATTCTGACAGCTTTGCACAGCTGGACACTGACATTTTTTTCCATTAACCTTTGCAAAGCGGGCTCTGTCCGGTTGCAGGATGAATGTGAGTGAACAGCCTTAATCAAATCCACCCACAAATTCTCTGTTATACTGAGATCTGGACTCTGACTCGGCCACTCCAGGACATTAACTTTGCTTTTTTTTAAGCTGTTCCTATCTAGCTTTGGCTTTATTCTTTGAGTTGTTGTCTTGATGGAAAACAAATCTTTTCTTAAGGTGCAGATTTCTTGCAGACTGCATCAGGTTTTCCTTCAGGACTCCCCATTGTCTTGTTGCATTCATTTTATCTTCTACCCTCAGAAGCCTTCTAGGTCCTGCTGCAGAAAAGCATCTCCACAGCATGATGCTGCCACCCCCATGTTTCATGGCAGGGATGATGTGTATTTGGTAATATGCAGTGTAACATCGAAGAGCAGAGTGGTGACTTTGTGGCTATGGATGTGCGCTGGTATCTGGAAAGTTGCAGGTTCAAATCCTGCTACTGCCAGAAGGGATCCTACTCCATTGGGCCCTTGAGCTACAGCTTTAAACTGAAAACTGCTTCAGGGATGCTGTACAATGGCTGACCCTGTGCTCTGACCCAATACCCCAAAACCCCAAAGGTTACATGAAAAGACAATTTCCCCCAAGGGATTGACAAAGTAAATCATATTTAAAAAAAAAAGTCTGATAGCCACAGAGCTCAAATTTGATCTCATTAAATCACAGGACCATCTTCCTGCTGACTTGTGAGTCTCCAATGTGCCTTCTGGCAAACTCCAGCAGAGATGCTGCGGCCATGTTTTATCTTTACCAATCTCCCATAAAGCTGCAACTGGTGAAGCACCCATTGTTGTCTCCAATCTCAGCCACTGCAGCCTGCATATCTTCACAGTTATCGTATGGCCACCCACACTAGTCTTCTTCTTGCATGATCACGTAGATTTATTTTACGGCCTGCGCTAGCCAGATTTACGAGAAGTTGTACTGTAGTCTTCCACTTCTTAATGATTGATTTAACTGAACTCCAGGGCATATTGAGTGAATTGGATATTTTCTCAGCCAAACATAACACAAACAACAACGATTTAGAATCTCATAACTATTCACCTTCTCAAGTCAGTATTTAGTAGACACACCTTTGGCAGCCATGAGAGCCTCGAGTCTGTGTGCACGGCTCTCATTCTGTCAGCTTTGCACTTCTGGTGATTTAACTGAACTCCAGGGCATATTCAGCGAATTGGATATTTTCTTATGTCTATTCCCTGACTTTTCAAGCATTTTTTTACTGAGTTGCTTGGAGTTTTTTTTAGGTCTTGATTGTGTACGTAAGGCCATGATATTTCATCTTCCTGTTCATCTTTTCCCACTTCTATGTAGAGTTGATTTGCTTGATCAACCTTCTCCAAACAGCTCGGCCCTGCACCTCCTCACCAGTCAAGCCCTTTTCCTTTTAGATCTTCTTTTACTTTATCAATCCACCTCCATTTTGGCCCCCCTCACTTTGTACTTCCATTTTCATCTTTGTTTTGGCCTCATATTCATTGTCTCTCTTCATCACATGTCCATACCACTTCAACCTACTTTCCTGTAGTTTCTTAGATTTTTCTCCCACTTTTGTTGTATCTGTGATTGTCTAGTTTCTTTTTCTGTCATTTTTTGTAACTCCACACATCCTTCTCACACTTCTTATTTATTCCACATCTAACTTCTCCTGTGCTCCCTTTACTGCTCATGTCCCAGCTCCATGAGTTATTGCTAGTCTCACGACTGTCTTAAAAATTTGACCTTTGACCTTCGCTTTAATTCTTCGATCACACAATACTCCTGATACCTTCTTGCAATTGTTCAATCTGACCTGCAGTATATGGGTTATCTCTGCATCTAATTTTCCAACATGGGCTACGACTAATCCTAGATTTTTAAATGTATCAAGTCTTTTCAATTGTTCTGACTGCAGGCTAATTTTTGAATCCTGATCATCATTAAATCTCATATATTCTGTCTTCTTCCAATTTATTTTCAACCCTCTATCTTCCAAAGCCCTTCTCCATTCTTCCAAAGTTTCTCTCCACTTCCTCTTGTCTGGTGCTACACAACACAATGTCTTCAGCAAATAGCATACACCATGGGCACTGGTCTTTTATCCCCATGACTCAACACATCCAGAACAAAATCAAAGAGGTACGGACTTAAGGAAGATCCCTGGTGCAGACCGACTCTAACTGGGATCTTGTCTCTTACCCCAGTACTGTTTTTAACCCGAGTCTTCACTCTCTCATACATATCCTGGACCTTTCTCTCTCATGCACTTCCAGACCTCTTGACATGGCACTCCAAAGCCTTCTCCAAATCAATAAACACCATACTGCATGCAATTCTTTCTGTTTTTCTTGATGCTTCTCTATCAGCTGTTTAAATGCATCAGTTGTTCCTCTCTGTGATACAGCAGGTCAAAAAGAATGGCCAGTTTTTACAGTAAATAAATAATCACCACACTCGCAGCTTATAGAGGGGGCGTAGTAGTGTGGCTGGAGCGGTTCCAGGGCGCGATACGGGCTTGGGATTTTCCATACTGAAGTGCACAGGTGTGGGGTCGCCCTTGTCCATAACTGATGCTGGGAGCTGCTCGTTGCTGCACCTGTGCCACGTCTCCATTATAAATAGTAGGAGCGTTAGTGTGGAGAAGAAGGCTGGAGAAGGAGAGCCGATGAAAGCAAGCGAGAGCAGGCTTGCTGGAGGTTGCATGCAGCTGGTAGGAGAGCACCTGAGGAGGAATGTTAGGCTGACACTCTGGGGGGCAGAATGAAGCATTCGCTCCAGCTGAGCAGTTTTGAGGAGCTGGAGTGATTGCCAGAGTGGACGACTTGCAGTGGAAGGCAGCGGCAGTCAGGGAGTCTTGGGAGAGTTGAGCCCCAGCATGAGCGCCCTGGCCGCTGGGGAACCCAAGTTTTGGTCTGACTAGAGCTCTATGTAGCCGGGGAATGGAAGGCTACAGGACCAGAGTAGAAGACAGCTACATTTGCAGATAGGACGACTCCCCTGTTGCAGGGCCCATATGGGAGAAGCAGGGGAGCCACCAGGTAGAAAGAAGAAAGCACCATGTTTTTAAAGAAGGGACTGCTTCCAGCCAGTATTTTAACCTCAGTTTTAAATGGAGTTATTTGGGAATTTTGACCTTTTTTAATGGATTATTTATTTAATGACTTTGATGCACTGCACTGTTTATTGGGACACTGTTTGGTTTTGAATGGTTTTGGTTTTGTTTTAAATAAAAACACTTTTGCACTTTGCACCTTTCATTTACTTCGTTTTGTGTTCTCATTGTCCAGCTCATCCGATTACATTACTGATGGTGTCGGGTTCAAGGGGCTCCCGAAAGAGAGACGGGAGCTTGGAGCTAGACCCGCATTGTCATAATCTCCCTGACATAAAACCAAACTACTCCTCCTCTATGGTGGTCTCTTCTCTAAGCATTGGTTAAGCTGCCATGATACTGACTCACCATAAACTAGACCTTCCAGATAAGGTGCATTGATAGGATAATCAATTGAAACCCCAAACAGGAGATCTAATTGAAGCAATTATTGAATTCTAAAACCAATTGGCTGCACCAGTGATGAATCATATTATTGGGGATGAATAATGTGGAGATCACTTATTGGGTGTTTTATATTTGTAATTACTTTGGACCACTTTGCAGAGATCTGTTTTCACTGTGTTTATAAAGAGTCCTTTTATGTTCATCAGTATCAAAAAAGCCAAGTTAAATCCATTGTGATTCAATGTTGTGTAGTAATAAAAAGTGGAAAAGTTCCACGGGAATGAATACTTTTTATAAAGACTGTAATCTAGTTCAGGATCCTGGGAATAGAACTCATTTTAATTGTGTTGGACAAATGGGGTACAGTATGGAGGCACAGGTTACTCCAATGGGGCCTTCTTTAGGATGCTGGAAGAAAACCTACACAGACGTTCATAGAACATGCAAACTTCACTAAGCTACTGACCAGACTTTTTTTTTTTTTTTTTTAAATTAGTTTTATTGCAATCCATACAAAGTAATCTAGTTTTTACAAAAAGAAAAATTGAGTTAAGAACAGATCGATCCCCACCCTTGAGAGAGAGAGCAAGCCAAACGGCATAAAAATTTTACGGCTTTTAACCATACCTAAATTAATAAATTATCTGTGCTTCATGAACTTATTTTAAAATATTACTGATTAGATCCTGCCATGTTTTGAAAAAAGTCTGCACGGATCCTCTAACTGAGTATTTGATTTTTTCCAATTTCAAATAATATAACACATCGGTTTCCCACTGACTTAAAAGAGGAGAGTTTGGGTTCTTCCAGTTTATCAGAATAAGTCTGCGTGCCAAAAGTGTAGTGGATGCAATTACAATTTGTTTGTCTTTCTCCACTTTAAGCCCCTCTGGAAGAACCCCAAACACAGCTGTTAATGGGTTAGGAGGGACTGTGAGTCCAAGGCTATCTGAAAGGTAATTAAAAAAAGTTTGTCCAGAATAATGTTAATTTGGTGCAGGCCCAGAACATGTGACCCAGCGAGGCTGGGACTTGGTTGCAACGTTCACAGGTTGGTTGACCAGACATTATTCTGACGTTAGAATAAAGCAGCTGTGCCAACCACTGTGCCATAGAGATGCCACAATAAATCAAGTAGTTTGATATTTTACACGTAAACTAGCACTGTTACGATAACAGAATAAATTTAAAATTAGGCGATATCCCTTACCTTACATGCACCTTCAGTGCCTTTCCTCAGGTATCCTCATGTGTCTGAACCTCTCTTTTGACCAGCGCTCCCTCTCTCAAGTATGTTCCTGTAAAGCCTGCTTCTCAGATTCGGTCATTCTGAGGCACCTTGCTTGGCTTCTGTCTGCTTTTATACTTTGTCTTTGAAGGCGACTCCCAGTGTGCCGCCTATGCCTTTACTCCTCCACATGTGTTTAACACTGACACTTCCTCTTTCGATCGTGTCACCAAAGCCAAACTCACCAATCACATGGCTCGGAGGAACCGCACACACACACACACACACAGACCTTAGCATTTTATTATATAGATGATACACTGAATCAGATCACACACTGAGCTGTAGTGATTTGGAATTTCACATTTCTTATTACTTTATCCACCTTAAATGCAAAATATAAATGAGTCATTTTTTTGTACATTTCTTTCTTTTTATTTCATTTTTTTATTGAAAAAGAAAAAATAAAACGGGTAAAATATATACATCCAACTTAAAAACAAACGAGACAAACTACAACACAAAATATTCGTTGTCAGGCCCTCCGTGTCAAAGGGCGAATTCAGTGTAAAATTTGTATAAAAACATAGCTCAAAAATTACATGAAAGAAAAAAAATATATATATACATTCCCATAAGCCCCCCTATCAGTTTCATTCAAGTCAAAATGAACTCAAGTCTCAGAAAGAGAAATGAAATGAAAATGCCATCCCTGCCCCAGTGATCAATAAATTCATATTTACGTCTGCATTTTTAAAGTTCTTCTTTTCAGTTGAAGATGCTGGTTTGTACAAAATGTGGTCCCAGCATTAATGTAAGAATAAATGAACAGAATATTACACAAATCAGTTTGTTTTTACACAGTAGAAATATTCATCTTGCTGGTTTCATAATTCTCATCTATTAGTCCATACAAGTACATCATAAGTTTCCAAACTGTTATAAAAATGACAAATGCACAAATATTTCCTGAAATATATAAAAAAAAAAAAAGCAGATAGCACGAGCAATGTCTGTTAAAAATAAAATATAACATCTTATTAGGTTTTAAATTGTCGAAGCCTCTTTCTTGTGTGGTGTTCCTGCTGTACCAACTCCTTTGGGCGTCTGACTGGCAGTCTTGACTTCATCCATCTTGTTGATGGTAAGCCTTTCAGATTCTCCCAGGTAACATCTAACCCGCAGTCAGTAGAGGGTTTACAAAATGTATTCTCTATAAAGGCAACTAGAATTAACATCTTGTATTTTAAGCTTTTGATAATCCACAGGTATTCCTTGGATGTCAGTATCACTGCTTTGTTTCATTTGTTCTTCTTAGCTGTCTTTACAAAAATCCATTCAGATTCGTTCTTCAGCAGTACTTTACTTCTGACATATGAAGCACGGGTAACACAAAGACGTAACCACACAGACGTAAAAATTCAAATTATACATATTGATTGTAAATACTGAAATGTAATATATATATAGCATTAAAAAAACAGCCCAGATTTAAAAAATTGTGCTTGGTTGACATTATAAAATGTAATACAGCAATGCAGCTGACATGAACCATTTGTTGCATCCACAGCTCTTTTGAAAGCTCTTTCAAAGTCCAGTTGCTGCTCTGTGGTCTCTGTTTTGCGATTTTTTTTTTTAACGTTCTCTTCAACTTGTTTAAATAAACGTTCAGATTTCACTTTCTCTCTCATCTTTATGACCAGTGGGACTCTTAATGACTCTTATGCAGTGCAGTGTAGGATGTCAATTTCTTTATCCAGCACTTTACTCCATTTTGGGTCCAGCAGAGGCCATTAGTTCATGAAGTGCAACTTAAGCGCTTGAGGCGCTCGAATCATGAATGCCCCCCAGCGCACCTCACTCAGAGTGTAAAGGTGCTCCAGCAGTGCATTCCAGTGTCATATTCCATGTAATGAGTTCTGTTTCTCAGATTTTTACCAGGAAGAAGCAACATTCAGAATAATCTTGATGGCCATTGAAAAGCACGGAATCTGTCCTACTGTGTAAGCCAGGGATCGGGTTGGGGCTTTCAAAGCAAACAGGTAGGCCACAGTGTGCACAAGCCTAGCAAGGAAAAAAATCCGAAAATGGAGTTTAGCGATTGATGGACTGGGGTCCAGCATGCAGTACAATACGCCGATGAACAGGAAAGGATAGACGCACTCCATGTCATTACGGTGCAGCCTGTAAGAAAATGAAATACGGTGGTGAGAAAATGACAAAAATAACATGGCAAAACAGATCATTAATGTAATAATTGTCAGGTAAAAGTGAAAACAGTTGGGTTGCAAATTAATTTGTGATGGTGTGCTCTGTCATGGACAAACTCAAGGATAATTGATTGCTTTGTGGAAGAGGAGCTCTGCGGTTAAGGAATCATCCTGTGATTCTTGTGTTTTAACATCTTAGTAGATGGTATTGAGGTTCCCATGAAGCCTCACTTCATCCAAGACTTTTTACATTTACTGATTGGGCTGACACTTTTCTCCAAGGTGACTTACAACATTTGATACAACTGGTTACATTTCTTTTTGGTTTTCCAGTTGGAGCACAGGCAGGTCAAGCGACTTGCTCAGGGTCACACAGCGTCCGCAGCGGGATTTGGAGCCACAACCTCAGGGTTTGAAATCCAAGCTTTGGATAAGTAAATGTAAGTGGCTCCAGCCTCGTACATGCATTGGGGCGAGGGATGTGATGCTTTCATTAAGCTTGAGAAAATACGATTCTCTACTCTCAGCAACGTTCATAAAGTGTATTCCATCTGGCAGCCCTTTCTGGATTATTTTGCAACATTTATCAGCCCTTCTTAAATTTTAGATGTGCTTCTCTGTCCTCTTCAAATATTTTTTCTAACATTTTGTGAGGTTATGAGACTTCCCAGAACACCACCAGAATGTCTCAGGGAAGAAGAAGATCAAATTGAAACTCTCCTGACAAGAGAGACAGAGAGATACAGACAGACAGACATATTTTTTATGCAAGCGTGGCAGTGAATAGTTTGTCCTGCGTTTGTTACGTGTAAGGGTAACAGGCAAGGGCATCACGTAAAAAAAGGAAATAGTGACCTGGGCAAAAGCATTTCTTATCCAGGGCACTGTGGTGCAGGTGAACCCTTGGTGCTCATGCTCTCCTGTACTGTCATATGTGACCACTTGCCAGCTTGACACCATGCAAAATATGTCAACATGTCAATACATGCATAAGTATTTTAGGATCGCTTTATGGGTACCCCCTTTGTAATATCTACATATATACCATGATAGATAGATAGTTAGATAATGCCCTGCCTCTCTATATTTCTGCCTTCATTTTTTTCTCTCTATAATAGAAGGCAACTCTTTTCATCATCTCTATATTATGATTTCGAGAAATATTTGTTTCCCCAGATATCACTTTTGAATTTATGTAGTTTTCCCTGATTACTTAATTGTTTTTTATTCTGTGTTTTGGTAACATACAAAACGTATAAAGAAAGTTAAAAAAAATAATATACATATATATTACATAGTTTACTGTCAAATAATGCAAAGAGCACGCAACACGTGTTTTGCCCTTATTTTGGCTCATCAGACATACACATTCCACTGCACCTCTCGCGGGGATCAAACATCGGACGTCAGCGTCAGAGACAAAGTCCCTTTACGCTGCACAACAGTGTGTGGTTCGTTTATTTGACAGCCGATGTCTGAGGTTCGATTCCCGCGAATGAATTTCTTTGCATTATTTGACAGTAAACTATGTAACATTCTATGATCTGCTTCTCACAACTGAGAGGGCCCGTGGTGGATGTTTGCCAACTGGCAGACCAACCACATGCGTTACCTGATAGGTAACCACCCATACAATCAGATCGGGACTCAGACTACAAATGCTAATATATTATATATATTATATATAAAATATTCAGGGATACTGGGGACTTTCCTGTGCTGAGCACACACACACACACACACCAAAAGTCACGCACATTGCAACATATTAACTCAACAAACATCTTTGATGATGTACACAGAAAACCTCTGAGAGAAACTTACCACTTACAGAACAACCAAACAATACAAAACAACATCTAGCCATGACATTCAGAACAAAGCCTCTGGAACCTGGAGGGCCACCCCTTGAACAAACTGACTACTTTTATTTTATATAATGCCTTGCCATAGCGAACAAAATCCAAAGGCATTTTACAAGTATGGCACAAACAGTACAATGGAACAGACGAGACATCAAACCAATGATAGGAAGTCTAATTTAACCATACAGTACAACCTCAGCTACTCTGTGTGGAAAGTCACAGGCACTGCTACTGCCTTCTTTCTTTCTCTTATCTAGCACATTGTTAGGCTTAGATTATACAGGCTGGTGCTGGCAAATACATGCAAAGTAGGCCCATTAAAAACACTCAAAGTGATAACAATTTGTGTCTACTTGCATGTCAGATGAACTCGCCCAGGGCAACACTCCCTACTCTGCTGCCTGCCCTGTCCCGAGGTAACAGCAGGACTCAGAATTAGGGCCCTGAGAATGCAGAACAAACCCCTCAGCCAGAGTAGCCATCAGAGAACTCAACAGCTAATCGGGCTTCTAACTGTGAAGGAGCTTCTTATAAGGAAGGAGACTTATTCTCTGTGTCTCTTTCTCTGCATTTCCACATTGTTGTTTTTCTTACATAAATCTACTGTATCAGTTACAATGAAGAATGAATTTGTATTTCCCTGGGGACAGCAGAGTAGTACAGATGTAAACACTTCACAGATCTTGTGTCCTGGGTTTAAATCCTCTGCTTGGTCAGTATCTCTGTGCATTGTGGGTGTTCTCCTCCATTATTTCTGTGAGTAGATTGCATTCCTCTAACATGCCAAAGATGTGCTGGTTGGCTCTTAAATGTTTTTTAATGTGAGCAGGCCCAGCGAAGGGCAAAGCAGACAAAGTAAGAAACAAGCCACCTTGTGACAAGTTAAAGATTGCATGTTTTTAGATGTTCCTGCTGTTAAAGTTCCTCATTTTTGTTATTTCAGTTTTGTGTGTAATTATAATAAAATGACCCTTCTGTTTTTTAGTCTGAGAACTTTTGCTTTGTCCTTTCCAGAACAGAAAGCTAAAAATCATGAGCATGTAGTTTGTATAAGTACAACTAATTATTACACACATTACAACAAGTTATTAAAGAGTCCTTACCGAATTATGACTAAATTCAAATTTTATTAACCAAAAAGAACATGAATGCTCCTTAACTCATAAAGAATACAGTTTTGATTCTAATGAAAAACTGTCTTCTTACATTCTGAAACATGCATCCTGATGAAGATGTCCAAGCAAACTTTCTGACCCCGCTTCAGGATCACAAAGGAGTCCACACAGCAAATACACAATAAGACAGGCAAGAGTGAAGGGTGAGTCACCAAAGGGGGCTGGCCAGCACATTTAGGGGTCCTTGCATGACCACACGCTGACTTCAGGAGAGACACAGCATCTCTTCACCCTACTGCTATGAACGGCCATGTCATAGACAAGGAGTAGAAGGACTAGAAGGCTGTGGGTGTGTTTCGTGATCATAAAGTTCAGCAAGTGAAATCTTTAAAAAAAAAAAAAAAAAAGGCAGCAAAGATCGCCTTTACAAAGGAACTGTCCTCTTCTAATGTGGATAATGTCTTAGCTACCTTTTAAAATATTTATTGAAAATCATTTTAACTTGTCCTGTTACTTGTTGGTAAGGAAACACTAGAGTCTCCTATGATAAAAAAAAATTGTGGGCAAAAAGTTCTGGAGTTCAGTGAGATTGGCTTTGACTGACAAAAGCAACATCCTTACAGAATTTGACAAAAAGTGTCTAAGACTTTCTTCAGCAGCATTACAACAAAGCATACATGTCAGTCAGTCATTATATTAACACAGGGTCACGGGGGGCTGCTGGAGCCAATCCCAGCCAATACAGGGTGCAAGGCAGGAACAAACTCCGGGCAGGGTGCCAACCCACCACAGGGCACACACACACACACCCACACACAATTCAGGATCGCCAATGCCCCTAACCTGCATGTCTTTGGACTGTGGGAGGAAACCCACACAGACGCAGGGAGAACGTGGAAACTCCACGCAGGGAGGACCCAGGAAGCGAACCCACGTCTCCTAACTCCTAGAACCACAATCCTTCTGAATGATATCAACTACTAATCTTCAATTCTGGTCAAGTGTTTCATTGTTATCTTTCTGTGGAAAGTTAACAGTCATGTATGCTGCATTTACAAGCCTCCCAGTGGGAAATTTTTATGTAAAATGGTGGTTCCCAGTAGGCCAGTGTTTTCAGAGAAAATGTAGCTGAAAATGTTACCACTACCTTAATTAGCCAAACTCAAACTATGATGTAACATCACTTTTAAAAAAACAATAACCAGATGAGATAAAAACATCATTTTTATAATATTATTGTTCATGCAGGATGTGATACACGTCTAATATGTAAGTTTATTTTATTTTGCAGAAAAAAAACCAAAGTTAGCCGTTAATTACTTTTTATATGAATCAAACAACAAGTAGATTGTGATCTCCTGATTCTCCTCAGACACCACTAGGAAATTCACACAACCACAATGAGGTAGGAATGTGAGACATTACAAGTGGTCGTCTTCTTCTTCTTCGTCGTCATCTTTTCCTAATTCTAAGTGGGGTCAATGTGCTTGACAACACCTTACAATACAATTTATTTTTTGTATATCTCAAAATCACACAAGAAGTGCAGCAATCGGCTTTAACAGGCCCTGCCTCTTGACAGCCCCCAGCCTTGATTCTCTAAGACAAGGAAAAACTCCCAAAAAAACCATAGTGGGGAAAAAATGGAAGAAACCTTGGGAAAGGCAGTTCAAAGAGAGACCCCTTTCTAGGTAGGTTGGGCATGCAGTGGGTGTCAAAAAGAAGGGGGCCAATACAATACAATACACAGAACAGAACAAAATTCATCCTCAATACAGTATAAAAATAAAAATATTACAAGTACAGAACAGAATTTAACAGTAAATGATATCACATAAAACTTCTCGATAAAGCTCAGTCCTGCACCACCCCCTTAACACTCAGACTCTTTTCCTTCAAGGCTTCCTTTACTCTATTGATCCACTTCTGCTTTGGCCTCCCTCACTTTCTCTTCCCCTGTTCTTCCAATGCCATCACCCTTTTCCCCTAAGTATTTAATGTCCTTCCTCATCACATGTCCATACCACTTCAAGCTACTTCACTGTACGTTCTTAGATTTCTCTCCCACTTTGTTATACCTTTGATTGTCTCTTTTCTTATTCTGTCCTCCTTTGTAACTCTGCAAATCCATCTCAGCATTCTCATCTCTTTCCAATCCAACTCCTTCTCTCTTTACTGCCCATGTCTGAGCTTCACACATCATACACTTTCTTAAAAACCTTACATTTAACCTTTGCCTTAATTGCACAATACTCCTGACACCTTCTTCCAAATGTACTCTGTCAGTTATGTCTGCATCCAATTCTCCATCTTGTGCTACCACTGACCCTGCATATTTAAGCTTATCCATTATTCAGCTCTCCCTGCAGGCTAACTTCTGAATCATGATCTTCAGTAGCCTCCTTAGCATTACATTTTATCTTTAAAAAAAATAAAAAATAAAAAGCTTAGCAATTTTTGGCTTGAAAAAATTACATTTTTTATTAAACCTCATCTTTCTACTGTAAAATGTGCAAAATACTAAAAGTACAAAATCAGAAGTGTAATAATGATACTACTACTACTAATAATAATAATATGAACAGCACACTGCACATGTGCAAATGACAAGAGTGTCACTTTCAGAGTCCCAGAACCACTTTCGGTTTCACTAACCGTTTCAATTTCATTGCCTGAAGACAGACTTACTTCGTCATCCCTGCTGATGAGAGGCATTTCTTACGAGGCACCATTATGAGGCTGCCCGAGTAACACTTTTAGCACTAGTGATGCTTGGGTCTAACACTAAGGAGGTTTTAACCTCAAGTATTCTGTCTTCTTCCTATTTACCTTCAATCCTCTCTCCTACATAGCCCTTCTCCATTCTTCTAACTCGCTCTTCATGTTCCTCCTTTCTGGTGCTGCACAATACAATATCATCAACAAGAAGCATGCATCTGGGGGGGTTGGCCTTTTATCCCACGACTCAACATATCCTTAAACAGATCAAAGAGGTAAGGACTTGAAGAAGATCCCTGGAGCAGACTCGTTAGGGTCTATTATTCTAACACAACTTCTAACCTGGATCCCCACTCCCTCATAATCATCCTCATACATTTTCTGGACAACCTTCACATACTTCTCTGGTACTCCCTTCTCCCTTATGCACCTCAAGATCTCTTGACATGACACTCTATCATACAGTATGCCTTATTCAATTCAAAAAACACCATATGCAAACTTTTCTGTTTTTCTTGGTGTTCTCTAACAGCTGTCTCAATGCAAAGACTGTATCAGTTGTTCTTCTGCTGAGGATAAAACCAAATAAATCCTCCTTTATGGCGGTCTAATTCTCAAAGCATTACTTTTCTTTAAATAAATTATTTTATGCCAGTTTGAATTCTATATACATATTTCTTTTTTTACATTTGATCTACTTTTTATGTTTCTTTATTAATATTTATGCTGGTGTAATAGTGCAACAGAATTTCCTTGAAATGACACCATAGCCAAGCATTTTTAACACGCACATTTTAACGGGCTATTGGAGCCTACTGGACAGTTTGGATTGTTTCACCAGAACTTAATATGTGGGCTATTTTAAGAGCTCTAAAGGTGGGATAAGTCGATTCAGTGTGTGTAACTGCAGTTGCTGTCTTTGTAGTAAGACGGGATTGGATGTGGGTTTTGTTTGCATGGTCATCCATTTGTATTCTTGAAGATGATTACAGAAAAAAAAATGCTGAAAAAGTGGCTGCAAAACAACTGAAGGCAGTCATGACTGCCAAAGGTGCATCTGCTGATTTGAAGGGGGTGAGCACTTATCATTTTATGTTTTATATGTGTAATTAATTCAGATCACTTTGCAGAGATCTGTTATCACTTTGATATTAAAGAATCTTTTTCTGCTGATCAGTGTGCCAAATGAAATCCTCCAGTGAGTCAGTCTTATATCAATAAAATGTGAAACTTCTAAGGGTGGGCAGGGGGGAAAAGCGTAAATGTGGTTTTATAACCACTCTACATGCATAGACACAGAACCATTATGATCAGGAAACAATTTCATATTATTTAAGGGAGAGAAAATTTGATTGTTGCTAAAGCAAAAGAAGAAAAAGCCTGGCAGGCATACAAATATTTTACAGTAGTAAAACGAGTCCAAAAACTCTTTAGAACCGCACAGTAGCTTGTCTGATAGTAAACATCAATCCATTTGTTTTTCAACATGCTTATCCTGTTTAGACTCACAGAAAGGCCAGTGCTCTTCTGAGAAGCCCCAGGCTATTGCAGGGTGCATTCATAGTTGGTCAGTTTCGAGTGACCAGCTACTCTGATGTTTGCCTTTGGGCTATTGTGAGGAAAACACAAGCAGACAGTGCTCCAGTCTGGAATTTGAACCTCACACTCCGGCAGCTTCAACACAGCAGTTCTCAATACTGCACCACAAGAGCAACCTATGCAAACTGTTAACTTCTTTAAGTAACTACATTAAGCTCTTACAGATACTAATACACAGTATATAGCAAGGGTGGTTAACTCTGATCCTGGAGAGCCAGTGTGACTGCAGGTTTTCAGTCTAACTGTCTTGTTTATTAGTGACTAGATTTTGCTAGTAATTAACCCAATTCATTTGCTATTTAAGACTCAGACCCTTTAAATCAGGCCTGAGCAACGCCAGTCCAGGGGAAACATTAATATTTCTCGAAATCATAATATAGCGATGATGAAAAGAGTTACCTTCTATTATAGAGAAAGAAAAAAATGAAGGCACAAATATAGAGAGGCAGGGATCTATCTATCTATCTGCCATGGTATATACATACATATATATATACACACACATATACATATATATACACATACATATATACATATATATACACACACATATATACATATATATACACACACATATATACATATATATACACACACATATATACATATATATACACACACATACATACATATATATACACATACATACATACATACATACATACATACATACATACATACATACATACATACATACATATATATATATATATATATATATATATATATATATATAGGAAGGGGGTACCCATAAAGGGATCCTAAAATACTTATGCATGTATTGACATGTTGACATATTTTGCATGGTGTCAAGTGGTCACATATGACAGTACAGGAGAGCATGAGCACCAGGGGTTCACCTGCACCACTGTGCCCTGGATAAGAAATGCTTTTGCCCAGGTCACTATTTTCTTCTTTTACATGGTGCCCTTGCCTGTTACCCTTACACGCAGCAAACGCAAGACAAACTATTCACTGCCACGCTTGCATAAAAAATATGTCTGTCTGTCTGTATCTCTCTGTCTCTCTTGTCAGGAAAGTTTCAATTTGATCTTCTTCTTGCCTGTGACATTCTGGTGGTGTTCTGGGAAGTCTCATACCCTCACAAAATGATAGAAAAAATATTTGAAGAGGACAGAGAAGCACTGCTGATGAAGCACTTATTGCTCAAGTAACCATTTTCTGCTTCATTTTAGTTGTTCCATTTGTTAAGATTTTGAACCCTTAATTTCTTTTTTTAGTCTTAAACAGCTGTATTCATTTAACTGCTTCTTATTAGCAATAAGATGCAAATGACAAAGGAATCAGCAGCTCTACATTTAGTTGTCTCCATTTCCAGCCGTGTGTGTTCATCGTTCACTCAGTTAGTCAGTCAGTCATTATCCAACCCGCTATATACTAACTGCAGGGTCATGGGGGTCTGCTGGAGTCAATCCCAGCCAGCACAGGGTTCAAGGCAGGAACAAATCCCAGGCAGGGCGCCAGCCCACCGCAGGGCACACACACCAACCACACACTAGGGACAATTTAGGATCGCCAATGCACCTAACCTGCATGTCTTTGGACTGTGAGAGGAAGCCGGAGTACCCGGAGGAAACCCACGCAGACATGGGAAGAACATGCAAACTCCTCATCATTCACCATTTGGTTTAATGAAGTAGTCAGAAGGAAACTGAAGAGAAAGTGGAGAACTGAAAATCACACATCCATTTTAGTCTTCCAATCACTTGAGTGATACATTTATCATTAGAGAGGGAAAATAATCTATGATTTAAGAATGAACTGATACGGTACAATTAAAACACTAACATGCCAAGACATTAAATAAGATCTGTTATATGGGGAGGTTTGCCTTCTAATTAAGCAACTGGGTTGGAACAAAAACCTGCAGCCACTGCGGCTCTTGGGTAAAGAGCGGATCATCCTTGGCATTTGGGGTGTGTTATCTATCCTCACCCTGCAGTGGATTTGAAAGGATGGATTTTATGCATGTGTCTCTATTTATACAGCATGTTTGTTTTTGCTACCAGAGGGCACCCCATGGCCTTTATTTCAGATGACTTCAGATATGGCCTTGTCTCAGTCCCAAAAGGGAGTTGTTCATTAATGGTGAACACAGCATTGCAACAACTTACACCTTTTCCAGCATGATCTATGATATTTATTCAATAAACTCTTCAGTCTGATCTGTGTGGAGTTCCTATTTTTTATTTGTGTCTTCTCCATGTTTTTCTGTAGGTGTCACAGTTTTCTTTCCACTACATTTAAAATGTGCATATCAGGTTAACTGGCCATTTTAACGTTTCCCGGTGTGCATGAGTTAGTACAGCAGTGTGTGTGTGAGTGTGCCCTGCTATCACCTGGTACCCAATTTTTGTAGATAAGTTTGAGTCCTTGTGATCCTGAATTGGACAAGGTGGGTAAAGAATAGGGATAAACAACAGCAGTTTGAAACAACATGGTCACTTAACTTGTTCCTGAGGGGCAAATAAGTCATGTTTGGCTGAAGTATGAAGTAACATCTCACGGATACATAATACTAATTCACAGACATGAAATAATATGTTTCACTAAACACATGTATTTTTCATCCATTACATCTTTTATTATTTAACATCTGTTGCTAAGTTAAAGCTTTTGGCTCAAGCTTCGGAGTAAGTATGGAGATGAACTTTAGTGAGCCAAAATGTGCCAAGCCTCAAGTCTGTGGCTTTACTAAATATTTCCATTCACCCTTTTTCTGTCATCCAAATGCTTGTCATTATTTAATGAATACGTTAGTCACAGTAATCTAGGATTTCTTAGAAAGTAACTTTTTTCTCCACCAACCTCAAAGTGCATATGTCGATTTCTCTCAACACCTTTTGTAACTTTACAATGTTCTTCTTTTGTTATAGTGAATCTCTACACAAGAACCTGATCTTTCATGTCTCTGACCTTATTTTATATCACCTTCATCAGTCACATTTCATTCTCATGCCCCATTAAGCTCCTCCAACAGTTTGCACCGGATCTCCCTTTAATGCCAGTGAGGTTGATTTAGAAGTCGTAATTGGAGGTCTGGGCGTCTTCTCTTCTAATACCCACTGTATCTACATCTTTACCAAATGTGCCAAACACAGTGGCCTACACAGCAATTTCCTCATCTGGGGCCTTATTCATAACACTGTGCGTAGAATTCACACTAAAACATGGCGTAAGGATAAAAGCGGAAATGTACGTGTGCACAAAAAAAATCCAGATGCATAAATCTGTGTGTTCGCCAACTGAATTGGACATTAAATGACCTTAGTATGTAAAACTGTAATAATAATAATAACAACAATAATTTGTTATTTATAGAGTACCTTTCCTATGCTCAAAGAGCTTATTCCTACTTATAAGACAGAGCAAGGTGAAGGACTAAAGTGTGAAGCAGCAGGAGCATCAAGTGATGTCTTGAACCTAGAATGGAGCAATGACAACACCCAATGCCACTAGTGCCCTGTGTTAACCTGGAGAGAGAAGACACTACACTGGGAAAGGTGGCATTTGTTTGAGAAGGAGGAGGTGAACAACCAGAGAGGACATTTGCCTGAAAGACTGAATCTGATCTGCTGTAGTGAAGAGATACTCGGGGCCAAGGGTGTCACAGAGGAGCAAAAGAGTGGAAAACCACAACATCCATCCAGCCATCCATTATCCAACTTGCTATATCCTAACTACAGGGTCACGGGGGTCTGCTAGAGCCAATCCCAGCCAGGAAACAAACCCTGGGCAGGGTGCCAGCCACCACAGGACGTGCACACACACACACACACAGACCAAGCACACCAAACCCAACAAAGCTTGCCAATCCTAGTCACCTAATTTTTCCAAAATAACACTGAGTTTTGTAAGTCCCTAATGTACCAGTCTCTACCACGCCACTTGGTAATTTATTCCATGTGTCTCTAAGTTCTATCCCAACACCAGTATGCTTGATTCAGCTAACCAGCTAGTCACCTAGCCTTTTACTAGTCAAATTGGCTGTACTAATAGTGCAGCAGACAAAATGTCTGAAGTCGTTTGGTTTAATTTTAGTTTTAAGGAGCTAGGAATCTATAGGATGCATGCCTGGGGCACAAATGAACATTAGACATTTCAGATAGGAATTGTGCTGAGGGCACCCAACATTAGCTGGTCTGTGTGTAGATTATTCTTCGATGGCTGGTCCTAAATAGAAGGAAATGTGAAAAATGTAAACAGATTGATTTGGCATGAAACTGCAACTCCAATTAAAGGTGTCAGTTGTCATCTGATTCTGAAGGTTTGTCTCCATTACATTATTCTCAAAGACCACCTTTCTTGTTTTGCTTTTGTTAATTTCAGTAGGTTTATTTATCTATTTTATTTAATTTCACCTTGACTCTTTACAGACATAGATTTTATAGAAAGGACAAACGGGTTTCACAGGAGATCTTTTTTTTGCTTTGTTATATCATTGCTGCAGGCCTTAAGAGTAGTGAGGAGAATTTTGGGAGGCACGCACCTGGTGTTCCTTGACCTTAAATGGTGCCTTGGGCTACAAAGTTAACGTGTGCCAGAAGACACGCCAGATAAGTGCAGACATGCTTTGATAAGTATTGATTTCAACTAGTAGTCAACCTGCCTTGAAGGAATGATGAAATATTAGGTAACACATATCATAAAAGAGGTGAGTCTAGAGGACAAATACCATACCACCCAGCCTCTAAGCAACAAAGAGAGAAGTGCTAAGAAAGTGAGGAGTGACTAAAAGTAAAATCACTATGGATGTGACTTAAAATGTGAACTAGCCGTCAAACAAGGACAGCTTGACGTGATTACAATAGCCAGAAAAGAAAAAAAACAAGATGTTTGGAGTGACTTCCTATGGTATATTAGCTACGGGATGAATCAGTCAAAAGCTGTTTTAGACTGACAAACTTATCTTCAACTTCTTGTTCTACTGAACACTTTGAAACCTTCATAATGTTCTACAGATTTCAACAACCCCTTACAGTCGTCTCAGTTCTTGGCTTCTCCTGTTTCTCATTTGAAATAGGAATGACTAAACTAGTGAAATTCTTTGATTAAATAGTGGTGCCATATTGCCATCCCTCAACAATGAGACTACATGACTAAAAGTCTTTCCCTTTAGCACATCTGGTTTTGTTATCTGAACATGCTGATCAGTATAAGATCAAAGCTTCAAGTCCAGGGTTGGGACTAGTAGATAAAGCATGAATCTAATGTATTTAGGACTACACTCTCAGCCTTAGCTCCTTAATGTGTATGATGTCTGCATGTTTAATTTCCCTGCGTGTCTATGTGGTGTTTGCTCATTTTTTTTCCAAGGGGTTTTTCTCCTGGTACTGCAGCTTCCTTCTGTATACTAAAAAATGTGCATTAGGCTAACTGGTATCACTAAGCTGCTCCGTGATGGACTGGTTTCCTCTCTGTTATGATTCTAAGTTGTAGTCCTTCCTGAGACTGTTTTGCAGTCATTTCTCTTTCTAAAATTATTTTTGACTTTGTTTGATATTGGTATCTTTGTGACATCACTTCACTTCTGTGTTGTGCTTCTGAGTGCATGCTCCACCATTTTGGGTATTTTTGCATGGTGCCAGTTGATCCAACTCCATTGCTACAGCATGATGACTTGACATTTGACTCATGACGTCATTATCATGACCCTGTTTAAGATGGTGGCATGTTAGTGTGGGTGTTCCATATTTAGGATTTACAGTGGTGTGAAAAACTATTTGCCCCCTTCCTGATTTCTTATTCGTTTGCATGTTTGTCACACAAAATGTTTCTGATCATCAAACACATTTAACCATTAGTCAAATATAGCACATGTAAACACAAAATGCAGTTTTTAAATGATGGTTTTTATTATTTAGGGAGAAAAAAAATCCAAACCTACATGGCCCTGTGTGAAAAAGTAATTGCCCTCTGAACCTAATAACTGGTTGGGCCACCCTTAGCAGCAATAACTGCAATCAAGCGTTTGCGATAACTTGCAATGAGTCTTTTACAGCGCTCTGGAGGAATTTTGGCCCACTCATCTTTGCAGAATTGTTGTAATTCAGCTTTATTTGAGGGTTTTCTAGCATGAACCGCCTTTTTAAGGTCATGCCATAGCATCTCAATTGGATTCAGGTCAGGACTTTGACTAGGCCACTCCAAAGTCTTCATTTTGTTTTTCTTCAGCCATTCAGAGGTGGATTTGCTGGTGTGTTTTGGGTCATTGTCCTGTTGCAGCACCCAAGATCGCTTCAGTTTGAGTTGACGAACAGATGGCCGGACATTCACCTTCGGGATTTTTTGGTAGACAGTAGAATTCATGGTTCCATCTATCACAGCAAGCCTTCCAGGTCCTGAAGCAGCAAAACAACCCCAGACCATCACACTACCACCACCATATTTTACTGTTGGTATGATGTTCTTTTTCTGAAATGCTGTGTTCCTTTTACGCCAGATGTAACGGGACATTTGCCTTCCAAAAAGTTCAACTTTTGTCTCATCAGTCCACAAGGTACTTTCCCAAAAGTCTTGGCAATCATTGAGATGTTTCTTAGCAAAATTGAGACGAGCCCTAATGTTCTTTTTGCTTAACAGTGGTTTGCGTCTTGGAAATCTGCCATGCAGGCCGTTTTTGCCCAGTCTCTTTCTTATGGTGGAGTCGTGAACACTGACCTTAATTGAGGCAAGTGAGGCCTGCAGTTCTTTAGACGTTGTCCTGGGGTCTTTTGTGACCTCTCGGATGAGTCGTCTCTGCGCTCTTGGGGTAATTTTGGTCGGCCGGCCACTCCTGGGAAGGTTCACCACTGTTCCATGTTTTTGCCATTTGTGGATAATGGCTCTCACTGTGGTTCGCTGGAGTCCCAAAGCTTTAGAAATGGCTTTATAACCTTTACCAGACTGATAGATCTCAATTACTTCTGTTCTCATTTGTTCCTGAATTTCTTTGGCTCTTGGCATAATGTCTAGCTTTTGAGGTGCTTTTGGTCTACTTCTCTGTGTCAGGCAGCTCCTATTTAAGTGATTTCTTGATTGAAACAGGTGTGGCAGTAATCAGGCCTGGGGGTGGCTACGGAAATTGAACTCAGGTGTGATACACCACAGTTAGGTTATTTTTTAACAAGGGGGCAATTACTTTTTCACACAGGGCCATGCAGGTTTGGATTTTTTTTCTCCCTAAATAATAAAAACCATCATTTAAAAACTGCATTTTGTGTTTACTTGTGTTATATTTGACTAATGGTTACATGTGTTTGATGATCAGAAACATTTTGTGTGACAAACATGCAATAGAATAAGAAATCAGGAAGGGGGCAAATAGTTTTTCACACCACTGCATATACAAAACATTGCGGTGTATTTAGTTAGAATAAAAGCTGTCCTGAGGTTTTTCCTGTCACAACCTTAATTTCTGTCAGCTTTATTTTCGTATTTTACTTTTTTTGGCTTTTGACTATCATTTTTTGTCCTTTCTGCCTTTCTTCTCCACTGGCAGAACACTGTCTAGACTTGGTTCTTGTCTAATAATATTGTTTGCACTGTGAAACTGTTGGCTTCCAATGTGAAAGGGTTTAAATCATCATTTAACAATGACAGTGCTCTAAAATGTGTCTTCATGGTCGCAGTTCTAAGATTGTATACTACTGCTTTTTAAAATTAAGCTCAGCACTTTTAGGTGTTTTGTTGTATCCATCATTTACAATTTTAGACTTTACTGCATGTTCTTGGAAGAATGTTATGCAATGTTCCCTCTTCAAAGTTTATATTGCATGACAGCACCTGAAAATCTCATTCAGCCAAATATCATTTGTAAAAGAAACACATTTTTAAATTGGTGGCATCGTAAAACACTATACCCACAACATAAAGTAACACTTAATTCCGTGTAATGTTCTTCTCCAAGTCCCATATTATCAGGTTCACATGCAGGGCACTAAAGATCAGAGAAAGAAAACTAACAACAAGCCAAGGCATGGAACACAAAGCCAGTCAGGACTCACCTTCTGCATCGCTCCACGTCAGGGTCCCGCCGGCAAAATTTTAAACCCCCATGGCGCAGGGCATCTTCAGGATTAGCAAATACCTAGATCAGAAAAGAGAGACAAAGATGAGTTCTGGAACATGTAAATTTAAAAAGAAAGGCTTGTGCTGTGCAAGCAGGGGTTTCTTTTGTATTTAAGTTTGCTTCTTAAGCTAAAACTTTAATCTGATATGGTTTATAGATAAAAAAAAATACAATTTTAGTTACTCCTAATGATGCAGCAATTCAGGAGACTTGCTTAAATCTAACATTGAATAAGCATCAGTGAGAAGACCTTCTGGTTTATCGTCCATCTCCTAAAGGCCAGGTCACATTATATGACTTTTCTAGAGAGTTTCAGTTGCAGACTTCATTTATGTAATCTTAGCGAGTTGGAGGCCAGCAGTTGTGTGTGCATGAGAGCTAGCAACGAAACTGGATGTTTTGGACCTGATGAACAAGCAGGGCTGTGGAGTCGGAGTCGGAGACAATTTTGGGTACCTGGAGTCGGAGTGGAGTCGGCAAAAACTTAACCGACTCCTACTAAATTTAAATGGGAATTAAAAAAGTAAGTTGAAATGTCCCAATTCACAAACAGTCATAATGAACTACTTCTCTGCTGTAAGAATAAAGCCCAATGCATGCAGTGCATAATGTTACCACAAAACGAACATGTCAAGTAACCATGAAGCATGCTTTTCATTGACTGTATGCGTCACTATATGGGATGTAATGCACAGGTAAGGTGCGGCACCGCTTTCCATTGTGTCGTGTTCCACTGTTACAGGGAACTGTGAACCTAGCCTAAAGCCCCCCATACATTTACAGATGCACTGCAGATTTTTCGGCCGTTCAACGAGTCATCACGCGTCAAACGCCTGAAAAATCATCTGGTGCTTTCTCAGCTCTGTCGGCTCCCCTTCGCTATGCGCTAGTGAAGGGGGCCGAAGGAGCCGAGAACACAGATCTCCCTACCTGTCTCCAGCAGAGGCTCGTTCTGCTGATCAGCTGGCCGGTGAGTGACACAATGCACTAAACTTCCGGCTGGCTGACAGAGGAGACAGCCACTGCAGCAGACAGAGGCATCACATTACTTTGGATGGGGGCGGTGGTCGAGATTTTCGGCAAGCTGGATCTGCCCGTCTATGTGGACACCCGCAATCTGCGGCCACCAAAACAAAACCTTGTTTTCATTGTGTTTGTCTTTAATCTGGCATTATAGTAGAGTGTTGGCTTCCTAGCCAGTAGTTCTGTGGTGAAATGACATGTATGTTGCCTTCCTTTCCTTCAATGGATGTAGAAAATACATTAGCATAGTATATACATACAGAGGAGTCGGAGTCGGGGAGTCGGAGTCGGAAGATTTAGAAACTGAGGAGTCGGAGCATTTATCTACCGACTCCACAGCCCTGTGAACAAGAGACAGACCTGTCTGTCTAATGTTGCATGTTTTATGTACCATGACAGAATGGAAAAAAAAGAAATACAAAAAGGACAGAAGCTGAACTTGCCGTACCTAAACCTTCACACAGGCAACGGTTCTGTCAGGCAGCATGCGACTTGCTGATGGATAAAAGGGCATTTCCACATTACTTTGGAAATGTACAATAGTGCTGGAATGCCAACACATTGCCATCTAATTTGACATACCTTTAAATTTCTACAGTAGTCAAGTAAATTGGTACGTTCAGGCAAAAAGATCAGCAATGGTAATTGTTAAGTTTCACATTACCTCTGACTAGAAGTTGCATAATATAATATTGGCTTTTGAAGTCGGCCACAGAACCTGATAAGTGACTGAAGAGACATTAGAAATTACGAAAAGAACACTATCTCCTTATATTGTTGAGGGTTTTTTTAATGGGTGATATAGATTTCCTTTATGAATTATTCTGCACCAAATACTCAAAATTCAAAGTTTTATAGAATGCTCTCCATAACACATATTGTCAAACAGCAATAAAGCACACAGCTCAAAATGGAATTGAGCAATAGGAGAAGAGTGATATGGCAGCTGGTCTAGTAATATCTCCAGGTTAATAAATGAAGATGAAACATAAAAGCAAAGTGAACTTATTATATGTGCTTTACAGAATGTAACATCAGAATTGAAAAAACAAACAGCTGATTGAACTGCTTTCATAACAGAAATTCTCAAAAATTAAGCCATCACTGGATGTTTAAATATGTGAAAAATGTGTATGTTGTATTGACAAGCAGTTTAATTGGGGCAATAAAACAAACAGTGAAAGGATTACATACAAAATTTTGATTTGGAGACTGCTGAATTATGAAGCACCGCTTGAGTGTGAAGTAGATTTGGTAGAGACTTTCATTATTCAGAGCCATGATATGATATTTTGATACTCTAAGTGCATCTTCATTTAGTTTTCATGCTAATCATCAAGTTGCAGGACTGTGGATGTATCTTTCAGGATTCCAGAGTATCAACCTTTTACGTCTGTCTTAAGGAAATCATTTAGGTAATAAAAATAGTTCAGTCCCCCTTATATCTACAACACTGAAGCAAATTGTGTGTGCCAGAAACAAGTTAATAAAGAAAATTTTGAAAACCTTTTTGCACCATTAGGACTTAAGCACATCATTTTAAAACAGAAAACTAAATGTGTTCCAGTTGTTCAGATCAGCATTTTGGAAATACAGAAAATCAATCCACTTTGTCAACCTTCTTGTTCATTCAAAGATTCACAGAAGGGCAGAGTCTCTTCCAGAGCACTGGCACAAATCCTGGACTGGTCACACACATCTAAAGTCAGGTAATAAGCCATGAATAGAAAAACATAATCTAAACCGATGTCCAACAATTGAAAGTAAGTCTTATTAAGTAATCTTTCAGGCATAAGATGATGTTTTTGTTTTTCATACTATCAGTATATTTGAAAAATGTTTTTAGGCTGTTGTACCTAACCAGAAATAGTCCTGTAAACAGAAACAGACTTGTTTCTTGTGTGTAAATCTTACTCACACAAACACTTGTTGTCCCATATTATTCAACAGCATTACTGGCCATTATGAAGCTCCTGCACTTACTTAGATGATTAGGATATTCATAATCAGACTGAAACAAACAAATTGGCACAATACACCCAGGCAGTACCATTCATTCAAAATGCAAGTGTAAACAAAATGTAAAAAATGAAGGTTTCAATTCTGTCAAACCTCTTTTTTTTAAGTAAGTTTAACATATTTTTTTTAAGTATACTGCAATTACAGTTATGACTGGTTTATTATTAGTCCATTAAAGCTAGAATTGCATTTTCTGATGCTTCTTTTCTACTAGTACCAGGAACCAAGTAAGACTAGGCTCAGCATTCTTTTCCTCCTACGTTTTCATCAGATTTATTTCCTTTGATTGCTGGGCCCAGCAGTGAAATATCAGAATTCACTTGGTGCAGCTCTATGTGTGGAGCCTGTATTAACCCTATAATATTTCAAAGAAGCCAGAAAGGTTCTTCTGAGCAATGCCAATGGGGAACAATTTTTGGTTCCCAAGAGATCCATCTGTATTAATGTTCCAGAAAGAATCTTCATTTATTTAGATCTGTAACAGGCTCCATAAATTTATTAAACAACCATGAATAGATGGTAACAGATTTGTGAAATATAGAGGGCTCATGGATTTAAAAGGACTCTTCCTGCACACAATAACAGACTAAGTCCTGGTTTACTAATCTGTTAGTGTCCTGCTAGGTAGACTAAAAATTTCAAGTTTTTTTATAAATATTAGAAAGTTTTTTTAAATCAAAAAGAGCCTACTTCATATGCAAAGGACCCTTTCCCAGATTTAGAATCAACACTTAACCAATTCATTGTGATGAGGAACTATAAACTCATGAAGGTATGGGAAGAACAAGCAAACTCCACACCGTAACTTGGCATGAAGTCCCATAAGGAAGGCCTAATATCAAAATTGCAGCACTAGAAACATACATTGGTGGTGAAACCCATGAGTTAAGACCCACTGACCAAATTAGGTTTTGAGGCTAAGAAGTAATAACGATCATTTGTGTCACTCATAACAAACATTGAATCTGTGTGGACTCCTGCAGAAAGACATGCGACGCTTTCAAGTAGATAAATAGCTGGAATACCAGAGGTGCAAATAAAAAAACGTTTTCTTGCATAAAACTCTAATTGAACTGCGTTAATTGTAACGTTGCACTTTACCAGAGTCAGTCATTTTCTAACCCACTTAGTCCTGAACGGGGTCGCCGGGGTCTGCTGGAGCCTATCCCAGCTAACATGGAAAACGAAGGGTCGTTTAGTTACACTTAGTTTTATGAAGTCAGAGTGGAACGCCGGTCGTCTTTAATATGTAAAACGTGATAACGGTGCACAGCTCGTTATGTGAACACTTAACTGACTTCAAACACAACTCCTGCTGGCAAACGTACACTCATGTTCAATAAATAAACTGACAAACAAACAAAAAAAAAGTAAATTAACCTTTAATAAGAGTTAAACAAAAACGTATTCATTTATAAAGAGAAATATAATCAAAATGCTAGAGGACTATACATCTAGCTGAAACAAAATCCCCTTATTTTACATTGCGTTTCAAATACAGCACCATCACGGGGCCACTTTACAGAAAATTTAAAGAATACTCAAAAAATTCACTCTAGTACAAATTTATATGAAGGTATCCAAACGTATTGCCTTACCTTTTTCCTTAGACGGAGCTGCCCGGTGAGAATAGCAATCGCGTACATCTTTATAACGAGTAATGTGGCATAAAACACAAAGGAGCTGAAAACGTCGTTGCAAAGATCCATAGCCATAATTACGGAAAAAAACTAATGACAGTTTAATAATATAGTCTCGGTATTCGCATGCGATGAAAATGTTAACAGCTCCTACTTCTGACAAGCTGCCGTTGCTTCTTGTTTATATAGCAGTGCGCTCGTGACCGCCAGCGCGTCTGCGCGAGCCAAGCATTAGACCTGCAGCCGGATACAATTGGATGAATTTCATGATTGATCATGAGTCAGTGTGGAACTGTCTGGATTAATAAAGTATCTATCTATCTATCTATCTATCTATCTATCTATCTATCTATCTATCTATC
>JANRMT010062796.1:55364529-55377897 GCA_026402145.1 Polypterus bichir lapradei
TAGATAGATAGATAGATAGATAGATAGATAGATAGATAGATAGATAGATAGATAGATAGATAGATAGATAGATAGATAGATAGATACTTTATTAATCCCCAAGGGGAAATTCACATACTCCAGCAGCAGCATACTGATAAAAACAACATTAATTAAAGAGTGATGTAGTGCAAGTTAAAAAATGCAAGGTGAAGAGTGTAAGGCAGGTATAACAGTCTATAATCTTGTGAAGTGTTAACGTTTACCCCCCCCCACCCCAGGTGGAACTGAAGAGTCGCATAGTGTGGGAGAGGAACGATCTCCTCAGTCTGTCAGTAGAGCTGGATAATGACAGCAGTCTGCCACTGAAGCTGCTCCTCTGTCTGGAGATGAGACTGTTTAGTGGATGCAGTGGATTCTCCATGATTGACAGGAGCCTGCTCAGCAGCCGTCGCTGTGCCACGGATGTCAAACTGTCCAGCTCCGTGCCTACAATAGAGCCTGCCTTCCTCACCAGTTTGTCCAGGCATGAGGCGTCCTTCTTCTTTATGCTGCCTCCCAATCACACCACCGCATAGAAGAGGGCACTCGCCACAACCATCTGATAGAACATCTGCTGCATTTTATTGCAGATGTTGAAGGATGCCAGCCTTCTAAGGAAGTATAGTCGGCTCTGTCCTGTCTTGCACAGAACATCAGTATTGGCTGATATTAATATTACTGAGCAGGCTCCTGTCAATAATGGAAAATCCACTGCATCCACTGAACAGTATCATCTCCAGACAGAAGAGCAGCTTCAATGACAGACTGCTGTCACTGTCCTGCTCCACTGACAGACTGAGAAGATCGTTCCTCCCTCACGCTATGCGGCTCTTCAATTCCACCCAGGGGGGTAAACGTTAATATTATACAAAATTATTGTCTGTCTGTTATACTTTCATTGTTATCACTCTTTAATTTAATATTGTTCTTTATCAGTATGCTGCTGCTGGAGTATGTGAATTTCCCCTTGGGATTAATAAAGTATCTATCTATCTATCTAATCTTCTTGGGTCAGATTTATAAATCTTGTGTACACACAGAAAGAGGCTTGAAATGTGCCAACATAGATTTTCACACTAACATCAGGATTTATAAAAGAAATCTTGACAGGACAATGTGTATATTTATTGTAACTCTGAACTATCCATGCTCAGCATTTTGGAGAAACTGGAAAAGAACGACATCATTGATCAAAATGGGAAATGCCACCAAACCAGCTAAATGACAGCTTATGCATATAATAATTCATATCATCGAGCCGTTATTAGAATGTGCGTTGACATAACAAACATACTACACCTCAAAATTGATAATTATAATGAATATGATACCTGTTAAAGGGGGTCGATACTACGTAGTTACAATGAAGAATGTTTTTGTTTTATCATCAGTTTATATCGGTTACTTGTTGTCACTTTTTAGGGAACTGACTGACAGGTCAAGAATAATTCAGCTAAGCTTCACTCCATTGTGCCTGCTGTGCTGGAAACCATTAACCAAAGTGCTACACTCAGGTTATGTGTGGTTTGGGTGTTAATACATAAAACGTAATATGTCTTAGCCAACATAAAAATATCAATTTCTAGTAGTGTCTGGCTCTCCTAATGTAATTGTAGCAATTTCCTCAACTCATATTGCAATAAGGGCATCTAGCGAGCATGAAGCTGCTTTGTTAACTGTAAGCAATGACTTTACATTAAAGAACAAGTCATCTGTGATGCCAAGCTGATACTGACAAATGCCATGGCTCAGTGGTCTAGGACAACTCATGATTCATTTACTTTGCAGCAAATTAGCTATAGCAGATATGATGATACTAAACATGATGGGTGTCTTGTTGGTAAAGAAACTGGCTGAGCTGTCAGTTTATCATAAGTCCTGTACTATTTATTGTAACAGCAATCGCTTCATTGCAAATGCCAGATATAATGAGGACTACCCAGATGCCTTTCCTTGACTCCCAGAATGCAGAGGATATGCAATATAATGCTGTGCATGACCTTGACCTGTCAGTTATGGAGCTCAGCCAGATACTCTTGAATGCAGGTGGCAGGGTCTCGATCCATCAAGTGGGGGGCTGTTCTACCAGCTGATAAAGTTCTGCAGCATTGTGATTGCATATGTATGACCTGGATAGCATAGTCCATGTATGATTGTTTCAGGGCCGCTCGGAGTTCAACGTGTATGCACATATACACATTTACAAGATGGTTGTGATTAATATAAGTTAAATTAAGTAGAAATCTGCGTACAAAAATTTTTAGAAATAAATTATTTTTTTTTTTGCTGTATACATTTCCCTGTTTTTTGGCATTCACATATTTTCACACTTGAATCCACACAGAGTTCTTTTTTTAAATGAGACCCCCAGTCTTTTATTTTCTACTGTACCTGTTGGATCTACCATACTCTTATAATGGCAGAACAATTTTCTATTAGTAATGGTAGTCTAGTATAATAGCACTCTCCTAGAATGTTACCATAAGCCAAATAATTCTAAGGAGTCTCAAATAAATAAAAGCTGGTGTAATTATGTCAAATAGAACACACAAGGATAGTTCACAAGCTGGAGAACATAATGTACCAAAAGATTCGGATAAAAACATCCTGAGGGACTGTTGGCTTTCCTGGTTTATCCTGTGGTATGGCATTGTCCACCTGTCCAGGTACTAAGTATTCCAAACTCTCAGTCCTTACATCCCATCACGTTTTGTTGCTCGCTGTCATTCAGAACTTTACTTTCTCTTCCTCCCATTTGTGATCCTGTGACAAAACTCTCCTCTCATTTCTAGATTTAATTATTTATGGATTAAAATAGCTTTATACACCAAGTCCAAGACTGGGAACATTTCTCTTTGGTGAGAGGAATATCACTCCAAGAGTTTGTCTAACTTTACTGAAAGTCTTCTCATCTAAAAGGCAGCCTCTATAAATGGTGACTCTGGTCTAAGTCCTCTCAACTGTGTTATGTGTGATGCCCCCTAAAAAAATAAAAAATATTTTCAAATATATGAATCTGTCTTATTCACAGTCCCTTCATAGATTAAAGAAATTACTTTATCCTTCAAACTGTTAGGGACCAGCATTCTAGAATATTAGCCAAAACACTTATATACAAAGCTCTTCTAGAAGGCCCCAAAAGGGCTGGTGTGATCCACTCTAGCATGGATACTTACTGCTTTATAAAAAGCAAAAACAATTTAAAGCAACGTTAACAATCTTAAACATTTATTATTCATTGTTTTTGTGAAGAAGCAATTTAAAAAGAAAATCACATGTTAGATCATATTTTGAAAATTACTTTATCAATATATATTAGGCTTTATAATGCACTAGAGCAGCAGTTCCAAAGCTGTTGTCCATGGACTGTCAGTGGTTCCCAAGTGTGTGTGAAATGGCCCACAAGGTGATGGTCACTGGGACAGAGACTTTTCAATTGATCAGATATGTTAGTCAGATATGTTCTTACTTATATATTTATTTGTAACAATCAATACTGATAGCCAACATCAGTCCTACTAAATCAATATACTTAAATACATGGGAAATGGGTCTAAAATCACCACCATAGGTCACACCATCCAAATTTCCTGCAGACTCCACTTTAATGCATTCCTGCTCTATTCCTATCCACTTGTGTTGGATGCCCCCTCTCACTCTGGTGCAATGTTTCTTCAGCCTCCATAAGTGCACAGGTCTCTCCTCTAAACTCACTTTGATGTTAGACTGGAGAGACCAAGTCTGGTCAAGCAGTCCTTTATCTCCATAGAGCCAATGATGTGCACATCAGGGCTGTCAGACTGCCTGCTGTTACTCATCTTCATGTCTATGAAGTTATTATAGATCACTAGCTAAAATCTTAGACTGCAAAAAACAAATCTAAGAAATGTTAGACTGGAATCTTTGTCCTTTTTGCATAAAATAAATTGACAATGCAAAATTAGTGGTCCACTATTAGCTCTGACTTCAGCAAAGTGGTCCTCAGTCCAAAGCACTTTGAGTACAACTGCAATATTGAGTCTGCATCTGAAGTACAGTGTGCAGTTCTGGGGACCAATGTCCTAAAAAGACATAGCAACTCTAGAAGTTGTGCACAGAAGATCAACTAAGTTTAAGTTGCAGATGATACCTGGACTGAATTGAGGCTTGAAAATTTGCAGAAATTTGGCAAATAAATTTAATCTAAGTAAATGTAATGTAGTATATGTAGAAAGAAAATAAAATTAGATTTGAATATACAATTGGAATTTTAAACTTGAAAGTGCACCTGGTGAGAAAGAGAAATAGCGGACTGTCCACTTTCTATGTCCAGATAGTGTTCAGAGGTGATGAAGAAGGCAAGTAGGGTGTTAGGTTCTATATGATGATATGTTGAGTACAAGTCAAAGGAGGTTATGTCTAAGCTATATAATGTACTAGTAAGGACTCACCTGGAGTACTGTGTACTGTTTTGGTATCCATATTGTAAAAAGACATAACAGCACTAAGGAACATCCAGAGAAGAACAACTAAACTTATTCCAGGACTGCAAGGTCTGAGCTATGAGGAAAGACAAAAGGAGCTGAGCATTTTCAGTTTAAGAAAACTGAAAGAATAAATAACAAACAATAAGAAGAAGAATAAATAAGAATAAAGAATAATATGATTGAAGTGTTGAAAATTATGATAGGAATTAATACAGTGGATACCTTCTATTACGTTAAAATAAAGCTTTCAATTAGAACATGTAGACGTAGGTAGAGAAATGTTAAGGGTAAATTTCACACAAACATTAGAAAGTTTTTATTCACACAGAGAACAATAGAAATGTGGAAATAAGTTACCAATAGTAATGAGTGAAAGAGCAAACTTTTGTTTCACATACAGTCCAGCAAATATACACCTAAAATTTGTTTTGTATACGATTTGGCAATTTTGAAATGTGAAACTCATTAAAATGAGGGTTTTCTGGGGGTTATTTTTAAAGTTGTTTGGGATGGAAACATGGAATATTGCTCCCTGAGGGTTATTCCACACCATTTCCTTCTTTCGACGCCCTTCAACACCGCTGTAGCATTGCCAATCATCCATGACTGCTTCTATGTGGCTCCACATGCTCTCATCTACCTTTGTGCCCTGCCTGCCTTCTGCTTTGTATCACTCATTTTTGGTGATTGGTAGAATTTTAGATTTTAGCCATGGAAAAGTACTTGTAGGTAAGTTCTCTCCAGCCACAGCCTCTTTTCCATGCTCGTCACCTGAAAAAAAATCTGCCATGTTTTTGCACAAGGAGAAGAAAGTTGCAGATGAGATGCAAATGTGCAATGTGGTTAATGACATTAGTTTCACTGGCTGTGTAATACAATTTGTTTTGCAAGTTTTTTTTGCAAAGCAAATTCCAGTGTTTCCATTTTCCACAAACCGTTTCAGAAACCTTCCAAACTCAGGTTGCTATTATTTTGGAGACATTACATGAATAGGATTGATGAGCTGTGTGGGACTGTGATGGTGCAGGCTTACTCCATGATCCCATTCTACTTTGCGAGCTTCTTGAACCCACCACTGTTGATAATGTTGCAGAGACGAGACGATCAAATTAGGACACATACATAGCAAAGGGAAGATGCTAAAGTGAGCAAGTGCTTTAATTAAAACAATCCAAATCAAAGTGTTCAAATTAAAGTGCAGTGCTCCATCCATTATGACAATAAATAATCCATAAAAACCGTGATGATCCGTGAGATAAAATCCAGAATTTAAATTAAGAATAAAACTGACACAGTCATCGGGTCAATGTTCTGTCTGTTGAGCCCAGCACAACTCCCACTTCATCTCCCTGGTTCACTGATTGCTCACTCAGTCAGCGGAGACACCAGCAGCTGCAGTCCTCACCAACCCAAACCCCATCTTATATGCCTTGAATAGTGTCATCTAGACCACTTGGGGTCGATTGTCCTCTCATCATGCAACACTCACCCCACTGGTGTGCCTTAAATCCCTGGATAGAACTCCGCCATGATCGCCTCTACTCCTCCGAAAAATAATCAGTGAGGACTATCCACACCTAGAGCGCCGATCCTTTGCTGGGCCAATGACCATGCTGCCTCTCGCACACTTGGTAGCTGGCTCGTCCTGCCTCTCTACCCGATGCTGCTCTCACGGCACTGTTTCTGTTCATTCTGTTCTGTCTTTATTCTGTGCCCCCTCCATGCCATGCAGGCTCCTCATAAACTGCCTCTCTATTTGGGCACAGGTGCGGTGAGCTGCCCCTTCCATGGCACCATTGAGATACCTGACTGATCCGCCTACCTCTCCATGAGTGTGTGCCCCAAGCCTACACTTTTTGGGGAGCGATTATTTAATTAAAATTCGCACAGCACCACAGACCTCTTACCACACACAACAAAATTTTTCTAATGCTATAATAACTAAATGCAAACCAGGGAGTTAAATTCCCTCACTTTTTATTAGAGGATGCTTTGTGGGGACCCTGTGAGGTCCTTGGTGAGGAGCACTGTGCAAGAACAAAGTAGTTTGTACAATTGTATTGTATTTCTGAGGTGGCAATGATAGATTGGCCATCATGCTCTGTGAAAAGAATTTCAGTGCTTGTGTTCTGTTTTATGTGTTGTATTCATCCCATTTTGTGACACTCATTGCATGCCCAACCTACCTGGAAGGTGGTCTCTCTACAAATTACCTTTCACAAGATTTCTTCCATTTTCCACAAGATTTCTTCTTATTTCTTCTTCCCTACAAGGGTTTTTTCTTGTCTTCTTAGACAAGACTGGGGAGGCTGTCAAAAACAGGGCCTGCTAAAGTTGTTGTTGTGAACTGCTGTTGCACACTTCAAAACAAAACAGCCTTCACTCTTAGTCAGCTACTGCAGAATTACCCAGAAGATTGAAATTTTGTGGCAAATGATACATTATAGTCATTTCCACCAGGGATATCCTTGAAGCTGGAGATGAAGTTGGATACCGCAAGGAGAACCCAACTGAGCATGACCAAGTCAGCTTACCAATTTAATAAACCCACTAGCTAAACAAATTGATAAGCTGACCAAATACTGACATTCTTACGTACTCTTCAAGGCAGAGGTACTCACAGGTCATTTTGTTGAACTACTATAGAATCATTACGTCAATGGTGGTATTGCCCATTTAGAGCTAGTCTTAGTGTACCATCATGCAATGCACTATACATTTACCTCAAAATATATATCTATATCTAGATCTATTTTTTCTCTTTAAATATTTTAGTACTTTCATTTTATTTCAGATACAATAGTCATTAGCATGGCTTATTCTTTAACTAAATACATTGAAGACCCCACTTTTTCTTTAATGCAGTTATCATTAAACCATTACATTAATCCTCATTAGGGATTCATTCAACATATCAAATCAAGAATAAATCCACATCTCTCTCTGTAACCATTTCTGTAGTATTTATATATTCATTAAAATTTGAATCAAGGCAATTCCACAATGGAAATTACAAAGGAAGGGAAACAGGATTTCAGTTCAGTTCTTTTGTATACATGCTGCATCACCAGGTAATAATTCCTACTAATATTCACTTTTCAGAATATAATTACATTTCTCCCTTTGCCCCTTTGTTACGTCAATTTCAAAAATATTTTACAGACTTTTAGAACGGAATCATTTCCTGCCCTTACTACATATCCTTATTTAGTCTTTTGCATCTTGCTCAACTATTTATTTTGATTACATAAAATCAAAGAGTGAGACTGGGAGTTTTCATAGGGTCTTTTGGTTAAGAAATTGCAGACACTCAGTCACATCATTCTTAAGCTTTCTACTTTCATTTTGTTAATGCTTTTCCGCTTTTCTAAATGTTTGTGGATAGCACCTGGAAACGCTACCTGAATCCTTTAACAATTACAGCAAGGCGTGGAGAGGTGCGCAAATGGTCCGAATGCACGACAGCAATTGCTAGATTCATCTTGATTGAACCTGTCTAGCTAGGAATCTACAGTAAAGAGAATAATTATGTTGCATACCATTTCACCTTCTTACACGAGAGCATTGCAGCAGGCGAGTCTTAGCTTGTGTGACTAAAACTTCTTACTGGTGCTGCAAAGACAGACAAGCCTAGCAATAAGCTCCTGAGGTGTAGTATCTAGGGAGAAAGTAAAAACTGCTAAAGAAAAAAAAAACAAACAAAACAAATATTTGTCATTCCGTGTTGCCAGTGACATTGGATATAACACAAATACCTGATGAATGTTCATAGTGAATTTAAGCAAAATTAAAACACTGACTCAGAGTGACACAAACAGATCAGCAAGTGATAATGAGAAATTTAAATCGCATCAAAATAAAATACGTGAAACTGCTTTTATTCAAGATATTTTTGTTTCGATTTTTGTTTTCTTATCAATTGTGAAAATTATCATTGCTTTGCAGTGAAGTAGTTAGCACTGTAACGTCCGAGCTCTAGGTGGCTGCCTTAAAATACCAGCCCTGTGGATGTTTGCACATTCCCCCCTCATTTGTTTGTGTTTTTCTCCTGGTGCTCTGATTTTCCTCTCACATTCTGAAGATATTTACAGTACGTAAGGTCCATCAGTGGCTCTAAGCTGACCCGATATTTATTAGTTTGTGTGTGTCCTATGAAAGGCTGGCACCTTGTCCAGACTGTTTGCTGTCTTGTACCTGAAATGGCAGCTTTCTGCAAAGAACACCAGAGTAAGGAACTATAGGAATTTATAATTGAATAAAGAATAAAGAATTAATTGTGCAGCACAATATTTAATGCTGTCATCATATGGAGCTTTCTAGACATGATTCCTACATCCAGTCCCTTACAGTATGGAATGTACACGTAGTTCTTGACCCTGCAGGTTTTTCTCAGATGTTTTTGAATTCATCCCACATCCTAAAGAAATGCTTCTTGGGTTAATTGGTGATTCTAAACTAACCCTGTATGAATTAGCTCCACCACCACAACAACCCTGAATTGATGTTATTTTACATTAAAAAATTAATTTTACTAGTACATTGATAATGACAGTGTTTTCTGAATGCTTAAAAATCGTTTTGGTTAAATCAAACGGCAAAAGCTCACAGAAAAAAAGGAATAAAATGGCATATTCAAATGAATAAAATCTTTGCACTGGTTATTTTCAGATGAAGTAGAGTATGAAATTGAAGTCTTTAATATATACTATGTAATATCCGTGTATAGCGGAAAAGAGAAAGATGTCTTAGAGTAACTGAAAATATACATCAAGTTGAATGCTTTTAGAGTTATATTTTAACATAACATACCTAGAATTGCCCATTGCTGGACATTTTTGGGCTGTAATGGCTGATATGCCTTTTCAATTTTGCCTGGTAATTGAGAGCTTTGCCCCTGGATTGGCACACCAGAGTGGTGTTCCCCACTTTTTAAAAATGGGGACCAGAGGGTGTCCTCCAACTATCTCGGTATCACACTTCTTTTCCTCCCTTGAAAAGCTTCTGCCAAGGTACTTAAAAAAAGACTTTGCCCCAGTCGTGGAACCAAAGATCCAGGAGGAGCAATGTGGATTCCATCCAGGCCTTGGAACATTGAACCAGCTCTTAACCCTCATGAGGATACTGAAGAGGGCATGGGAGTACACCCAGTCAATCTACATGTGTTTTATGGACTTAGAGAAGGAATGTGACTGTGTTCTTGCAGGGATTCTGTTGTTTGCTTTCTCGGACATCAGTGCCTGAGGCAAAGCCTCTGACGTTGCACCATACCAACTCCTTCGCTTATTTGACAGGATGAAGATCAGAGTATTACATTCATTGGTCTGAATTGCAATCTGATTATTTGAATGGTTACCTACCAGGTAACACTTGCGGTTGGTCAGCCAGTCGTCCGAGGTTCCATCCCCATTGAGGAAAACAAAGGTGTGTACACCTGATAAGCCCCAATTAGGGAGAAGCACATGTCGTGTACTCTTTGTATTATTTGGCAGCTTCATTTTGGCGCAGCATTTGCTACATTAAGGAAGTTTATTAAGCATGTTCAGTAGTAATAGTAGTAGTAGTAGTAGTAGTTATATTTTACATTTTTATCTTTATTATTATTATTATTATAGTTATTATTATTATAGTAGTAGTTCTGTTTTACATTTCTAACATTATTATTGTTATTATTATATTATATTATATATATTGACTCAGGCGCCGCTGCGAGTGGCACCTTTCCAGCAGCTCTGTGTATGACTTTATCTTTCTAACTTTTTTCTCTATTTTTCTCTATTTCACTGTTAACTCCTACCACTTTCTTTTATGTGGACTCGTTCCCTGGACACTTTTTACTACTTTTTTACTACATGGATTTTTACACGCCGAGACTTATCTATTCAAGTAGTCAACTTCAAGCGCTGAGAACAAATGCCCGCTCCGGTGTGGTTCCCTATTCACCTGATGAGGTAAGAAGGCGGTATTGTGGCAGCAGAGCCAGCACTAAGATAAAAGCCAATTATCTAGCGAGAAAGTGGTGCTACAAACCTTCGGCTCCTTCTGTGATCCGGGGAAATGTGAACTCACTACCAAATAAGATCGACGAACTGGCTGCGCTGGTGAAAAATGTCAGGATGTACAGAGAATGCTGTTTGTTGTGTTTTAGTGAAACGTGGCTAACAACTAACATCCCAGATGCAAACGTGGAGCTACCCAGGTTTAGCACAGTTAGAGCGGACAGAAACGTAAGTACCTGTGGGAAGCAGAAAGGAGGTGGAGTCGCTCTCTATGTCAATACAAGGTGGTGCAACTCTGGACATGTAAACATTAAAATCTCCAATTGCTGCAGGGACATCGAACTGTTGGCTGTAAGTCTGCGTCCCTACTACTTGCCCAGAGAGTTTGGACATGTCATTGTTGTTATTGTTTACATCCCTCCTCGGGTGAACGTGGAGATAGTGGGTGACATCATCCATTCCGCTGTTGCTAAAGTACAAATGCAGCACCCCGAGGCGCTTATACTAATCGCTCACCATGTGACACTGGACAAAACATTACCTGCCTTCCCCTAGTATGTGGATTGTAACACATAAAATAGGACTATTGACCTACTGTATGCAAACGTTAAAGATGCATACAGTGCCACACCGCTGCCTGTGCTTGGGAAAGCAGATCATAACCTGGTTCTGCTTCAGCCTCACTACAAACCAAGAGTGAGGGAGCTACCTACAACCACACGCTTATTCAGGAAGTGGTCCCCTGAGGCAGAGCGGGCTCTGAAAGACTGCTTTGGAACTACGGACTGGGATATCCTGCAGTGATCATATAGTGAGAACATTGAGGAGGTTGTTGACTGCACTACTGACTACATCAACTTCTGTATGGACAATGTAGTTCCAGTAAGAACAGTACACTTCTGTGCTAACAACAAGCCATGGATTACAAGTGACATCAAGGACCTTTTGAACCAGAAGAAAAGAGCTTTTAAAGGTGATGATGAGCATGAGCGCAAGCGCGTGCAGAAGGAACTCCAAGTCCTGCTATGGGCGGTGAAGGAGCAGTACAGGAGAAAGCTGGAGCAGATGTTGCAGAATAAAAGCATGAAGGAAGTGTGGGATGGGATGAAGATCATCACTGGCTGCAGCTCAAAGCGGGGTGCCACCATCGAGACAGATATGGAGAGAGCAAACCAGATGAACAACTTCTTCAAGAGGTTTGACCATCCTAACCCACTCTCACCTCGGAGTACTGCACTCTCCACCCATCCTTCTGCTGATACCAGCATAGGAGAGAGTTTTCCCCAACCCACAATTACAGCAGCCCAGGTAAGTAGAGAGCTGAGGAGACTTTGTGCCAGCAAAGCAGCGGGTCCAGATAGAGTATCGCCATGACTGCTGAAGGCCTGTGCATTGGAGCTGGGGAGTCCTCTACAGCACATCTTCAACCTGAGCCTGGAACGGGGAGAGTCCCGAGGCTTTGGAAAACATCTTGCATCACCCCAGTCCCAAAGGTATCACTTCCTAGTGAGCTGAACGACTACCGGCCTGTCGCTCTGACGTCACATGTGATGAAGACCAAGGAGCGGCTGCTGCTTCACCACCAGATCCGCCATGCCCTTGACCCTCTGCAGTTCGCATACCAGGAGAAGGTGGGAGCGGAGGATGTCATCATCTATGTGCTACACCGATCCCTCTCCCAAGAGGACAGAGGCAGTGGTGCTGTAAGAACTATGTTTTTGGACTTCTCTAGCGCCTTCAACACTATCCAACCTCTGCTCCTTAGGGACAAGCTGAAAAAGATGGGAGTAGATTCGGACCTGGTATTATGGATCGTGGACTATCTTACAGACAGACCTCAGTATGTGCGTCTCGGGAACTGCAGGTCTGACATTGTGGTCAGCAGCACAGGAGCGCTGCAGGGGACTGTACTTTTTCCGGTCCTGTTTAGCCTAATTACATCGGACTTCCAATACAACTCAGAGTCCTGCCACGTGCAAAAGTTTGCTGACGACACTGCTATAGTAGGCTGCATCAGGAGTGGGCAGGAGGAGGAGTATAGGAAACTAATCAAAGACTTAAATGGTGCGACTCAAACCACCTACAACTAAACACCAGGAAAACCAAGGAGCTGGTGGTGGATTTTAGGAGGACCAGGCCCCTCATGGACCCCGTGATTATCAGAGGTGACTGTGTGCAGAGGGTACAGATCTATAAATACCTGGGAGTGCAGCTGGATGATAAATTGGACTGGACTGCCAATACTGATGCTCTGTGTAAGAAGCCGACTATACTTCCTTAGAAGGCTGGCGTCCTTCAACATCTGCAATAAGATGCTGCAGATGTTCTATCAGATGGTTGTGGTGAGCGCCTTCTTCTACGCGGTGGTGTGCTGGGGAGGCAGCATAAAGAAGAAGGACACCTCACGTAGGACAAACTGGTGAGGAAGGCAGGCTGTATCGTAGGCACAGAGCTGGACAGTTTGACATCGATGGAGGAGCGACGGGCGCTACGCAGGATCGTGTCAATCATGGAGAATCCCCTGCATCCGCATCCACTGAACAGTATCATCTCCAGACAAAGGAGCAGCTTCAGCGACAGACTGCTATCACTGTCCTGCTCCACTGACAGACTGAGGAGATTGTTCCTCTCTCACACTATGCGACTCTTCAATTCCACCCGGGGGGGGTAAACGTTAACATTATACAAAGTTATTGTCTATCTGTTATACCTTCATTGTTATCACTCTTTAATTTAATATTGTTCTTTATCAGTATGCTGCTGCTGGAGTATGTGAATTTCCCCTTGGGATTAATGAAGTATCTATCTATCTTCTATCTATTATTATTATTATTAGTAGTAGTAGTGTTAGTAGTAGTAATAGTAGTTCTGTTTTACATTTCTAT
>JANRMT010062796.1:55377907-55424502 GCA_026402145.1 Polypterus bichir lapradei
TTTTTATTATTATTATTGTTATTATTATTATTATTAGTGGTAGTAGTAGTTTTCCTTCTTCTTCTTCTCCTTATTAGTAGTACTATTAATATTACAATTGTTTTTGTTGTTGTTGTATCATTTATCACAAGCAATACAGTTAGCTATATCATGTAACAAACAGTAACAACACATTGATACCCTGAACCATTATTATTATTATTATTATTATTATTATTATTATTATTATTATTATTATTATTAGTAGTAGTAGTAGTAGTAGTAGTAGTAGTAGTAGTAGTATTTAGGCCTTCATTTATAAAGGAAACACAACAATTGGTATATCATTGCCATTAAATACAATTGAAGTCCAGACCTATGGGTTGCCCACTGGATCGCAGCAACCTTTCCAGTAACCAGTTTTCCAAAACTTAAGCACATCAAGACATACTTGAGGTCATCCATGGCACAATGAATGAGGAGCTTGGTAATCATCAGCTTCAACTCATACCTTGCACAGGAACTGTCGTGTGATGACCTCAAAGTGCTGATTAAATTAAAAAAATATTTGTATTTGATGTTAAAAGTTATAGTTAAGTTTGTGATGTGTGTTTCTTTGCTTATTTAGTATTAATTTATTCTTCAAATTAAAGCTGTTATATGGTTTTCCACTAAGGGTCCCAGTTTGTCTAGGGGCAGCACTGTATGAGATCAAAGGTCTTTCTAATTGAAGTTAAAGACCTCAAGATTATGGTAAAGATTATGTCATGGAAAGCCAAATTGGAAAATTTGCTGAAAGAAAAAAACAAGACTGAAAATTGTCTGGAACAACTAAACAATCGTCATAGTTGTTACACACTCAAAAAGTGCATTTCAGTGTATTACGTGTGATATGTTAACAAACAGGTGACTAAAACATTACATTTAAGTAGAAACAGAAGACAGTGAGTTAACTTAACGAAAATGTGGATAAAGGTTTAAAAGTTTCTCCTTCCTAAATTAGAGTCTACTTCATATTGATCATATTGTTTGACACAATAAACACTAATTTCTTTTAAAGGTATAGTAGTTTATACATTCTACTTTATGTGTTATGTGTATGCATTTTGAAATATAAGTGTAAACTCATTTAAACCGAGTCCAAACTTGGCCAAAGGAACGAGTGTGTGAATGTGGCAGGTCGATTCCTGCCTTTTACACCCAGCGTGGCTGTGATACATTCTCGCCCTGGCATTCTTGACTTGGATTTAAGTGGGTTTGAGAAAGTTACTGTATGTCAGTTTAGAATTTTTTTACTATATCACATTTACTCTACAAAACATAAACCAAGTACTTCTCAAAAGAGAAAGTTCTATAAAATTATTCACAGCTAATAAAACATCTGTTTAAACCAGGTAGGAAAACATCTTAGCCCATTTATTCCCTCAAGACAGACACAGCTGTGAAAACACACACACATTTTTTTCTAAAGATGTTTCTGCTCATCTATCTTACTTTGTCACACTGATGTCTGTTTGTGAAGTATATATTGTTCCATTTTTTTTCTGCACCATTGGATCAATGTCATGCTGAGTGTGATGATTTGCCCTTACTTGCCAATGCTAGACCAAACGTTTAATTACCTGGAAAGCTCATTGTTGAGACTCAGAGCCTTATTATGCTCAGGTTTATGAGTGAAAAACAAATATTATTTGATGACTAAAGACAGCTAGCCTTTCATTTGTAATGTAAGTGTCTAAAAAGTAACTGCATTACTGCATTACTGTGTTATTTTAGCATATAGTAAAGCAGTCAGCATACCAAGATCAACATTTGTGCTGCAACTTTTTTTTTTAGTTATGTTATATATTAATTTAAAACCAATCAGATCTGCCTGTCTGTCTTTCACAGTTTCCCGTCCTTCACTTGTCTTAGACTAAGATTTTTACCTGCTCCAAATGACTTTGTCCACCACCTGATGATTTTCTGTTTTACTTTCCCACTTGGAACTTTACTTTTGCAAAGTAAGCACAATGTTACCCTGGGAATGGCCTTATAACATATTTCATAGGAACTACCAATCCTAGTTTATACAAAGAACCACACTAACCAATAAACCAATTAGGACCAATCCTCTATTACCAGAGGTGGTTGTCCACATCCTTCATTCCATCATATCCATCTATTTCCTTGCCTGTTACAACATAAACATTGGAATAGGAAAAGTATTTCTTTAGGGACATTATACATTAAATGTAAATTGGGTTTTACTGTGCATTTTTAACTCAGAGTCTTGCACTTTTTTATTAGTTAGCAGTTTGCTGCTATAGCAAGTGAATATAATCTATCTATCTATCTATCTATCTATCTATCTATCTATCTATCTATCTATCTATCTATCTATCTATCTATCTATCTATCTATCATCACACATGCACACATGGAGGCAGGAGGCAATCAACAAGCCCTAAGATGAGTGAAATATCATGAGACAAGGGGTTGATTTGTGGTACTAATGCCTCTCTCTCTTTTTCATCAGACAAAAAGGAGAAAAATAACATATCTCCCATACTTCAAGGTTCCCAAGATGGCTACCAAACGTCACTTCCTCATCTGGCTCCCGCAGATGACATCAGTTCTGGCTCCATCTCAATGATGTCACATCCAGTCTCCAGAAGATGATGTCACTTCCACCATTACATCACTTCCGGTTCCTTCTGATGGCATCACATCTGTCAGTTACGACGTCATCTTCTGCCACATCATTTCTGCCGCCATTTTGTTACATTATAAAAACACCATCTTTGTAATTCACAATTCACAAACTCCTTTCCGTTGTGGAAGCTTCGTTATTTTATCTATCTATCTATCTATCTATCTATCTATCTATCTATCTATCTATAGTCTTCATTTATTATGTGATTTTCATCCATTTCTGAAAATGGGTCAGAAAATGAAAAAAATTGCATATTGAAAGACAGTTTCCTATTTTCTGAATGGAAAAAATAATAATAGAAGCCGTGTTTATTATTTTTTTATGCAGTCATTACATTTGCTGGACTGGAGCCCTGTATGATTGAATGAAGTTATGGGTGTGCAGCATTAGTTCCTGGCTTTTCTTGATAGGATCCGACGCCCACTGCTGACAACGAAGTGGATATTGACTTTTTAAAATGTATAGAGTGAATTGTTAGTTTGGCTTTTCCTAGATCAGACACTAAAAAAACCCAAAAACTTTCCATAGTCTGGATCCAAGTCAGTAACAGCAAGTCTTACGCAGTATTTGCATCCACAGGCATGTTGGTCACCTGCCATTTGGTGAGACAGAGGGAGCAAGCGTCTCATCATGCATCCTGTGTGCCTGGCAGTCCCGTCTTTAGCTGGAGAAGTCTGTTCTTGCCTAATCGAACAGGAAATGAGTAGTAACCACAAAACAACAGTGAAAGTTTTCTTTATCATTATTTCAAATGAGAAAATGTGAGTCAGAGAGTAACAGAAGGGAAGAAAGACATGTAGAAAGAAGAAAAGGAAAGTCTTAGGAAGCCAGTGGTAAGGAGGAATTCCTGAAAGGCAGTTCCTCACTTTGAAAAAAACAGGAAGAGAAACAGAAAATTCCCACAGACATTTATTTTTTCAGAACAGAGCCTTATAGTTGAACTGATTAAATATGCAAAGGAGATGAAAACACCTCCTGCTTTAAACCATTCTGTTGTAGAGTGGCTCTGCTGCACAGTTCATTCAAATGCCGGACTTTTCAGTTGTTCATCTGTTTGTAGGAAGCTCTGTACAGCACACACTGAGTGAATGGGATGATTTTATTCCAGCTGCCTTACACTACGTCATCTGTCTGCACTTTTGGAACACCACTGAGATTCAAATGCCATTAAAATCACAAATATATTACTGAAAAAACTGCTTAACTCACTTCCCGATTATCATTTTCTGCCTAATCCCATAATAATCCCTGTTTTTATTTCTTTTCTATGCCAGTTAGCACTGTAGCTTAGTATGTTATTTATAAAAAACTGATGAAAATAAATCAACAGAATTATTTTTTAGATGTCGGCACATACTTGGCAATTTCTTTAAAACATTGTATGAATATTTGGTTGACATTGAGCTACTGGATGACATTTAATTCCATCGGAATGTAAAGGATTCTTATTGCTGATGTCACCCATATGGTGTGGGTGGCAGTGTCAACACTTACACGTACCTCAGACCAACACGATGAAGAAGTGATGTGTATTTTGATTGCTATTCATTTTAGCCCTTGTTGGATATTTCTAAATACATTATTTATTATTCCAGTGGTTCTCAACCTGTGGGGCGGGCCCCCCTAGGGAGGCGTGAAGTAACAAAAAGTGGGGCGCGAAGATGTGAAAAAAAGAAAACAAGAATCAAAAATATGAAAAAAACATCTGTTGAAACCAAAACAAATTAACTTAAACTACATTCTGATACTAGAACAATAAATATAGAGTTAGATAAATGTCGATAAAAGTTAAGTAGGTATAATAAAAAATGCATCTACATTTCAAAAAAATGTTAGGGGGGGCACGATTAAAACTGTTATGAAAACTCGGGTCGCAAATACTTAAAGGTTGAGAAATGCTGGATTATTCTATACTCTGTGTAAGTCGCTGCCACTTCTCTCTTTATTTGTTTGATTTGATTTATTTCCCCTTTCTATAAGCAGGATATCTCCAAATAAAATTTCAATTTATTTCTTATATTTGTCATCCAAACAAAATATAATGAAAGATACCTGTATTTATTTCCAAATTCACTTTGCACGTTCTTGGTGGGTCACCATGGGTTCCCCACTTTGCTTCCACATTTACGAGATGGGCAGTTTAAATGAGTTGGAGTTGCTTTTGAATGTGTTGGCTTTTTAAAGGAAAGACATTTGATTCCAGGCAGATTCCTGTCTTGTTCTTAATTCTGTTAAAGATCCATGTGAGGGAAATAGAATCAAACACATGTGTCTTCAACAGAGTTGTGCTTTCAGCAGCCAAATTTTAAGAAGTGCAATACTGCCTTACAATCTCAGTGTACCTCTACAGGATTATGAGTTCGGAGTTTAGGTCAGTGTCCTCACTACAGTTAATTAAATGGGGACTGGCATGTTGCATCTGTTTTTAGGAAAAAATCACAACCATTTCATTAGAGGGCTCTGTTGGTTAACATTATTTTAGTAATGTTTTTGGTGTGATTCACAAAAAAAGGTTTCTTATTCCTGATTATTTAGACATAGCACTGTCTGTGTGTGTGGTGTCGCACACGTGTGAGTAGGAAGGAGCTGTATGGACCAAGAGAAGGTAATTCTATGTCATGCCAGGGGGTGGTGGGGTGCACTAAACCTTCTTCTCTTGCCTCTGCAGTCCAAACACGGGAAAACCTGCCTGATTCACCCTTGATCACATCACTTCCAGTTCCGGTGCACAGAAGAACGTCACTTCTGGTCCAGGCCTTTAAAGCCACCATATTCTCACAAAGACATCAGTTCAGTTGTGGACTCCAACCTATGCACATCAGTGCGATTTTCGTACCCTTTTGCAGCCAGGGATATTATACGGGTGGATGCCCCAAACCTTTTTTTGAGTGTGTCGAGTCTGTTTATTTCACAGTGGACAACAACAGATCATGGATTCTTTCCTGCATTTGAACAAACAGTTAATAATAATAACAATAGTGAAATGTCATCAACTGAAAAGTCTGCCTTCTCATCATCAATAAATGCTTCCCAAAGCTTTGCCCATATTCTATTTTTCGGCCTGTTATATGCATGAATGGGTCAAAAGTGTTACAAGGACAGATGTAAAGGGGACACCTGGTAAAGATTTTAGAGTGGAGCCACAGCTTACATGTTTGTGCTTTTCCTCCAAACCTGGGAGGACTGCAACATGGGACATTTCCTGAAAGCCTGCCTCTGATCTACCACCTAGTCCACCCCTTCTAGGGAATATAGTCGCCACCTCCATAGCCAAGGAGGTGCAGAAACATCTCCACTTCCTCCACCAGCTGAAGAAGGCAGGACTATCCCCCCATCCATTCTCACGGCTTTTTACTGGGGCACCAATGTCTGCTTTGGGATCTACAGTCACACTGACTGTGAGGTCCTACACCAGAAAGTGCACACTGCAGAAAGGATTATTGGGTCCTCTGTGCCTTCCATTGAAGATATCTTTGTAAAGTGTTGTATCCACAAATCTTACAGCATTTTGAAGCACCGCTACCACCACTACTATGGTGTCTTTGTCTCCCTTCCATCTGGGAGAAGGTTCTGTAGCATGTGAACTAGTTCTGCCAGGTACTACAACAGCTTGTACCTCTTGGCTGTCTGGACTCTGAACTCCGTGCTGTCCCACTGCCCTCAGATCTGCCCCAGTAGTGATTTTATATGCAGTACGTTTGTTACAATTGTCACTACTGCTGTTTTTATATTATTAGTTTTACTGTTAATGTATATAAATCATTTATGTATTACTATCCATTTCAAATGATTACTATCTATTCTCTTACCTATTATTTATTTATTTATAGTATAGTTCTTTACCTGTCTTGCACTTGTCCTGCGTTTATGTATACAGTGCATCCAGAAAGTATTCACAGCACATCGCTTTTTCCACATTTTGTTATGTTACAGCCTTATTCCAAAATGGATTAAATTCATTTTTTTCCTCAGAATTCTACACACAACACCCCATAATGACAACGTCAAAAAAGTTTACTTGAGATTTTTGCAGATTTATTAAAAATAAAAAAATTGAGAAACCACATGTACATAAGTATTCACAGCCTTTGCCATGAAGCTCAAAATTGAGCTCAGGTGCATCCTGTTTCCCCTGATCATCCTTGAGATGTTTCTGCAGCTTAACTGGAGTCCACCTGTGGTAAATTAAGTTGATTGGACATGATTTGGAAAGGCACACACCTGTCTATATAAGGTCCCACAGTTGACAGTTCATGTCAGAGCACAAACCAAGCATAAAGTCAAAGGAATTGTCTGTAGACCTCCGAGACAGGATTGTCTGGGGGCACAAATCTGGGGAAGGTTCCAGAAAAATTTCTGCTGCTTTGAATGTCCCAATGAGCACAGTGGCCTCCATCATCTGTAAGTGGAAGAAGTTCGAAACCACCAGGACTCTTCCTAGAGCTGGCCAGCCATCTAAACTGAGCGATCGGGGGAGAAGGGCCTTAGTCAGGGAGGTGACCAAGAACCCGATGGTCACTCTGTCAGAGCTCCAGAGGTCCTCTGTGGAGAGAGGAGAACCTTCCAGAAGGACACCATCTCTGCAGCAATCCACCAATCAGGCCTGTATGGTAGAGTGGCCAGACGGAAGTCACTCCTTAGTAAAAGGCACATGGCAGCCCACCTGGAGTTTGCCAAAAGGCACCTGAAGGACTCTCAGACCATGAGAAACAAAATTCTCTGGTCTGATGAAACAAAGATTGAACTGTTTAGTGTGAATGCCAGGCGTCACGTTTGGAGGAAACCATGCACCGCTCATCACCAGGCCAATACCATCCCTACAGTGAAGCATGGTGGTGGCAGCATCATGCTGTGGGGATGTTTTTCAGTGGCAGGAACTGGGAGACTAGTCAGGATAAAGGGAAAGATGACTGCAGCAATGTACAGAGACATCCTGGATGAAAACCTGCTCCAGAGCGATCTTGACCTCAAACTGGGGCGACGGTTCATCTTTCAGCAGGACAACAACCCTAAGCACACAGCCAAGATATCAAAGGAGTGGCTTCAGGACAACTCTGTGAATGTCCTTGAGTGGCCCAGTCAGAGCTCAGACTTGAATCTGATTGAACATCTCTGGAGAGATCTTAAAATGGCTGTGCACCTACGCTTCCTATCCAACCTGATGGAGCTTGAGAGGTGCTGCAAAGAGGAATGGGCGAAACTGGCCAAGGATAGGTGTGCCAAGCTTGTGGCATCATATTCAAAAAGACTTGAGGCTGTAATTGCTGCCAAAGGTGCATCGACAAAGTATTGAGCAAAGGCTGTGAATACTTATGTACATGTGAGTTCTCAGTTTTTTTATTTTTAATAAATTTGCAAAAACCTCAAGTAAACATTTTTCACATTGTCATTATGGGGTGTTGTGTGTAGAATTCTGAGGACAAAAATGAATTTAATCCATTTTGGAATAAGGCTGTAACATAACAAAATGTGGAAAAGTGATGTGCTGTGAATATTTTCCAGATGCACTGTATGTTTGTAGTATATTGTGAATTAAGGTTTTAAAGTTGTTATGAACAGATAACTAAGGTAAATATATGAACAGTAGGGGGAGTAAATAAGAGACAGGGGTTAGCAACAGAGAATAATGGAGACGGAGGTTTTTTATAAAGTTCTACTTCATGTGCTTTAATAAATTAAAAGCTTTTCTGAGTTAGCCATCTGCCTCGCACTGAATCATTTATGGAAGCTTCCAGGACAAATAAAGAATATTACAATGTTACAGATTGTGATTTTTTGCCCCTGTAGGAAGGCACACTGGTGAGAACTGCATAGCCAGTTATTTTTTCTGGTCAACCACTTTCCTTATGGCATTAAATAAAGACTCTTTACTAGATTTCCAGTCTTTACTCTACGCCAATAAAACAAGTGTTTCTTTGTGAGACATATTGTTCCAAAGATCTGTACGCCAGTGGGGTTAAATGTAAAATGAAAAAGGAAATAAGAGGAGTTTTGGATTTTGTTCTTGATGACAGCATTCCCTGTTATTCAACCACGCAGAACACATATTTGAGTTTTGACTGAGTGAATGTGAGCCTCCTGAGTCTTTTCCATTAGACATTCATAAAGTAAACAGTGTAGCCTAAGTCTCAGGCAGAACTGGATTTATAACTTACACACCCTTAATAATAACATCTTTTTCTCCTAGCCGCTTCCATTAAAAAAGTAAAGCTAAATAAAAAGCTTTAAATGTAATTTGTATTAGTGTCTTGGGTCTTCTGGGGGTGGCCAAACATGTTTAGACAATGCTGCTGGTGAAATTCTTACAAATATTGCAATGTCAGTTATTGCTCTGCCAGAAATTCTAGCTGCTAATCTTAATGAAGCAAATAACACCAAGGACTAATACTCGTGGTGTTGATTTGTCATAAACATTGAAGAGGCAAAAAATTATAGGCTACAGTATAAATAATAATTTAATCTGGCTGCATTCGGCAGGATATTACTGATAATATTTATTGTATGAGTGCAGTGATTCATCATTGATATAAAAAAAAATCAGTGCTAGTGAACTGCAGTAAAGCTTTTAGTTAAACAAAACAACACAAGTTTTGAATATTTGTTCAAAGGCAATGTACGCTTCTTGGAGTTTTTTTTTTTTTTAAATTTGTCTGGCAAACATGCCTTTAATAGACTCAAGACTGCTGATAAGGTCACCCTTGAGTGAAAATGATGTAAAAGATTCACCTTTAGATTCATAGTACTGAAAAATAATTATGGCAGCCACCCTTGATAAATTTATTTATTTAATTTCCTCCTTTTCTTTAATTAAACACTTAGAAGCCTGGGATGAAAAAATCTGTTGAGGGCTTGTGCGGCGATTTTCAATGCTTTCAAGAATCCTGTGCTGAAATACTGTAGATGAACTGACAGAACATGCTAAGGAGTTGTATGAAGTTTTGCAAGGATGCCTTAATTCCTGTTAAATCAGTTAAATATATTCTAAAAACAAGCCATGGATTACCAGAAATTTAAAAGAATTGATAACCAGATAAAACAGCGCATTTCAACACGGAACATTAACAGGACAGAATATAAAGGACTACAGAAGAAGGTCAGATGTGACATCAAGCACGCAAAGCTTAAGTATAAGGACAGGATAGAGAACGAACTGCAGACTGATAAACTGGGCCCATTGTGGAATGGCATGAAGATGATGGCTTGCATTCACAGTAAATACAATAAACGTGTTGAATTGGCAGGGGTTAAAACTCACTATCAGATGGCTCAATAATACATTGAATTCTGTGTAAGGTTTGAGACACAGTTTTGCTTTGGAAATCATTTGCCACACGAAAATACTCAGAACTGAAGCTAGGAGTCAGCCCTTCTTTAATCAAGGCAATGTCAGAATAATCCTTCAACAAACTAAAATCAAAATGAGTTCTGGCCCAAAAAGACTTAGTAGATGACTTAGTCAATCCCTAACAGTGCAGCTCTCTCCAATACTCCTCTCTTTATTTAACATACCACAGGATTTACAGCAGGTGCCCAGTCTATGGAAACAGGGAGATGTTATTTCAGTAGCAAAAAGTACACACCCAAAACTATTAAGTGACTTCAGACCAGTGGTCTTAACTTCTTCCATCCATCCATTATCCAACCCACTATATCCTAACTACATGGTCACGGGGGTCTGCTGGAGTCAATCCCAGCCAACACAGGGTGCAAGGCAGGAAACAAACTCCGGGCAGGGCGCCAGGCCACCGCAGGGGGTCTTAACTTCTACTATCATAAAATCCTTTGAAAGGTTAGTTAAGAAACAACCACTTAACAAAAGCCAGGCCTATCTGGACCCTTACCAATTTGCATACAGAGCAAAGATGTTGTGGAAGATGTCACAGCAACATTTCTCAATCAGCTGTAATAATAAAAACTATACATTTTATTTATATAGCATTTTTCCCATACTCAAGATGCTTAAGGAACTTGGAAGGACCAAAAAACCATGCAAGGTTGCGGTTTATAGATTTCTCGTCACCTTTTAATACAATCCATACCAACAGTTTAGTTGACAGTCAGCTTGATCAATTCTGAGTGGACCCTAACTTGGTTGGCTGGATCCTGGACTTCTTAACTAACAGAACACAAACAGTGAGTGTAATTGGCCGTTTTTTTGAGATTCTTAATTCAGCGACTGGATCATCTCAAGGCTGTTGTCTCTCTCCTTCTTGGTTTATCTTGTACACAAATTACTGCAGGTGTTCATACAAGGAAATCATATTTTGAAATTTGCAGATAACTCAGCCATTTGTGAGTCTCCTACTGTGTGAGTGTTATACCGCTCAAGAGAACCAAAGCACTTAAGTCTTGAATAGTTCTAAAAATACCCACAAGATGGGAAAATCCTACCAAAAACCCCAGCTAGGAACATAGAGAATCTTTATAAAATTCCTAACAAAAATACTTTGTCGTACATGCAGCTCTGTGGAGCACAAAAAGAAGTTGCCCAAAAACAATAAGGCAATCCAAAGCAAACAAAGTCCCAATACAGTATCTAGAAATGTAGCCAAAAACAGAGCCTGAAGTCAACAATCAAAAAAGCACAGTAGAAACACAAGTAACCTCACCAACTCCCTAGTGTATTTGAAGGAATCGGCAGGAAGTGTGCCTTTATAGGGCTGAGAGAAATTCCTGGCAGTGATGAGGGTCCTGTCTCTTGGGGAACCACTCACAAGACACAAGGCACATAACACAGGCATAGAAAACAAGGCTGATCATTAATAAAAGTAACATTAACATAAATAACTGCCACAAAAATGAATGAAAATGGCATAAAACAAGGAATTCAACCACAGCCAAGGGAGAAACGCAGGCTAAAATATACAGTAACAGTGATTCACCTACCTAAAATAGCCTAAGAGGTTTGAGGCCTTTAAAAATATCCAGGAAAGCAGGCCTAATCCCATCAGTTTTCCCAGAAGGATGTGCACAAAAAGGAAGCCTAGCTTACTAGAGTAGCTGGGCCTGCCCAAGACAAAGACGTGCTAAACAGATAAACTTCAAAAATATACTTTGAAATGTCCCAAAAATGCTCACAAAATAACCGATTAGGGAGGGAAAAACTTTGCTAGTACAAAGTAAGGCAACAGAAACTCTTCAAAAAATGAGGTTTATTCACAAAAATAGAAAAAAAGGCAAAACTCAAAAAAAGAGGCTCAAAGGAATTGCCTAAGCATAGTCCCAGTACGAAATTCAGAAATCATAAACCAAAAATAGTGTAGTATAATGTCAAAAAAGCCAGTGAATCCAAAGAATAATCAATAAAAAACAAGAGACACTCAGCGACCACGAAGCACATAGTAATGTAGCACAGAGGGACTGCAATTCCCATGAGTCTTAATAGCACTGAGATCAGTCCATCAACAGAGATTGACAGGTGGCCCCGCCTCTTGGGGATCCACCCACAAAATAGAAGGGACAGGGCAGAACAAGCATCCACATATAGAAACCAAAAAAATTAACAAAAGATACACTTATATAAAGAATAAATATAAATAAAAATGTTAACATCAACAATTAATAATCAAATAACTAAAAATGAATGAATCCTGGCTTAAACATAACATCTAGAAGAAAAGGAGGTCAGCCATTGACTTATTGATAAATTTATTTAATGGTGTGATTGTTTCTTTTTACAGCAAAATATCTTTGTTATAAATATGTTTTAAAGTGGACAAAACTATAATGACAGCTTTTTTTAAGTCCTTTATTGAACCTGTTGCCACATTTTCTTTCATACTGTAGGTTGGGTTGGCAAACTCAGCATTAAGAATTTTAAACTAACAAAAGGATACTGTAAAAATCAGTAGCATAATTACTGGTCTGCAGCAGACCCCTGTCACTGAGTTGCATTACAAACAAATTAGGCCAACGCAGTTCTGTCAGAGAATGACGGTGCTGTATTGGATTATTTTCTAACAAAATTTATTGTGACCACTAGGAGGTACTCATTAAGACATAGGATGACACCGGGGATATTGTTCAAAATCAGCAATGATAAATGGTTTTATTTTAACCTCTTTTGAAGTTAAAAATCTCATGGTGTTCCGATCTTTAAATGATCGAGGTTCCAACACTTATCAAGTATACAGAGAAACTTCTCAGATGGACATTTTACCACCTTTTTTCATGTGCCATCTTTTATGAAGCTGTTCATAGGTTTATAACGAGGAGGAGTCCCTCATGCATCATAGATCACTTTGTTCTTCGTGGGTGAGATTAGACTTGCTAGACAACTGTCCTGTGTAGAGGAAATGGAAGTATCAAGAGTTTCTGAACCCCTCCTCACAGTCCTCCCAATGAAAAGAGACGGTAGAGTGAACTGTGGCATTACTTAATTTTCCTAATTAAAAAAACATTATATACAAATGACTTTTTTGAAATTCATAACACTGGATCTTTTGCTAAATTCTCTCAATGCTGAACCATGTTGTAAAAGAGTGAGAGGAAATGGTTGTGTCTGTTTTTTAAAACCACATGCAAGATATCATTATTCCAAGCTCTGTAATCGTTCTGATGAATACAAAATATAATGCTAACCCATTTCCTTATAAATAAATCATACAGCCTCCCAACCAATAGTCACTTTCACAGATAGAACTTGTGTAAAACATGCCAGGAATGTATTTTGAAATTTGTTCATTTGCACCTAATTTGCTGGTTTTAAATGCTTCCACATATAAACATGGAACATTCAGTGAAGAAGGCCCATGGCCATGTCTTCTGAAAATTTGGATTAATATAGATCTTAGAAAGACTCAACCGGAGTGTACCTTCCTTAGTGAAATTTCTGCCCATTTTTCAAAAAAACTAAACTTTGAAAATGTCTTATTTAACTCATAACATTATTCCCTGGCCCCTGATGATTAGTGCATGTTCATTAACAACTCATCTTAGCTAAGGTGCTCATAATGTATTGGTTGTAGTTTTTACAGCTTTCATCACATTTTAACAAAGATGTTATATTATTGTAGGCTTTAATTTAGGAAATTGCAGGGTCAGGTTTATCGGAATGTCTGGTTTTGTTCATTCAGATGCATCCTCTACCTGGCAATCTACTGCTGAATTCCTGCATGGGATTGCCTGCATCTTTTAAAAAGGATAATACTAATAATTGATTTGAACCTGTCCAAACAATAAAGAGCATACCAAGGATATTATTCATCCCTGAAGTGTCCTAGTCATAAGCACAGAGATTAGTGCTATTGATACATGGCTTCTAGATTTTAATCACAGCCCAGTCACTGTTTATGTGTATTTTATACATTCTCCCAGGTTTCATCAGATTATTGGTTTCATCTCAAAGACATATCTTATAAATTTGCCTAAGTTTCATCAAATGCTTTGTTTCGTACCTAAAGACCTAGATTTTAGGCTAATTAGCAACACCAAAGAGTGTTATGATGCTGCCCTGGTTAGTGTTGCTGCTGCTACTTCATGGTTCCAGAGTCATGAATCTGGCACCTCATCTTTGTCTGTGTAAAGTATGCAGTTTCCTCTGTTTCCATACATTTTTCTCCAGTTATCTTCTTAAATTCCTTGAAGTGGTGTATGTTAGATATTAAATCAGGTGCCTGTGTATGTGTGTGTACCGTGGGATGGCCTTCATCACTCCACCCAGGATGAATTTTTGCCTTGTGTTCCAGCCTGGGATGCCTCTCTGGGATTAATGGTTTTTTCGTAATGGATGGATGGACTGACTCTAAATTATTACTGATTAGGAGAAGGTTCACCATAACAGTGGAGAGCTATGTCAGAATTACTAATAGTGCTGCTTTTTTAATGATGAATCAGCCTCCTTACTGGCACTCCTTCCAGGGTTGTTTTTGTCTTGATTCCTGCAATAGATAACAACATAACTAGTTTACATATGGATGAATCAACAAAAATATTGAACTAGTTAGGATATGAATGAATCCACTCACAATCACTGCATGTTACTTCCAGTGTTTCACAACATTGTGTTGCTGGCCTGTTGCTCCTCAACTCCTCATTGCTTACACTGGGTTGCCTTATCCTCCAAGATGTGTATCAGAGGGTCATCTTCTGGCCTCGGAAGAGGTAAGCACTATGCCCCCTGGAAACGAGTGGACATTGTCATTGACTATCTTGTCTCTTCCCACTCACAGCTCAGCAGAAGATTCCCAATGAGGGCAACTGACTCCACCCCTTCCAGTCCAAGGTCTATAAGAGCAGAGAGTCTCATTTGGGGACAAACAACCCACCTGACAGAACTCCAACCTGAAGCCTGACTGATCTTCATAGCCTTATCACCTTATCTATAGCAGATGCCATTTTTTGTTCTGCTCTGTGCCATCATGTGTCTGTTATTTTGTTTGAACTTGTTGTTTCACTAAGCAGGGTTGGCACCCTAGCATTTCATTTGGACTTGAGTGTTCCTCTTGGTTGACAATAACTTAAATATGGATGACAAACAAAGTACTGTATGAAATCCAACTTTGTTGTGCACCGGTTGTCAATATACTACTTACCGTAACATATTACCTACCAGATATCCATGTGACCATCATTGTCTAATTCTTCAATGTGAAGCCTGAAAACCATGAGGACTGATTTAGATCATTTATGGTAGGAACAATGGCTGGGTGTTCTCATGGCCTTGGCAGATTTTTTTTTTTTTTTCTCCAGCCATCTGGATTTTTTCTTCTCTCCTCCTAGCCATCGGTCCTAACTTTATTCTTTGTTAATTAGCATTGCCAAATTTTTATATTTTTTTCTCTTTTTCTTTCTTCATCTTGTAAAGCACTTTGAGCTCCATCATTTGTATGAAAACGTGCTATACAAAGAAATGTTGTTGTTGTTAATGACGTCAATTCTTGGATGACTCCTGCCTATAAATATGAGACTTCCAGGTCAACTTAAAAACTTAACATACTGAATACCAGACAAAGTCAAATTATTTAATTATTTATCATTTCCCCTAAAAACCTTGGTGTGATATGTAACCGCTGCTGAATTCTGAGATGTATAAATCTGCTACAGTCAAGATTTAACCTAGCGTTTATCATAATTTTACTGATGTATGGAATGTTGTGTGCTGTGCTAGGCTGACCAGCATTGATGATTTTAATGTGTGCTGTCCTGATGAGCATTTCCATTTCATCACTTGAGTAACTTTGTCTCCATTTTTAGTTTGTCAGGATCTCAATTAAGTAAAACTGCTTGGTGTTATGGAAAAAAGCTGCAAAAACACTCAAAGATAGTAACATAATGTACTAGTCAATCCAAGTAAGGAAGACAGCTGTACCTGTGGTGACTGCCTGCAGAGAAAAGCAGAGATATTTCAGGATCAGGAGATCATGTGACCAAATAGCAAAATCAGGAAATTAAAAGGAAGAAATCTGAAAACCAGGTTAAACGATTAAAAAAATGGAAAGACATATACTTTAATTTAAACACTTAATGGAAAGTACATGAAAAATTAAACAAAAATGGCAATAACCACAGGACTGATGATGATCAGTTCCTTGGGTGTATTAAGCAGACTGAGAGACCTTAGAAAAAGTAAAGCTTACTGACAAACTGAAAAATGAGAGATTTCCCTTGTTATAATTTTTTTGTTGCATGTATTTTGTAGTCTTCCTTTAATTTTGTTTTCAGTTATGAGTTGTTTTTTTTATATTTGTATCCTTTTCATGTTGACATTTTGTACTTTGCTTTATTCTCACAAGTGCCGCTATTCTGTGTTTTGCCTGGCCACAGCCATGACATTTTGTATTCTGTTTTTGGATGTTAGTAGTGATACTTTGAACATTTTGCACTATGTCTGCTGCCAGTTATGTAGCAGAGATGTTATGTGGTGATGTGTTGTCTTGATCTGTCCATGAAAGATGGTGGTGCACAATGTCTGTATGTGATGGAAACAAGCATTCTTTATCAGAGAACAGTGAGGGGAAAATTCCAAATTAGTTTAAGTTATTTAGCTTCAGTCACCTTTATTTAAGACCTCTGTTTCTAGTTAATGTTCTGATTTTGTCATCTCAGTTTTCATTTGTCTTCCATGGCATTCAAACATCTAGCCTGTTCTCTGACCACATCCTTGTCTTTTCCCAAAATTTGCTTTCCTTTCAGTGATGCCAATCTGTCTCAGTCACAGAAAAGTTTTGCCAAAACACAAATCTTATTGCTTTACTTCTGTGTTAATCAGACATGTATGAAACTCAACAGAGGGGCAATATCCTTTGCATATTGTGTCTCTTCGTCTTTGTTAATGCCTTTTTGAGCTCTCTGTACCTTGTGCTACCATTTCCGTCCTTTGTGTTGCAACCATTTCCCACAGCTAATTAAAGGGTATAGAAACAAACTACAATAAATTATAATAAGGTAATCAGAGATAAATTATAAGATAATCAGAGTTGCAATACTTATTCTAGCATCTGGGGTGGTGCTACATGGGGTTGTGTTCAGCTAACCCCATGATTAAATACATGCTGTGCTGATTTTTCACAGGACACTAGTGGGAATTATACTACAACTTCACACAAGTACTAGGTAGGGCAGTCAGTCTGCCAAGTATTCTGCAGCCCATTTTTAAATTGGAGGTCTGTCCTGTATTGCTGGAAATTTCAGTATGACTGTTAACTGAACAAGGTATCTTAGATAGATGGAGATAGTCAAGGTTGGGGTCAGTGAACTTTCCAAACAAAAAGATGTTATAAACTTTTTTAAAACGATAAGAACTATGCTAAAGACTGGTTTTATTAAATATTTTACACATTCTACCTGGGGACACAAGAATTGCTTCCCTTTTGTAAAAAAAAGTAAGTAGGTTCTTACGCAAAAATAAAGTGTCTTTTTCTTCATGGTCTATAGGGTGGTCCAGATCTAATTATGTAATTTTCATTATGCTATAACTTAATAAGTTTATTATATAGAGAATTCACAAAAAATTCTTTTTGTTGCTGAAAATGGCGGGGAGACAGTTGTCAGTCGAACAGCAGGTACGATGTGTTCGCCTTTTCATAATTGCATAATTAGATCTGGACCACCCTGTACATTCTTGTGTCATGTCTTAGCTTGAAGCTTGAAGGAAGTGGGATTTGGGCTGGTATTTCAAGTGAATGGTGGTGACACTTATTCTAAACTACAGGAGGGCTACCAGAAAAGACAAGAGTCAAGAAAGGTCCAAGCTTAAAAAGAAAAAAAAATTGTGTCAATAGTGCTAATATTCACCAAGTGAACAAAAGGAAGCATATTGCAGGTTCACAGTGGTACTGTTACGAATCTCGTTAGTTGGTATTCTATGAGAGTAAACTTGTCAGTGAGCATTCTTGAAAATAGCAGATGCATCGTGTGCTTATTTCAGATCATCTGTGATGGTGATTCCAAGAAAGTTAAACCTGTTGACCCTCTTCATAGCATTCCCTCAAAACAGGTGAGAATATGGTCTGCCTCCAGCTTCTTGAAATCTATGACACACTTTAGGATTTTGTTGAAGTTAACAGAGATTTCTGTCGCCCTGGTTTAAAGAGGAAAGCTTTTCCCAGTCAGCCATTCATAATGTTTGGTATTCAGGCTTTGATGGTGCTGACAGCAGCAAATGTAATGAGGATCTTGTAAATGAAATGTTTCTGCCAGTTCACACACCTTTTGGCACTTTTATGATGTCTAAAATACAGTGTCACATAGCCCACAGTAGCTTTTATCATCCAGGTATGGAATATGGCCTCTTTTGAGGACAGATTTTGACAAAATCCAAACTGGGAGTGGTCCCGATTACCTGGAATATGGCTTTCAGATTGTCCCGGTACCAATCTCTCAAAGCATTTCATCACAAGAGGACTAGAGCCGCTAGTCTATAGTCCTTGGAACGGTTCATTTTTGTTTTCATTGCTTTTACATACTATCACAAACTTAAAAATGTGATAATATGTTAGCTTTCTTCATTGTACTCCATTTAACAAATGCCATTCACCATATACTGATATATTTTTATCATTTTTTTAACTAACCACTAAATTATGAATGACTTTGCATAAGAAGAGGGCCCATTATTGTGTTATAGTTGCTGATGCAAACACCAATTTATATTGAATCTTAAATGTACCTGTTTAGTATTATTTAGAAGCTACAGAACAGAGCAAAATGGCTAAATATACTAAAACTAAGTTTCTAACAGAAGTAAATGCATTATTATTTATTCAGATTCAAACTGTAAAAGTAAAATCTTAAGAATTTTCTGAAAAAATCGGTAAACGTTTTCTTCAACATATACTTTATTTTTACAAATAAACTATTTGATGAAAATACATGGATTTTACATGAATGTGCATGTGAATTGCATAAACACACAAGATTTTAGCAAGCTCTTCAGTATCCTTCATTGAAGTACGTGACTTTATTGCAGTTGAACATACTGTATGGGCAATATTTACTACATTTTCATATATTGTACTTAAAACAATCCTTTACACAAAGCATAGTCAAACATGTTTATGAACCAGTCAATAGATTTATTATAATTCAATTCGTTTCATGATTGCAGGAAGACTCCTTTTTACTGTCTGCAGTTCTCCTTAGTCTCAACACCAGCCATTGCACCATGCAATAAATAACTAAGCAGACTTCATCGAGAGCAGCTCATAAATATGCATTTTTATTTGACTTGTCAGAGTGGTGAAAAAACCTAGGAAATAAAAGAGAGTGTGTTTACATCAGAACAACTTAAAAAATATGAAACACCTCATTTCACTTTTGCTCAATATGTGTCAAAATCGTATTTAAAAGCACATCACTCATGTAGGTCAGCATGGTGATGAAGAGTCTGTCCTCCCTGGCCATCGGACCTTACTTTTATTCTATGTTAATTAGTGTTCCCTAATTCTATTTTCTAATTTATTTCGTCTTTTTTTCTCTTTCTTCATTATGTAAAGCACTTTGTGTTACATCATTTGTATGAAAATGTGCTATATAAATAAATGTTGTTGTTTAGCCTTAAAGCCTTGCACTCCCAGCCTGGGCATTACCTGAGTGGAAGTTGCTCATTCTAGGTGTGTGTGATTTGTGATGTACTGGCACCATGATTATCGTAGGTGGGGTGGTTCCCCCTTGGAATTATGAAAGCACAGTGAAAGGACAGATTGTTTGACTAATTGCGATTTGTACCAGCCTACTTCAAGCACTGACTACCATGTATAAAACCAACATTGCCCATCCTTTTTCCACACCTGCTTAATGAATAACATGTAAGAATTTCACTATACTCTCATTAACATTACGATTGTCCTACTACTTCTACTACTACTACTACAATAACTAATGTTTTATGGTTACAGGTGTCTGGAGCCTAACTTAGTTGCATCAAGGGAAAGACAGAAGGAAGTTCTGAGTATATGGGTCCAATACAAGCAAGGTACTACCATCAGTGGCAAAAAAGAACTAGCAGAACTCCTTATTTTATGCAGAAATTATATAAGAGAGCAGAATGGGAAGGTTTCCACCTTAGAGGTCCAAAAGTGTACTGCTATACGAGGTGAGATGCAAAAATAACTGGACTGGGCTTGGGGCTTTCCTGGAAAACTGTCTGGAGGTTGGACGAACATGAACCATAGAACTATATCCCCTCCTACACACCCTCTCATACGGCCGACCAGCTAGGTATATCCTGTGAATAGCCCAGTCTGTATATTCACAACAATCACTACACAAGTTGCCATTATAATGTCAGGTGAAAAAAATCGAACAGTGAATCAACATCAAATTTCTTGTGAAATTGAACAAAATGGCCACAGAATCTCATGAAATGATAAAAACAGTGTACGGTGATAACAGTTTGTCTCGCACACAAGTTTTTGAGTGGCACAGATGTTTCAACGAAGGACAAGAAAATGTGGAAGACGTTCAACATCCAGGTCGCCCACGCTCATCTTGGTAAGATGAAAACATCAAAACGGTGAATCATATTGTTCGACATGATTGTACTGCTTTTTCCGTAAAGCGGTTTTTGACTGACCAAAACATTCCTGTCCTCGATCATCCTCCCTATTTGCCCGATTCAGCTCCCTGTGATTTTTACCTGTTCCCGAAAATCAAAATTGACCTGAAGGGAACACATTTTTCTTCAATGGATGAGGTGAAGACAGAAACGTCAAGCCTGTTGAAGAGCTTCAAGCATGAAGACTTCCAGCACCGTTTCAATCAATGGAAGATACGTATGGAGCGGTGTAGAGATTGGGAGGGGGTGTATATAGAAGGTGACAATGTTTAGAATGCTGTAATTCATCAATAAATATATATTTTTTTACCAATCTGGTTATTTTTGAGTCTCACCTCGTATATAGACTATACTGAGCGGCAGGTGATGTGTTTCCCCTTTGGAAGTATGAAAACTCAGTGAAAAGACAGATTAGCTACAGTGTGTAGCGGCCCACTTTTAAGCACAGACTACCATGCATTAAACCCACATTTTTCTACACTAGACCCATTAAGGGATGTGAAATAACTTTTAACTTTTGTAACATGAGATGAAAACCAATATACGAGGAATAACTAATCAGACAAAAAAAAGACGAAATCCCATCCCCTTCAACACTAATTCAGAATGGGCCAATTATCCAGGAATTAATTTTATCATTATCCTAAAATAAAATAAAAACATAGGTAGAATATCTTAAACTAGAAGATAACAATCACAGTGGGATTATAATACCAAATTGTCTTGATTACAGCTGTCAGTGTCGAGAGACGACTATAAACTACTATGTTAGAGATGGTTAAGTTGTTCCTAAAACCTGATGAAACGTCTCAGTTTCCCAAGTTTGTTTTTCATCTTCAAGATCTGATTTGCAATCCAAGTATTCTCTTGTTACGTGTCTACTATTTGTACTATTGAAATCTCCAATGTTACTACAAAACACTGGTGTACTATACTATACTATATATCAAAGCCATAGTAAAACCACATCCTTCCATTCATGAACACCAAGCAACAGCAGCTTCTTATCAGGAAAAAAGTTCTAAATTATTTTTAAACTTTACATTCTGGAGCATTGGCCATTTATTAAATATCTTTCATTTATATAATGTTCACTGTGGTGGGCTGGCGTCCTGCCGGGGGTTTGTTTCCTGCCTTGTGCCCTGTGTTGGCTGGGATTGGCTCCAGCAGACTCCTGTGACCCTGTAGTTAGGATACAGTGAGTTGAATAATGGATGGATGGAATGGATGGATAATGTTCAGCAATCTTAGCTTTCAACATGTAAAAGGGTAACTACTAACAATTTATAAGGTGTACCTTACCTTTACTAATTGAGTTCTTTAATAATACAATATTCTGGAAGAAAAAAGAAACAGAACTGTTAACGTTTATGGGAAAATTGTAAATTTCCTGTGTATTTTTGCTATCAAGCATTGGTATAATATACATGTGATGAGGATACAATGAAAGGATATAAAGTAAGCAACAGCACATCCATTCCCGCTCAGCAAAACCCAAATAACTCAGCATAAAAGAAAATGTGAAACAAAAAAGACAAACACCATTGACACCCTGCACACATGTTCACATCCACCTCTTCATCAGACCCTTTAATTGCTTTAAATAATTAACTGTGTTCATTTATATGAAGCTTCCAGCAACAAAACAAGCCAGCTTTCTAGGTGTGTTGTTTTTTTAATGTTATAAAGTCATTGAGAAGTATTTAAGGTAATTTAAGGTAATTAACTCTAGTACCTGTAGAAACAAAAGGATATGATCAAAGTAGAGCATATGATATTATTTCTCTGGTCTTTCAGAAAACATTTGATAAGGTGCGACATGAGAGGTTGGGCATAAAACTAAAAGAAGTGGGAGTTCAGGGTAATGATTTCAGATGGGTGCAAAATTGGCTCAGACACAGGAAGCAGATGGTGATGGTGCGAGGAACCTCATCAGAATTGGCCGATGTTAAGAGTGGTGTTCCACAGGGGTCAGTGTTAGGGCCGCTGCTATTTTTAAATTATATAAATGATTTAGACAGGAATATAAATAACAAGCTGGTTAAGTTTACAGTTAATACCAAGCCAGGTGGATTGGAAGATAATTTGGAATCCGTTGAACCGTTACAGAGTGACTTGGACAGCATGCAGGCTTGGGCAGATTTGTGGCAGATGATATTTAATGTCAGAAAATGGGAAGTATTGCATGTAAGGAAGTAAAAATGTTTGGTTTGAATACACAATGGGAGGTCTGTAAATCAAAAGTACACCTTAGGAGTCATAGTGGACTCTACGCTATCAACTTCCAGAGAGTGTTCAGAAGCCATTAAGAAGGAACACAAGGTAAGAAAATTGGCCTTGTCTCTCTATTCTGTTTTCCAGTGTTATACATCAGTAACAGCAGCGTGGTAGCAATTTTCTTGCTCCTGGTTTGGCTACATAAACGAGGTTTATAGCTGTAATGCTAATGATTGATAACTTCATGTGATGGGCGATGGATTAGTGAAACATCAGGAAACCAAAGCCCTGACTTGACTAGACTAGAGTTATTAAACTTGACCAATGCTGTAGCAACCACCACTGCATTTACCCAGCCCAAAGAGTGGTCAGTTCAACAAGCTAACCCAAGAGTAGTGGCGAAAACTGGTGGCTCTATTCAAAGTGGAAAAGGGCCACCATAAGGGAAAGGGATCTGATGTATATTATTATATCAAGCCAAATTAGTAACCCATTTCTAGTTGTAAAACACTGAGGTCTGTTTGTTTAGCTCCTCACAGCAATCTGATTGGCCAGTTCAGCTTTGGTGATGCAACAAAAGGGGAAGTGCAAGTGTGAGATGCAGAAGGAGGTGTAAAGGTGCACACTTTAGAGAGTCATCTTCAAAGACAAAAAGTATAAAAGCAGACAGGACACGAGAAAGGAGTTTAGAAAATAATGACGCAGTCGCAGAAGCAGAATTTACTGGAACAAGCTTGGGAAAGGGAGCGTCAGTCAGAAAAAGATAGCAAATATGTTTAAATTGTTCTATTACCTGCCTTTAACAGGTTCCATGGGAAGTATAAATAAAAAACATGAGTTCCACGTAGATCACTTAGATTTCAACCTGTCTTAAATGGGTAGCAGAGCTAGTCTGTTTGTAAAGTTTCAGTATTAAAAGGGCTTTGTGTGAAAATAATTTATTCTTTTATTCAGAAGAAAAGGGAGTAGATTTTGGTACACAGGGTTGGTAACTCCTTATTTGTGCAAACTGACTAAGGACCTCCTGACTTCACTCAGAATAAAGTTTTTGCATATGTCTAAAGAATGGATTTTTCCTATTACTGTATTTGATGGATAAAAATGTTACGTTGACCACCCGTCATTTACTGGAAGCACAGTAATTGCGGCTTTCTTTTTGTCATTAAAGATAAAAGTGAATTGAACTACAAAGTAAAAGGAAGCAGCTGTGTCTTAATTGCCTGAAGAAAAAGGATGATTTAATAGCAAAGAGTGGAAAGCCCTAGACGACAGCATTGAGTCAGTTGTGATTTGATTTATTAAAAATTTAAAATCACTTGGAAACAATGACATCATAAAAATTCATAGTCTCTTAGTATACAGAAGCTGCTTGTAAATATATGGCATGAAGAAACTGGAAACATTCATTGAATTAATAAAATAATTTCAAATATTTTGGCCGGGGAACATATTTTCTAACCTGTTAATCCAATTCATAATTACAAGGATGGAGATGTGAGCAGATTAAATGAACATTTAAATGGAGTTAATGGCTTTATGGGTAGCATTGTTGAGCAGCGCAGTTCAAACCCATCTTCCATACATATAGAGTTTGATTAATTTCCATGTCTTATTGTGGATTTCCCTCCAGGTACTCTGAATTACATCAAAGATGTATTTGTTAGATGATCACGCATTTCCAATTTGATGCTTTGTGACTGTGGATTTGTGTGTGTGACTGGGCCCTGCTGTGGCCAGTCACCCACTATAGGGCAGTTTCTGGTCTTGAATATGATGTTGTAAGGGTGGGCTCTGCCCCCCATGACCCAGAAACTGATTGCCTTAGGTGTATTTAAGGATGTTATATTACTTTTTTAATGTTTAAGATTTAATATTGCAATGGCGCTGGACGAATTACATCAGCAAGTCACCAAAAGAATGACCTGGCATTACATCACCAACATCAGGAGCGCCTATAAAATTGGTCATTCTGCAGAGTCGCACATGCTTTTTCCAACTAGTGTGCCATGGCAAAGTGCCATGTAAAGAGCAGAGAATTCATCCATTGTGGTCCTTGCTGCCAACACTATATTGGTGTTAGAAGTGGGATATGGAGATGACCTACAATCCGACTTAGCATAGCACCAAGTGCTTGGGAGACCTAAAATAAACCTGTTTGGCTCTTTGGAGGAGGTGCTGGAGAGTCTCAAGGCTCAAGGCTTAGAAAATGGAGACAGCTGAGAAACTGACACCTCTTCATCCCCACCACCGCTTCTCTATCTACTGAGGTCCGTTAAGCCAGGTGCGCGAACAATGGTGGAGCTTCAGGCTTATGAGGCTTGGGAAAAGTGTCACAGATCGAGTTGTCATTAACCCCAAGTGAGCTGTGAGAAGCAGGGCTGGTGGTAGAAATGTGAAAGCAAAGGACATGGCAGACGATAAAGGCATTGTGAAGTGGCACTAAAAGCAGAGTCTCAAAGCTAAGATCCAGACCTGGAACATGGTTTGTAGCACCAGTTCAGTAAAAGCACCTCTGTTGAACTGCAAGACAGCACAGCACTTAGCATCCCAGTTATGCTACCTGCCAGTGTAGCATGTAATATCCCTACTGCACCACCTGACAACACAGTGCTCCCAAACCCCGCTGATGCATCCTTGTCACTGGCTGCATGTCTGAAGCAGGACAGAAGACCACCCAGCCATTTTGATGAGTTTGTGTGCCGTTGCAGAGGGTTGGAAGTGGCCGCTGAGGACAGCATCTTTGAAGGGAGGGCTGTGGACAAGTTACATCAGCCAGAGATGAGTCACCAAAAGAATGAGCTGGCATTATATTATGAATAGCAGGAGCACCTTTAAAAATTGCAACTGCACAAATCACATGTGCTTTTTTCACCTAGTGTGGCAAAAGGCATGCAGTCCTTTTAAGGATAGTGAGCCACCTCAAATAGCCATATAAAGATCAGAGAATTCATCCATTGCCTGAGAATCAATTCTATGTTCATCACATCACAAACATTAGGAGATAAGAAAAGAGATAAGAAATTTGAAATCGTTTACTCCAGTTTCATATAGCTTAGAATCTCCTTTTTCCTTCATCCCAAAATGGGATCAAACATGAATGAGTGCATGCAAATGTATGTGCATTCATTAAAACCTTCCCAGCTTTTACAGTCAACAAATTATATACTGAAAATCAATTCATATGTATACATCCAAAGTTAAGCAACAATGTCATAGTTTAAGGCTTTACCTTCTTCTTGTGGCATTAAGAGGAACACCTTTAATCCCATGCAAGATGCTTTTTCTTGGAAATCCTGAACATGATCAGATGTTAAATTTCTGGAGCGGGCTTCAAAGGAAAACATGATTATTTTCTTAGTTCTTCTGAATTTCATTTGTATTATGCTTCTGCTTAACAAAATGAAAACTTCATAGACTGGTCATCAAAAAATGTATTTCTAGGATATTTTGTTCACTGACCATTCTAGCCATTGTCCCTTTAGATTTTTCTCGGTTCAATTTGTTTTTTTATTTTACAGTTTGGTACAACAGTTTGCACCCACTTCCTAAAGATGTGGCGTTATTGTGATTGGTGACACAGTTTAATGGTGTGTGACAGGTCCCCACAGTCAACTGGTGCTACATTCTGGCTTTGCTCCTGCCTTACACTTTTTGCTGCTGGCATAAGTTATTTCTTCTTATAACTTTCTATAGCCATAAGAAGATTCAAAAATAGATGGATGAATTGTATTGGTTAAATATGCTAATTAAAAAACAGAAATATAATGAAATTTCAAGATTTACTGCTGAAATAAGAATAGACAAATGATAATAAGAAAGAAACAAAATAGTATGACAACAATAAACACAAGAAAACAATGATGGCTGTAAAAATTAACAACAGCTGCGTCTTGTGCGACCACTTCTTGTGTCCACACCGATTTGACTCCTTTGGCAAACTAAGCCAAGGATCCTCTGAATATGCATATGCGGGCTGTTATCCCACTCCTGCAGTAGGGCCCTGATGAAGTTGCTGGACATTTGGTAATGGCAGAGGTTAATGTCCCTTGATGTTGTGAGGCCAGTTATCCCAAGAGTATTCTATAGCATTAAGGTTAGGAGAGGACAAAGGCTGATCAGCACCCACACAAGCAGCATTACTCAGGAAATGTGTGATCACAGCAGATGTTTGTGGACTGGCATTGTTCTTCTGTAGGGTCAGACATTTAGGAAGTCTGAATAGAGGACATTTGACAGGACACCTTACTCTAAGACTAGCTGCATAGAGCCAGTTCCTAACTATCCTGTTATTGATGTCAGCATTATGTCTGCTGGCAGTTTCAGCAGTTGTATGAGTGGCAGATCTGGAATGATCTTTGAGATGAACCAGTCAAATGGGTCAGACATGCAACCATGAGTGGTCAATTAAGAGCAACCATGTCTTTTTAAAATGGATCAGGTATTGTTTCATCTCTACCTTATTGGGTAAAAATGACCTAAATAGCTTTTGTGTGCTTGGCAGTTTGCACAAGCTACACTACTATTCAGACAGTTAAAACAATTTTTTGCAAAAGTACACAAGCTGTAACAACAGATTGCTCATTACAGAAAATACTGTGTTGCTTTTCCCTATCAGTATGAAGAAAATTCATTAACAATGGGCAGCATTTCATTAGATATCAACAAAACCTGAGGCTGACTATTTGGATTCAGCATGTGACTTTCTTCTACCTATTCAGTATTTAGAATATGGTTTGCTAACTGAAGCTATATAAAATATAAAACTTGGTATATTGAAATCTGTTGAAAGAAAGAAAGATTAATATTAAATATAATATTAAAATGGTAAAACACTAAATATGTAAAAATTAATTTATATTATATGATTGGGCTGAGTTTTCCAAGGGCCATGTGGCTGGATAACTACTGAGCACTGCGCTTTCTGAAGAAGCAGTGCATTATGCAAATGACACAACCACAAGCACGAGAGACAGGTTTGGAGTGGAAGGTCCTGGAATGGAGAAGCCCATCCTCGGTGGTGATGATGGAGAGCAGAACAGCACAGGATGCAGTGTTGCTGAGTCCTGGAAATATTCCCAGTCCAGTGACAGCTGAAAACCTGCCTAATGATGTAGTGGACTAGTCCAATGAACAATGCTGTTGATGTCTGGTTTGGGATGCCTTAGAGTTCTGCTGCACTAGACGTCTTTGTTCCCCCTTGGAGTTTTTCTGCTTTTTTAGTCCCCTTTGAAGTTTCCTGCTGTTGACTATCTGTAACCCCCTTGGAAACTTTGCCAAATCAAAAATTTGTCCCTGCACAACACTTTCAATAACAGCCCAATTTGTGGTGAAAACCGCACATCTGGAAACCCTGACGTGGTGCATCAGAGGCACACTTATATACCAGATGGATGAGCAAGGAGAGTATATGTGAGTAAAGGGGAGTGAGGGTCATAACACTGAGGCAGAAGAAGAGCCGTGCAGAGAAGTTAAGGGCAAAGAGTGATTAAAGGCTTAAGGCCTCTCCCATGACCAGAACAGTGGAAGTGCAGTTGTAATACAAGAATAAAGGCTTGTAAGCTATTTCAGCTTCTTGAATATATACCACTGTTGTTCCTCCCTGCCTGGTTGTGGGCTATACAATATTTTAATGTTCATGTAAAAATAGTAAAATATAAACAACAAATACATTGGTGGATGCAAATTCCAAAGCAATAGCTTAATTAGAAGCAAATATTTGCTGATTATGGCTTGTCTCTGTTTTCATTCTGGCATGCTCAGTTATTCTTGTATCATAGATTTTTTCTTTCTGAGGATATCTTCCATATGATTTGTGTCATTGAGCTGACTAGTAACTCTCAATCCTTCATTGTTTTCTCTTCAGTTTCTTCCTACGTGTTTCAGATACTTCATGAGAAACACACATTGATATAAATGGGACCAATGTGGATGGTCAGCTGCTGGTTTCTTTGAATCTCATTACTAACAGGCAGCAGGTTTAAAAACATGAGCTAATTGAAAACAGTAAATCCAGCTTAAAGAACTTATTAAATGTTTGGAATTTTAATAAGCAAGTTAGCTACAATAAAAACAAACATGATACTTGAACAATAATTGCATCATAACTTTCCCTTGGGGACCAATTATCTATCTATCTATCTATCTATCTATCTATCTATCTATCTATCTATCTATCTATCTATCTATCTATCTATCATATAGTGCCTTTCAGATCTATCTATCTATCTATCTATCTATCTATCTATCTATCTATCTATCTATCTATCTATCTATCTATCTATCAGCAACAATAGTTGGCTCCCAATTAAGAAATCAACATGGAACAAAATCTTGCACCTACTGTAGCCCTTCAAGACTGAACTTGAGGACTCCTTGTATACTCAACAATGTTAAGTTGTTAGAATTCCTTAGATCCTAAATAAAACAAGATAATAAAATATACAGTAATATTAGTACAGTATTGTAAAACTAAAGTGATGATTATTTTACCATAGAGCATAATTCTGTTAAATGGATGATCTCCCGTTTCTTCGATTTCCTGTAAAATGATACTGTTCTTAGTATCCGATTGATAAAGGAATGTCTTCCTCTCAGGGCGTCCTGTTATATTTAAAAGGAAAAATTTTATTTATTGGTCATGCTGTTAACTGAATACATACAACTAAGCAATGCAAATTTCTAATTCATTGATAAAAAGTCTTTTTAAAATTAATAACAAATAACTTTCATAACTGAATACTATGATATTTAATAATATAAATTGTTAAGTGAATTCTCTCTTTAGAACACAAATGGCACATTTGCACTATAAATTTTAGTTTGAATCAAATTGAAGCATCTATTGTAAACGGCATTACGATGTAAATGCAAGTAATCTCATTGTAAGATAAACTGAGTCTACTTAAGTTTAATGCTTGCAAAGCATTTGAAAGCCAACTGATGCAAATTTAAAACTGACTTTTTTTTTTAATTACACTCTCAAATCCTTATCAGTCATAGCGTTTTATTCCAACATTTAGCAGTTTACATACAAAATGTTTTAGTTTGTTTCCTGTGAGTCTGTTACAAATCAGAAACTCAAATGCAATGCCAAAAAAGATAACGGAACTAAAAAACAGAAAGAGTTACATTAACCACTCTGGATGACGGCTTGTTGTGGCACTCCAGAGACAGAACAGAACCTCAGTTCAAATACTTGAGGTGATGAAACTTGTGGCAGAGACGTCGAAAAGCGTCACACATTCATTATAAAGGACATATTTGTACATTTCTTTAGTTAAACCATTTGGTTCTCCTTGTTACAATCGTCCACATTATATTACATTTTAGATGGGACAGGGTAAATTTTCTTGTTTATTTATTTATTTTTTTATCCATTCCATTTGACAGCTCCACTGAAGTGTCTCAGTAAGCGTGCAATAGTCAGCACACTGAATAGTCAAATCTGCGAAAGGTAGTTAGGGATGGAGTTTTAGAGGTAAAAGTGACACTGTAAGCAGAGACGTAACTAGAATGTGATGAGCTCTAATGCAAAAAAAGAAATCAACCCCCCCTCATGTGAAATTAAATCAAATCAAAATTAAATAATGGCCACCATCAGTAAAATACATCAAGCATATAAGCTACATAAAAGATCAGAAGTCATAATACAAGTTTATGGAATTGTGGGAATGACAACACTATTAATCTGTTTTAATGTCAGATAGGCAAGCCTGCCAGTAGTAAAGCCTTGCGAAACAACAATCATACTTTCACCAATGGCCCCCCAACTCAAAGAGCTCTGATGCAACTGGCCCACCCACGCTGCCTAAAGTTACAGCAATGACTGTAACAGTAACTTGAGTATGTTAATTATTAGCTGTGTAATGCATCATTTTGTAACTAAGTCATTCTAAAGTAATGCAATGAGCTTTAGATAAAAATTGCTGTTCATTTTCTCCTCCTACCTTGCAGGTCCAAGCCATCTTGGTGCCTGTGTATGAAGTAAATCCACTTTTTATCTACGCACCCATGTCCACTCCTGAAAACAATCATAAACAATAACCACAATAATGAAGTTGATGATGTACAACACTTACTTAACTGTGAGTTTTTTTTTATTATTTTGGCATTGCTGCATTGAAACTATACGAAAACATGAAAGCTGTAAATGTTACTGCAGAATTCTTATACAGCATCTTACAGGTAGGGTTTATTAGATAGTCCAAATTATTGTATCCCCCATATCTTCAGTTTTGTATCTATGTCTAACGCATTCACATATTGTTCATCCAGTAAAACAGACCCAGTTTCGTCATAGTCTTCAAACCAATGTTTGCTGTGCTCTCAGAGTGTGCCAACGAGCTGAAGGGTCTTGATAGTTTGCTTTAGACTACCATGTTGTTTGCCTTGCACAAAGCACATTTCTTCCTACGTTTCCATTCTCCACACATGCTGTATGTGTTTCCTTGAACTATTAAGTCTCCATGCAAAGAATCCAATTTAGAATATAATTGGGAATATGGATGCAAATAAATAAAAACAGCTTTATCATTAAGCAATGTTTTTTTAATATAATTCTATTTAATTTAAAATTAAAGTATAACAATTAATAGATTATAATATAATCCATCCATTATCCAACCCGCTATATCCTAACTACAGGGTCACGGGGGTCTGCTGGAGCCAATCCCAGCCAACGCAGGGTGCAAGGCAGGAAACAAACCCCGGGCAGGGTGCACACTCACACACACAGCACACACTAGGGACAATTTAGGATCGCCAATGCAACTAACCTGCATGTCTTTGGACTGTGGTAGGAAACCCACGCAGACACGGGGAGAACATGCAAACTCCTGCAGGGAGGACCCAGGAAGCGAACCCAGGTCTCCTTACTGCGAGGCAGCAGCACTAGCACTGTGCCACCGTGCTGCCCCTATAATATATCTTATCAATTAATTCTCACACTCATTATCTACAATATAAACTTGTTATGAAAGGTGCATAATAGTAGAAGATTTAAATTTTCATTTAGGTACACCAGTGTGACCTCAGAGGAAGAGATTTATTATCTTACTATATTCATTTCATCTCATTCAGCGTGTCATGCAGCCAACATACAACGGAGGACATGCAGTATACTAGACATAGTTTTTTCAAAAGGATTTAAAATTAATGTGACACAGATCCTGGACATTGGCATGCCTGACCATTTCTGAATGTCATTTGAAGTAGAAATACCTGGGAATAGAACTAAAGAGCATCACCTTGATAAAAGATGTTATTTTGATGCCACAGTTGCTTCCAGGTTTTCCAATACTCTGAGTATTGCGCCTGAGTTTAGTTTAGTAATATATCCAGTAATGTAAATAGTAAGGTGGAATATTTTAATGTTAAGCTTTGGGCTGCCACCAACATAGACTACATTTGTTTAGTGTGTGTAATGACATTCTTTACGCGTTCTACAATTCTGTAATGGCCATTACAATTTTCTATGCTGTGGTGTGCTTAAGAAAAATAAATTTGACTTCTTTGTGTTTGACAGCTGTAAACCAATCTATAACCTGCATTTTTAAGTAAAATTCTACAAAAATTATATTTTTCTTTAGTAAAATCTTTACTTGAATAAAAAACTAGATTCTCAGAAAGTTTCAGTCAGATTTTAGATAAAATCATAGTAAAGAAAGTGGGTTGGTTAAGGTAGGTAATGAAGTGCAGGCTAATGCTGTCGTAAACACCTTATCTCTTTCTGTTCTGTTAGGCTTCAGCGCAACATTTGACACCATAGACCATAGGATTCATTTATTGCCATAGTCAATGAATCTTATATAAAGATAGAAAATTTGTTGTAGCGTGTGGTGATTTTATGTCAGAAATTCATGATATTGTATATGGTGTTCCAAAAGGATCAGTTTAAGGCCCGCTGTAATTGTCAGTTTTCTTCGTACTCCCATTAGACCAGATTATATGAAAATGCAGGGTGAATTACAACAGCTAAGTAGATGACAAGCAGCTTTACTTAACTATGACACCTGATTATAACAGTTGTCATGTGTATGTATGGTGTCAGTAACGAGTTTCAAACACAAGACAAGTTACAAGAGTGGATTTATGGAATTTCTCTGAGAACTAGATATCCTGGAGTCAGTGGTTGAAACATTACTAGAAGAAAAGGAAAGTTTAATATCTAGTCAATAATGGCACTGAACAACGTAGAATATACTGAAACTATTGTCTGGCTATACTCTTCAGGTTCTAGTTCACTGAACTGCATACAAGGAAAAATAAACAGCTACTGAAATAAGATGAGTCAGGAAAAAAAATAAAAAATAATCAATTCGAATGAGTTACTAATTTGTTTAAATGGATTTTTTGGTTTTTTTTTTGCCTAACACCTACAGGGCTCTGTTAAAGAGCGATAGTAAATGAGGGAAAAAAACAGCATCAGAGAGTGGGTTTGGATAGACTTTTACATTTGGGGAATAAACATGTAACCTACAGGAAGCCATCAGATGAACACAGGCTCCTTTCTACAGAATGCAAGAGAAACTGAATACTGTAGATTGAGAATTGCTTTTCCTTCTAAGGGTGAATTTAGGAGAGGGCCCGTTAGCCCCGTATGAAGAGATGGTGGATGATAATTTCCTTAAGGTTTGGTATGGAGAAACCCTTGCATTAAAGAACATTATGGCAAAATGTTAATACTTTTATGAGCATTTAAAAAATTGTTTAGTTACTATAAATTCATTAATTTTATTGTTGTTTTTGTATTAGTGTCTTGTTGTGTAGGGCATGTGGGTGGGGTGCACAGCAGTGCAGAATTTTATAAATGGTTGATTATATTTGTGTGTGTTTTCAGTATTTATACTAACAACTTTCATTCCATTCTTACATTTGCTTCTGTCGGTGTGCTATGTACTTTTTGTTGTGGCTAGTAGGAAAGACTTGTTCATCACTCACGCTCCAACTCTGACACATTTCATTTTTTCTTCTTTCTGACATTCTGAGGATTGGTAGCATATATTAAAATTGTACCATCTCTCTGAGGCTACAAGTAAACACAAAGCTCTTTATCAACAAAATTTCGCCGTCTGCATGGAAAAAATTAAGCAAGACTTGCATAGATGGTCAACCCTTCATCTCACTCTAGCTGGAAGAATTAACACTGTTAAGATGAATATTCTTCCTAAGCTTCTTTTTTATTTCAAAACATTCCAATATACATCAATAAATCATTTTTTAAGCAATTAGATTCAACAATAACCTCATTTATTTGGAACTCAAAACATCCACATATCCAAAGAGCGACCCTACAAAGACCAAAGGCAGAAGGTGGCATGGCTCTACCTAACTTTCAGTTTTATTACTGGGCAGCAAATATACAGGCGATAAGAACCTGGACACAAATAGAAGAACATACACAGGCCTGGTCTGCAATAGAAGTAAAATCCTGCAGTACTTCTTTATATTCCCTGTTTTGTGCCCCAATAAATGCAAGTTATCAGCAATATACTAATAACCCAATTGTGCTTCACTCACTCAGAATATGGAACCAATGCAGAAAGTATTTTAAGATGGAGAAGCTTTTATCTGTGGCACCTCTGCACGAGAACCACCTCTTTCAACCTTTGCAAACATATGCAATTTTTAATTTCTGGAAAAAATGTGGGATTAACTTGCTTAGAGATCTTTATATAGACAACATCTTTGCATCCTATGAACAATTACACTCCAAATTTAACTTTCCAGCTACACATTTCTTTCACTATCTTCAAATTAGGAACTTTGTTAAACAGAACCTGCCCGATTTTCCTCATCTTGCATCCTCGTCCATGTTGGAAAAAATATTGCTCACGTCAAGGATTTAGACACCATCTCTGCAATATATAAAATTATTTTACAGTCCCTCACTTTCAAAGATCCAAGAGGACACTGGGAAAAAAGGATCTAATAAATATATCAGAAAAGGAGTGGAAAGTAGCAATGCAGAGACTTCACTCGAGCACATCTGTCTAAATCTGTCCAAAATGTTTTCAGGGCAAGATCCAACCTGCGAACGCTGCAATCAAGTCCCAGCCTCACTGGGTCACATGTTTTGGACCTACACCAAATTAACATTATTTTGGACTACAATTTTTAATAACCTTTCAGACAGCCTTGGTGTCACAATCCCTCCTAACCCATTAACAGCTGTGTTTGGGGTTCTTCCATTTGGGGTTCTTCCAGATGGGTTTAAAGTGGAGAAGGACAAACAAACTGTGATTGCATTCACTACACTTTTGTCACGCTGACTTATTTTGCTAAACTGGAAGAATCCTAACTCTCCTCTTTTAAGTCAGTGAGAAACCGATGTTGTATACTATTTGAAATTGGAAAAAATCAAATACTCAGTTAGAGGATCTGTACAGAATATTTTCAAAATCTGGCAGGATCTAATCAGTAATATCTTAGAATAAGCTCTTAAAGCACAGAGGAAGCAATTATCTCCGCATTTCGTTTTCTTCTCCATTCAACTCTATTGCCCTATTCAACTCATCAATTTAGGTATGTTTACAAGCATTACGTTTTACCCCATTGGCCATGCTCTCTCTCTCTCAGGGGTGGGGGTTAACTTGTTCTCAATCCTATTTTTTGTAAAAATGGATTGCTTTGTATGGAATGATTACAATAAAATTAATAAAATTTAAAAAAAAAATGGTACCATCTCTGGGACAGAAATGTGTCTTGAGAAGTGGTACATGATGACCCTAAGGGAAAACTCACCCTAATTCAGTGTCTTACTAGCATTACAGAAGGAATGAGCAGTAATTTCATGAAACTAAAAAAGGAAAAAACAGAAATTTTAGTTGTTGGCAGAAATGAAAAAAATGAGGGTTTTAGAAAAAAAAAACTTGATCACCTGGCTTTGCAAAGTAAAAAAAAGCCAAAGTAAATAATTTATTCAGTGTCTTCAACACAGATCTAAACTTCAAGTCACATGTTAACCTTTGCCCTGATCTATGCCTCACCACAATTTAATTGTGGAATTCTACACAGAGATCCATCAACTTCACTGCTTGGTTTTTGCCCTGACCTGACATGCATTGTGAATCGTGGGACCTTCAATACGCAGGTGAGTGACTGTCTATCTACTCTATATGCAATCAATTGATTTTGCTAGGTGAACTCCAATCAAATTCTAGACAAATGTCAAAGATAAAAAAAGTAAACAGGACGCACCTGAGCATAACTGGATGCCACATTAAAGGGTCTAAATACTTCTTTGAACAAGCTATTTCAGTTTTTGATTTTTATTAAATTTATAAACATTTCTGAAAACATGTTTTCACTTTGCCACTATGGATTATTGCGAGGAGACTAATGGGCAAAAATGGCAAATTTATCCATTTATTATCTATTTAAAATTAAATGTACAGCACAATAAAGTGTGCAGAAAGTGAAGGGGTATGAATACTTCCTGAATCCACTATATATAAACCTGTACATAAATAAACATTCATCAATGAATCCATTCAACAACATATTTATTTTCTAACCAACTTACCAATTAAGTATTTATAAACAGAATTATATTAAATGGGGACCAAAAATGGTCTCTTTATTGTGTTGACTTTGTTTTGTATTTCTTATAATTAGCAAAAGCAAGGGTTAAATTAGAACTGTTTCAATCAATGTTTAATTTGTAATTAAATTATGTTTATATATTTTTTTAATAATTACAGTTTTAACATTTACTTTGTCCTTGCTGATATGACTTTTTAACCCTTATTATCATTCTATTTCATATTCAGATATGATCTTACACTTGCAATGCTCCACGAAGGACCAGTCTTTCTGGAATTTCTGCTCCTTGAAGATCAAAGATGATATTATCTACATGTTTGAAGGTATGGAGATGGGATTCTTCTTTCCCAGCAGCTGCAATAAAATACCATGTCCCAAAATACTATGAAAGAAAAGAGAAAGGGAGTATCATTGCAATATGCAGCACACAGGGCCGTAAAAAACATTTTAGTGAAAACAGGGCACCAACATCAGCATAGTTCATTAACCTCTATTCATCTGATTTCATCGTCTTTAAGTCAAAATGTAAATGTCCCTAGAACACTGATGTTCCTATTCAACTCAATTTCCTGTATCTAATTCTTTGTGCACAAAGAAAAGCTTTCTGATAATACCTGTGCCACAATGTATTTCTTGAAGAACAACTTCCATTGGATATCCATCCTGCTTAGTGCCTGCGTAATTTGAAACACTTTTTAGTTTTCAAACATTTCTGTTACTTCACCATTTAATCTCCACTTGAATAAGCTTAAAATATTCAATTCCTTCCCTTAAAAGTCATACTACACTACCCTAGAACTTGTATAGTTACTTTGATATTCCTTCAATTAAATAATTCATCATATAATACTACATCTATATTATTTCAACATTTTTTCAAAGTAATAAAATAGTAAGAACACACTGTATAAAAAAGCACAGGGTTTGATATTCTTGATTATGCAATAACAATAAAACACTCATTAGGCTGAAATAGTGTTTTGTTTTTTAAGTTTTGTAGTATATTTCACATTTTAATGCCACAATCCTAATTTTGGCTTTGTTATGTGCAGCCCCTCTGCGTTTTTGCCCACAATATATGAATTGTAAATAGTTTCAGCTTCATATATCACACAATTTATTTGTCTTGAAGAGTAAATGTGTGTTTGTCTTCACATTTCATAGAAGCTTGTTTGCAGTCTCCATGCAGCTTGTGTCAAAGTCATTTGCAGTCAATGTTATTCATTCTAAACTTACTATGGACTCATTTCAATTTCGAGAAAAATGTTCAGTTTTCCACTGGTATTGTCAGCTCTTGTGTTCACAGTTAGTGACATGAGCAGTCACGTATTGCAATTGTGTGAGCTAAGTTTTGCACTTATGGCCGTTCTCTTCTATTGAACATATATCAATATTGTATTATGATGTTGCAGGATTTGATATTTCAATTATTCAAAGACAAAAATATCTTTTATTGCTTTTAGTCAGTTTTAAGTCATTAGAATAAGTCTGTTTCATGATCCATTGCAATTATGTGCCACTTCTTTAAGAGAGACAGAGTGCCTTGTTGTTTGGGTTAAAGAAGGCTGTTATATGATGTGGTGTGGCAGCACAACAGATTTTCTTTTTGTGGATGTAACTTGGATAATAAATGTTACTTGATTTATTCAACACCCAGCATTGGAAGAAACAATTGTTGAACGTAAATGACTGAACACTAGCAGGTACTGTAATTGTTAAAGTTAAATCACATTGTTTTTCAGTTCTAGCTTTGTTGAATTTTTAGTAGAAATTCAGATAAGAATTGGTATTGATTGTTGACCACTGTTTGCTGGTGGATATCCATGCTTTTTATTTTTCATCTGTACATGATTCTTTTTTGTCTTTTATTTTTTACTTTGAAGAGAATATGCATGGATGAAATCATAGGTTCATATAAATATTTCTTTTGGTATCATATTATTTTGAATTATGACCAAAATTATTAACAAAAAAAATCATTCCCTATTCTTTAGTCAAAATTAACAGGAAATTTTTATAATTTATGTCATTTTATGTCATTTTCTAACCTGCTGAATCCAGACAAGGGTCACAAGCAGAGGTGGGTGCTGGAGTGTATCCCAAAAAGCATAGGACACAAGGAAGGAACAGGGCACCACTGCATCACAGGGTAAAAACATACACATATGGACACCTAACCTTCATGTCTTTGGACAGTCGAAGGAAACTGGAGCACCCAAAGGAAACCCCCGCTGGCATAGGGATGACCCTAGATGTGGACCATGGTATCCTTACTGTGTGGTAGCAGCACTACTGCTGTGCCACCCCTGTTTATAATTTATTCCATAGTTAATTGAAATGTCTCATTTGTGACTGCAGTGTCACAGAAGAATTGTTTTTATGGAGCATGCACAATTGGGCCTCCCAATGGAGTCATGTGGTGATGTGCATTTTAAGCAGTGAGTGTTTTTGAATTTATTTTTGGTACAGAAGGAGTCAGTAACAGTCACCAACAGTTAAAAATGTATATGGTAAAAATACTTAAGGCTTTTTGGATTTCATGTATTGCGGATTCTGAGAAATGCTAAACGCAGCTCTGGTTGTCCAATAAAGTAGTCAGTTTAGGTATTGCTTTAATCTGATGAAGATGTCATTGAAGACGACCAAAATATTGGGACCAAAAAGCTTGAAACTGAACAATTAGTATTCAAGAGAACTGGGAACAACATCAATAATACTATAGAGTATTCAAAAGTGTGTGCATGTTGAGTTCCAAGAAGTCTTTCAGTCATGGGTCATTGCTGGGGATGAAATAAGGATCAATCACTTTGAACCATAGACCAAAAGACCATCACCTAAATTTTCTTCAAGGAAGAAGGTTAAGGTTACACCTTCAGCACAGAAAGTCATGGCCATTGTTTTCGTTGAGATGCAGAAAGTTTGATTTTTGGAGACATTAACCCATGCGTGCATACAGACTCTTTGAGAAACTGCTGAGGAGGTTAAGGAGAGTTCAACTTCACAAAAATGTTGCTTAAGTCCTTCTTTCAACATGACAATGCACAACCACACACAAGTAGAAAACCACAGGCAGTAATCACAAACCATCCACAGTCTGTTCTTCACTATGCACACTACAGTCCAGCTCTTCTTCCTCACATCTCCACCTCTTATGAGCTCCAAAAGACGGCATCCATGGAAACTGGCTTGGGAGTGTCGGTGAGGTTATTGAAGAAGCGGTTTCAAGGATTCAGACAAGTAAGTTGAGGGAGTGTAAAAAAGTGAGAGGTATAGCATCTAGTTATTCTCTTGGCATGTTCATACATGCAATTTAACTCTGGTTTGAAAATCTTTTTAAGCAGCCTTGTGCTGTACATTGTAATGATGACATTTGCTAAAAAAGAGTAATGTAAAACTTTAGTCTCAATATTTTTAGGAATATTTTGAATTACAATGTTACCATTTATACTGTTTTAAATACAGATGTTAAAGGAATATACCACCAAGATTTTTTTAATGTATTGCCTATTTACAGTACGTACTTGTTTAAATTTATATCTACATTTAAATTGAATACTCATGCTTTTCCTTCATTCATTAGTTATCAATGCTGTTGTCACGTCAAAAGCTCATTGTTGTGCCGGTGTATTTCCTCTGCGTACACTGTTCTAAGATTTTGAGAGCATTTATTTAACGATATTTTACATATTTGCATGTATTTTACCCATTTATGTGGATCAAGTAACGTGAGATTTTTTTTCATGGCTGTTTTTATATTGTTAGCTGATGTCCAGCACTGTTCTCCGTAGACGGTCATTCTATAAGGAAGTTTATCTTTGTTCGGGATGAGATTAAAAATGTTTTCTCGGCCATCATTCATAAAAAACTACATGGGGTAAAGTAACATATACATTTTTGGGTGAAGTACTCTTTAAATATTTTACCTTACATTTAGTTTGAAGTAAATATTTGGCAGATATGCTACATGTGAAGTTCTGCTTTGATTTCTGGGATTGTAATGATTTGTTCTGTGAAAAAGAGGTCCTATATTTAAAATAAATATAACAGCTTTGATTCTTTCCTGTTCCAAATATTTGGAATTACAAGATTACAGTCTGGGTTGCATTAATATTTTATTTCAGCCACATTTAATGGTAAATTGATTCTTGACATGGTGTTTAGAGAGGAACGAAATCCTAATCACTACACTTTGTAAACACTTGGATTTTACAAGGATTTTACTTGGATTTATTAAGTGAAGGCCTTTTTTTAGCAAAGAATGCAGTGATTGCATAGAGTTTTTTTTTTATGTGTTTCTTTTAGTGTGAAAATTTAAGATCCGATGGTTGACCTAGTCATTATAAAATATGGTAGTAAAAAGTTTAGGCTTGCAATTCAAACAACAGGTAGAAGAAAAAGTAAAGAGCAAAATATTTATTTATTTTAATACATTTAACTACACACATACTACAGTGATTTACACCTTTAGAAGTTAAAATACTTGGGTTAATTAGCAAGTTTGTATACATACATCTATTTTCTGAATTCATTTCATCCATTAAACTGTATTTTGGATGCACTATAGTGTATGCTGTAGTTCATATGGGTGTTTTTTCCATCCATCAATCAAGTGTCTATATTATCATATGTGCAAGTAGGACTTAGTCCTTAAAGGGATGGCAGTGCATTGCATGGGACTCACACGCTCATACACAAACACACATGCAGACACCGTGCACAAAAAAACAGATAACCAGTTAAGGAGAAGAAGCCATGTAGGCATGACCAGATCATGCACTCTCCACAAAGTCAGATTTCACACCAAGTCTCCAACCCAGAATCCTGTGGCTGTTAGGCAGTAGCACTTACCACTGTGCTGCTGTACTTTCCCTGTAACCTTTAAGAAATTTTGCGCATTCAACTACTATACCTTAGAACTACAGAATTTAGTTCTATGTCTGTTTAGGTTTTTGATTAAAAATACATTTTTCATTAATTCCCAACTGAAAGTAGACATCCATAATGAAAGAATTCAAATTAGTCAGCAGTTTGCTTCTTCTCCTTTCGTTTTCTCTCATTTAACTCACTTGGTACAGTCACTCACTGTGACAACACCCTGTCAAGCTCAGAAGGTTTTGTGATTCAGTTTTGTTTTTAATTTTTATTTACTTTTATTGTATTTTTATTTTTAAGTATCTTTTACCAACAAATATAATATCATTATTTTTCCTTTGAATTTTGTTAAGTAATTGTCAGTTATGTTCTTGTCAGGGTTTTCCAATGTCTGTTTTTTTTTTTTAATAATATTCATTAAGTTAATTCTGTTAGTTACTTATTTTATTTTGTTGCATACTTTTTGTCTCAAGGACCAGAGCCATGAATGGTTGTAATTGCGATTTGTTTTACATTGTTATCTCTTTTTAAAAACTTTTTGTTTTCCATTACAGGTTTTACTGGGACACTAATTCTGATATTCATTTTTTATTTTGAAATTGTGTTACTATAGTTACAAAGTATTTACATTTTTTCTGGCACCTTTTTGTTTTTATATACGTAGGAGCTGTCATTTTATATTTTTTCTATACTGTTATTAGGGTGGTTGCCATAGAAGGATGACCCGCGGTTTTGACATTTGATGTACTCAGGTCATCAGTATAAAAATCATTACCACGCACATCCTTGTCATCTGAGACTGCAGATTTCATTAAAGACTTTGGGTGTGTTTCTTTGCTTTAGATAGTTTTGCTTTGTTTCTTCTTCTATGTTTTGGGCTTTGACTTTCTGTTTTCGACTCTGGCTTATTTTTTGCCTCTGTTTAATCAAATGAAATCCAAACCCCCTCCTGGTATACTTATGTAAAACAACAATTCAGATTAATTATGTCCGGCAGCATGTCATTATGGCTTATCTTATTCTATGGATTAGTGCCTGGTGGTGGCCTTCCTCACTCTCGGCCTTCATAGATTTGCTTGCCTTTGGTCTCAGTTGCCCTTTTAGTTTGGCTCTTGACAAAAGTTTTCTAAGTCTAAACTTCAATTTAGGGTTTGGAATTTTGTCATTTGTTTTGCTTTTCTTTATTTTAGCTTTAGGGTTTTGGGAATTGCATTTGACTAAACTATATTGTGAAGTATTAATTGCTTAACTGACTTGGTGTTAGATTGTGATGATTAAGTGTTCCCTTCATTTTTTGAGCAGTGTAGTTTGCCCTTTAAGGTTTTCATAGTACAGGGTGGGCCATTTATATGGATACACCTTAATAAAATGGGAATGGTTAGTGATATTAACTTCCTGTTTGTGGCACATTAGTATATGTGAGGGGGGGAAACTTTTCAAGATGGGTGGTGACCATGGTGGCCATTTTGAAGTCGGCCATTTTGGATCCAACTTTTGTTTTTTCAATAGGAAGAGGGTCATGTGACACATCAAACTTATTGGGAATTTCACAAGAAAAACAATGGTGTGCTTGGTTTTAACGTAACTTTATTCTTTCATGAGTTATTTACAAGTTTCTGACCACTCATAAAATGTGTTCAATGTGCTGCCCATTGTGTTGGATTGTCAATGCAACCCTCTTCTCCCACTCTTCACACACTGATAGCAACACCGCAGGAGAAATGCTAGCACAGGCTTCCAGTATCCGTAGTTTCAGGTGCTGCACATCTCATATCTTCACAGCATAGACAATTGCCTTCAGATGACCCCAAATATAAAAGTCTAAGGGGTCAGATTGGGAGACCTTGGGGGCCATTCAACTGGCTCACGATGACCAATCCACTTTCCAGGAAACTGTTCATCTAGGAATGCTCGGACCTGACACCCATAATGTGGTGGTGCACCATCTTGCTGGAAAAACTCAGGGAACGTGCCAGCTTCAGTGCATAAAGAGGGAAACACATCATCATGTAGCAATTTCGCATATCCAGTGGCCTTGAGGTTTCCATTGATGAAGAATGGCCCCACTATCTTTGTACCCCATATACCACACCATACCATCAATTTTTTTGTTCCAACAGTCTTGGAGGGATCTATCCAATGTGGGTTAGTGTCAGACCAATAGCGGTGGTTTTGTTTGTTAACACAAACACAATGGGCAGCACATTGAACACATTTTATAAGTGGTCAGAAACTTGTAAATAACTCATGAAAGAATAAAGTTACGTTAAAACCAAGCACACCATTGTTTTTCTTGTGAAATTCCCAATAAGATTGATGTGTCACATGACCCTCTTCCTATTGAAAAAACAAAAGTTGGATCCAAAATGGCCGACTTCAAAATGGCCACCATGGTCACCACCCATCTTGAAAAGTTTTCCCCCTCACATATACTAATGTGCCACAAACAGGAAGTTAATATCACCAACCATTCCCATTTTATTAAGGTGTATCCATATAAATGGCCCACCCTGTAGTTTTCACTTTGGAGTATTATGGCAAAATTTTGCCTATATTATTTTAATATTTAAGATTTTGTCGAGACATTTTAAAAGCCAAAGTAAAATATTATATTTTAATTGAGCTTATGGTGTTTTATTTTCTAATAGGGTTTTCTTATTTAGTAATTGCTGTCCTTTTTTCAACAGTCCCTAAATGTATATGTCATCAATTCCTTTCTTCTTTTTGACGTCTTTAAATATTGATCAAGTCACATTTAGGAGAAGTAATAGAGCATTTGTTGTTCTGAATTTTTCTCTCTTTGTAGGTCTGATTTTGTAGTAGTAGAAGTTTTGTAGTAAACCACAATATATGTCTGGTAATGTGTTATGCTAAAAAGAAACACTTTTCAGTGCAGTTGGTTTTATGGAAAGATCCATAAAAAAGAAATATATAAAAAATCTGAATGATGCACATGTTGAGTGCAGGGAAAAAATATTTTTATGTTGAAGCCTATTGCTATCCCAAAAGCACATGCATATTTCAAAATAGGAAGTGAAGGGCAAAACAATCAACTTTACAGAAGAAAAGAAAATCAGCACTTATCTTAACTTTTAATACTGATTTAACTTCTTTGAATAAACTGTTTTGAAAAGACAGGAAGACAGCTCATCATTAGAATAGGAATCTCTGTTACAACACTGATAAGAGGAACAAAGGCAAGTTCTTTAAATCTCTTGCCAAGGTCATGTCCCTTCAGCTGTGTTCATTTGACTTGACTCAGAAAAGAAATCTTCAAAGGCTTAATGTCTTGGTGAACTCCAACAGGACAGTAAAAGAATGTTACAACATGGCAACAGACTCAGCTGTAAGGTCTTATAGCTTCTCTTTTAATCATTCAAATAATGTTCAAAAGCAATACAATACCCTAACATAAACAATATGGAATTAACTACTTCTAGAATATTTTTTATGTACACAAATAAATGTACAGTAGAATGAACAGAAAATTGAATGACGTGTACAACTTTAATAATATTTAATTTGAAACTAAGCATTTTGGGTCAAATAACATGAACAAGCCACACAGACAGATTGGTTCATGGCTTAATGCTTCTGTCCACTTTGACCTGTACACCTATGGGGTGTGTGTGTGTTTGTGTGTGTGTGTGTGTGTGTTTTCATTTCTTTCTCTTCATCATCTGGCATGTACTCTGGTAGGGCAAACACGCTGTCAGCTATCTTCACTTATACATTTCTTTAAGTGAGTGTGTGCTTGCGTATGCCTCTGTGTGTTCATACTGTACACGTTAATCTAAATAAACTCCGTATCTCAGAAATTACTAGTGCAAACATCTTGCAAATCAATATCTCTAGTTCCAGGACTAAAGAATTGCGGTTAAATTAAACATTTTCTACGGCAGTTATCTTTGGATTTATGTCGAACTTTTTGTAAAGAATATGGAGATGAGTACTGGACCAAACTGGACCAAAAACAATAGTCCTGGAGCCCGTGACAAGACAAACAAGATGGAACTTGTTTAACGATGATAAGTCTTTTTTTTTCTGAAGTTATCTTTGCACAAATGTCATAGCATTCAGGGAGGATATTTCTGAAACCACTTGATCAAAATGTTTCTGTCTTTGCTAGGGTATAGACATCTAGGAGCTCAACAATACAAATAAAATCATAATTGTCCAACAAAAATTGCAATTTTACAATGTTAAACAATTTAGATTTTCTGCAGATATAGAAACCTTGCTAAAATAAACTTTGCTCATTGTTTTGAACATTGCAGAATCAGAATCTGAACTTAATTGAACAGTGTGAGAGATGGCCGGCAGTTTATCCCGACCAGCACCCCCAGGCCGCTAGATGGAGTACTCCCTGCAACATGGAGGTGCCCCGAATTCCCGCAGGGCATCATGGACAATGGAGTTTGGCTTCACAGCCCTGCTTGATACCGTGGGGGCCGCCAGGGGACACTGCAGGGAGACACGATTGTTTCTATTATAGCCTGGAAGTACTCCCTAGTCACGGAGACAGAAGAAATGAAGTACTTCCAGGCTGAAGAAAAATAAGAGTTTTCATCTGACCTGGAAGTGCTATGGAATCACATGGACTGAGGGACAGAAGCACTTCTGGGTTGAGGACTATAAAGAGGACAATGGGAAACCCAGCAGACTGAGCCGGAGTTGGGAGGAAGTGCCACAGAGCTGCTGGGTGGAGAGGAGGATTTATTGAATTGATTACTGTTGATTATTGTTTCTTATTGAGTATTGTGGAGGAGCAGGTGCTTTGTGCACAGTATATAAGAAATTAAAATTATTTTGGGGACTTTTACCTGGTGTCTGGACGTATTGACTGTGGGTTACACGGGACAACAGCGACCCCTAGTGCCACAACAGAAAATTTGTGACCCTATCACCAAATTTCCATTTACATGGAAGTAAAACCTCTTCTCCCTGGTGCTTGCTCTCTGTCTATAGTTTTTGCTTCTGCTGTAAAAGAGATTTAGGGCTTGACCTTCACTTCTCTTTTATTTTGCATTTGGTAGATTATACTGTATTTGAAAACAGTCATCTCTCATGGCTCATATATTATCTGATTTTTCTGTACAAACAGTGCTTATCATGTGTATTGAAGCAATCTTAATCTATGCATGCACAGATAGATAGACAGACAGACATACAGACAGATAGATAGATAGATATATAGATAGATAGATAGATAGATAGATAGATAGATAGATAGATAGATAGATAGATAGATAGATAGATAGATAGATAGATAGATAGATAGATAGATAGATAGAT